>JBAMAW010001059.1:0-600000 GCA_037043295.1 Amiota minor
ACGATATTATATATATATATATATATTTAAATATTCTACGAAATAAGTAGTTTATGAAAAAAAATATACAAGAATATCACAAATATACTAGTAACTTATTTGTGATCAGACAATAGAACGAATTTTCTTAAAATAAAATAGTTTAAGAATACGCATAAAGAGAGATTCATTTTATTTCTTGGATTTCTCAACTGCTTGCATCACTGCATTTGCGGTACCGCAAATTATTTCCGCGATTCTCACAATGCAAACGGCATACAATATGGTGATGATGGAAAAGGATATGAAACGAAGGATTTGAGAGGCAAGCTTAAGGTATTTGCGGGGCTAGAACGTTTTGGTCGGCAAAGTCCAGGCTTAAAGGCCAACAAAATTGGAGTAGAAAAAGCTCATATTGAAATTCGAGATTTCGGATTCAACAATATTGATGGTCAAACTGGTGAATTCACTCAATGCATTGCAGATTTAAATCACGCAACAAATCAGCCGAATAAATTCTCTTGTTTTAAATGAACTCTGAGAATACTTTCCATCCAATATTGGAAATAACCCTATCTGTTCGTTTAACTGTTCTGCTTCCGCAAAGTGAACTTTTGCCAACTAAATCCAATCTTTCAGGAACAGAAAGGTATTTTTGTACATTTGCAGTGATATGACTACAGCTATAAATTTTAGAGCAACGATTTTCAATATTTTCTTTACAAAACCTTGGTTTAAACGAAAAATGTCAAACTTATGTAATTTTCACTTACACACACACAACACACGCAACGTGGTATTATTCGATTTTTGTTCTTAAAAAAAAAAAAAAGAGTCAGTATGTCAGTGTTATTTAAGTCCACTCTTTTCAGTTCAGCCGATGTCACATTTTTATAAACGATCTTCCTTTTTCCTTGGTTCTGGTTCTGGTGTATGCTGAGGATGTCCAATTCTATCTATTTTTTAACGATATGTTTTTGCATATTAGACAACCTTACCTCACCGCAATGTTGGTGTTTACGTATTTTTTTAAAGATAAACTTCGCTAAATGTTCCTAGTCGTACCAGTAGGAATTTCATTCCACTACTATTAATGCTCTCGGCCTCCAACACTTATGCCAGCCTATCGCACCGTGACTGAATATAGACGATTCAATTTGGATAAAAGACTGTAATCTACCCACAAATTGGCTGTGAGTTGGGTTAGAGACTGGAGGAATATTTAATAAAAAAACAATAAAAACCTCATCAGTTCTAAGAACGAGGTGACAAGCTCTCACTATTCCTTAATCTAAGCCCTTTCTGCAGATTGCGTCCATCAGAGGGGGATTGAAAGAAATTTATTATTATTATTTTTCTTATTATTTATTTACTTTTCCCTATGGTATTAAATAAATAAATAAATCATATTCAGGTTCGCTTTCATCGAGTCGATTCAATAAGCCACGCACTCCCAGTTCGTGAGATGGATTAAGTTCGCTCCCCGATTCAATTCAACCAGCTCGATCATTCCATGAGTGTAACCAGAGGGCAACAACTTTTGTAAAGTGATTGCTGAACTTACAATGACAATTTAATTTCTGAAGTTGAGAATTACGAAAATGACTATAGCAATGGAGTTGATGAGACATATAAGAAAGTTGTCCACGCAGAGAGCCCGTCAGCAAATGTCTGTGCAGAGTCGACATCATTAGAGTCTGACGGATTTGGGAGCATCAATGATGACTTACTCGCACATAACGTGATTGCTAAAATTAATAGTCAAATTGCCGCAACAAAGAAATCATTACAACCCTGAGAACGCTTTGGTACCATCAAAATTGGTGAGCAATCTAAAATATGTGCAAGGCATAAACAATTATAGTGATGAGATTGCTGAATTGCATAAAAAAATTGCTGAGACTGAAAGTTGGTTGGCTCAAAGGAAAGCTGAGGATACCTTAGAAAAAAATTTTATGAGCAATCGAATAGACAATACTGGAGATGTTAATTGCAACTTGATTGCTGGGGTACAAAAAAAACTTTCGAGTCAGAAAAGCCCTCAGAAAATTGCTGCGTTGGAGATAGCGCAGGAACTTCAGAATTGGGTAACAATCATTTTGGATCATGAGATTACTATTTTAATAACCGAAGCAATTTACGCCCCAAAATAACGTTAAAAACACGTGACTACCAGAATGAAGGCAATAGGATTAAGGCGAAGATTTATCCCGCTAGTAACCCGCAGCAACCAACAAGTAACACGAATTGTTGACAAGATTCACGTAACAATGATCAACAAGGCATAGCCGAACGTGTTAAAATGCATAAACACACCTCGCAAATGATGAAAAATATATGCGATTTAGGATCATATCTCATGGATACTGATAGTGTGAACAACTTTTTTAAGATTACTAATAACATGGATCCAAGTGTATGATAGCCATTTGTATGCCAAAAACAATGGTGGTATCTGTGAGGTTAAACCCTTGGTGGACTAACAAGTCCATTTCATTAATGAGCCCCTCGATGAAGCACAATACGATTGCGACAATGCCCATGCCATCACCAATGATGATGATGACACCATCCCCAAAACCGTTCGATGTAAGGGTACCATCTCCGAAACCAGCACCTAAATTATCAATTGTGGCAAAAGCAACTCAATAACTGTAAGAAAATGCTTAATATAGCACTTAACAGTTATAACGAACCTGTCGAAGCTTGCAAAAACATGCAATCATTTCGGCAATAATGATTTTCATAGTGACCATTATATGGGCAATTCTATTAACCGCCTTAATAGTAATTCAGAATTCATAACCGCATAAACAAAAGATAATCGTAGTTCAATATGTGATAACTATTTGAATACCGCCTATTGCAGTAATATATGATCTTTAAGAATCCAATATTCGTGAATAAAAAACAATAATCAAGTTTCGACTTCTTTTTCCTTCAAGGATGCAATCACAATCCACGTTCTTTCAATTTATACTGCACTTTAACAATACAATGAATACTAAAAAATCGGCATATTCTGAAAGGATATTATTTCTTCCGTCCAAGTCTTATAATAGAAGTTAAGAACCCCTGCAACCTCTGTCAGATGCTTATGCAACTGAAATATTTTTTTACCACATTAAATTGTAATATTAAACTCTTTTGACAATTCCTACAATATTTGCTGACGATATGTCTGCATCTTTTCCGTTCTTTGTTAAACAATTTCGCGCGTGCAAGTGCAACGTGATCAAAATGCTGAACGCAGCAGATTTGACCATTATAAAAAGGCGGGCAAGGTAAACATAAATCAATTCATAGTAAACTCATCAAAAAGACACATAAGTCTATCAACAATAAAATTCAAATGTTAAAAGTAATAAATCAATAGTAAAATACAATTGTTAATAAATAAACAAAATCTTCAAATAATTTATTTAATTTACATAATATTTATATTTGTACACGAGTCTATAGTTAGTTTATCAAGTAACCCAAAAACACATATGAATTAAACTAAATGCTTTTTATTAAATAACAAAATATATATTTATTCATTTTCCACTTGCACTTTACAATTTTTATTATTATTTTTTATTTATTTTATTTTACAATTTATGTATATTTAATGATTGACACATAAGTCTTACAAACTAGTCCCTTATTATCTCTTCGAAAATAGATAAAGTGATTTTGGTGAAGGAAAAAAAACGATGTTCCGTAGCCCTTACATCATATAGTATATTATGCCGGTGACTCAGCTTTATTCCCCACATCAGAATTTAAAGTTATGATAAGCAGAATTGCAGTGGCATATATGAATTTTATTTTCAAACCTGAGCTTAGAATTTGTTTCCCAGGTTTTAAGAAAGCCGCATCTGGTTGACACACACAGATTGATTTTGTGAAATTTGGTTGACTGTTGGAACTTGTGGTGTTTAGTGTTACTTACTTGGCTGTATAATATTGTAAGTAAGTAGGGATTTCGACAATATAAAATCACATTTTAGCACAAATATATGTTTTGAAGTCAGAAGGCCAGGATAGAATATGTTAAATTAATTGTAAGTTCGTTACCCTGTATTATTTAATTTCTTATACAATACTCCATATTTCAATACAGTAAAGCGTTTTCCCAACTTTTGTTATCATTACAAATATTTTAAGATAAGATTGATACTATTTTTAAGCACGTAATTTGAATCTTACTTCAAAGGTCTGAAGGGAAGTAGTGCGAATGGCTTAATGCAGATCTCTAGTACACATACTGAGACAGAAATATTTGTATGAGAGCTATACGGTCCAGGGTCTTGAAATTTACATGGTTCAAATTTCAGAAAACAAAACAGTAATATGAGCCCGAGAGTAATTTGCTCAAGCGACTACAGCGGTAAGCAGAATCATTCTTGCAATAAAGAGATCTAGAACCAAAAGGTTCTCTTGTTGTTCTTACTTATTATTATACAATATATTAAAGCACACATGTAACCGTTTTCTTCAGGAGTATTGAGATCAACGATGATGTGACCTTCTTGCTCCTGTCCAGCGTTATGGCGAAGAATTTTCAGACTTCGTACTTCTTTATCAAACTTAACACTATGAAATGCATGGACGTAAGGTTCCTTTGGAAGTTTTTTAACTCGGTTCGGATTGGTTTCCGAGAGATGGGAAGTCTGTGTGTCTGTAGCATCACAACAGGCCTCTAAAGAATGAAGTGAGTTGATCACAATACCTGTTTTCACCCTACATAGGGATCCCCTTAGGATTGATCCCCCTTGATTTAGAAGCTTGTTCGATCATACAGCAAAAACATACGTACATATTATAAAATTTTTTGGTTTGCTGGGTTTAAAATCAAATTATAATTACAAATAAATTAGCAAAATAAAAATACATAAAACAAATTAATTTAAAAAATAAATAAATTCAGGTAGATAAAAGAGAAAAAGCCGAAAATAAAATTAATAAGAAATGAGAAAAACATGCCGAAATACTTAAACATATGGTTTGTGTATGTGTATGGATGTATGTATTACTGTTTAAGTATTTGTGTTTGTGTGTGATTACCCTGATAATGAAAATAATTTGATAAGCGATTAATAATAATATCTCTAGAGAGAGGGAGAGAGAAATTAAATAAGCTAACGAGCAATACCCACCAACCACCCATCACCTCCGGGAAGTTTTCCATTCGAAAAACTTGGAAATCTATGGAACTTGTACCAAAACCAATGCAATGCATTCGAAATGCGGTATTTATTAGGTATGGTAAGTAGTGATAAGCTGGCATTGTAAGGCGCTAATGGTTGATATATGAATGTATTGTATGTATATTGTAAGTGCTATTGTAGTAACATCTCATTCGCTGCTAGCTTTATTTTCATTAACGCAATCATCAACGTTGACATCAGCATCGACTACGTCGCTTACTGTTGTTGGTAGTACCGTTTCCCCATGCTATTGTTATAGTAGTATTGGTACTACTTACGATTACTCGAACGTTAATCGTAAGCTGGGCCGAACTGAAGTGGCTAAAATGGTTCGCGAGTGCTCAGAGCACATCACACCACACAATCAGTATGAAGTTTTTCACATAAAAATACCGAAAATAATCAACGGTTAGCTAAGCTCGATAGCAGTCGAATAATTGTCGTCGGTGTCTGTTGTCTTCGATTCTTTACCTAATCTGTCTCTCTGTCCGCAATACAAATCGGAATACAAAGTATTTGTCACGTAAGGAACAAGTGTCTATCGTAATAACTATGTGTCCATTGTCGCATTGTCGTTAAATGCAAGTCAGAGTGTGAATAAGAATAATAAGTGTACAAGAAGAAAAGAAATGAATAACATCACACAAGAATCCTCCATAAAGGTGACCAATGCTGACACTTCCGATGAACAACAATCACTACTGCAACATACACAAGAAAATTGTGTAAATATACCATTTGCCGATGACGATACTGAAGGTAAATCTGACGATCCGACATCCATTTACAAACCAAGACCTGGTGAACGTCGCAATGTGGTCTTAGCTAATCTCAGTATTATACATGAACACCATAATCCAGTAACTTTGCACTCTGCTGCTTGTGAATCAATTTTAGCCGGTGATGAGGGAGGTGGAGGTGAAATCTTCATACATGGCCTCCGTCGTAATTCGATATCGATGCCTTCGGGCATAAATGCCCTTGATTTGGAAGCTTTACGTTTGAAGCATGCTCAAAACCAATTGCCAGAGGATACAGACAGTGTAAGTACAATATACTACTATTGTAGCATATAAGTAGAATCTAAAATGTTATGACTTTCGATATTACTAAATACCTTCCTCCCTCCTCTTCCACTTCCTTCTGTCTTCCTTTTGTAATATGTGACAACTGAAGCAGTCAATTAGCAACTGATAAATTAATGAAACAAACTGAATAAACAAACATGCTTATTCTATTTTGGGCCTCCCCAGTAATCAAAATATTGTAAATAAAAAGAAACACTTAACTGTTTGACAATTTTATTGTATTTAATTTTTTTTTTCTTTTGTGTTACCAAAAAACAAGTTTTGGGGACAGTGAGTTTAGTTTAAATACAAATAACAGAAAAAAGGGGTAATTTATGACGTTCATCAGTTGATAGCATTCGATTTAGCAGCGTTTCCAGTATCAGTGATGATAACGACCTTGAATCCGTTGATCGGAACGAATTGTAATGGTTATGATGATGATGGTGATGATCGGATGTGATAAATAAACATACAGAAAATTATAAATGTTATTCAAATATAAACTGAACTTTTCGATCAACCCATCCATATGTGTTTGTTATACTTATTAAGTGTTTTGTTTCTTTCTATACGTACCTTGTATATAAATATAACCTGCATGAAGTGCAAATGGAGGACAGAACGACTCTACAAAGAATTGTATTGCATAGAATCAACATGAAAGGCATATCCTTTCATCTGGATGAATGTTAGTTTTCTTAGAATCAATATTGGCTTGAAATCTTAAATTTCTATTAGTTTTGCTGCACAAAATCTTTCATTTTTGAAGACTATCTTCCTTTTCCAAATAACAACAATAAAAATCTAAAAAGGAGGTAATTTTTCTTAGGGTCTTACAAATTTGAAACGAATTAAAACACATTAAATTAAACTTAATAATTTAAATGATAATTGTAATCCATTAGTGTTTAAACATGACATAATCAGAAAGTCAAATTTTCGAACACTTTATCGAGTAACTGGGTCCAATAATTCCATCTACCCGTAAAGCATACCAAACAGTAACTTTTAATACATAATATAAGAATTTACAGAATTTGGATCGTTGTTCTGGAATAATGACTAAAAGATCAGTCTTGAAAAAAAGCACCCCAAACCTTCAGTACCAATAAAATGATGATACTTTGTAAGTTTTTTCAAACATACAAGTATAATACTTATAAGAATACTTTACATATATCCATGCTATAATCGACGTTGGGAACGTATTGGTTATTCTGTAATCAGGCTGATGATGATCTAAAACTTCTTAATTTTAAAAAAGGTATATAATATTCGGTAAAACCGAAGTTAATGTCTTTATTATTTATATTTTTAATTATTTATTTAATTTTTTTTTTACACACAAAACATTTCGAAATTCAATCACGTGAATGGGTGGGGAAGAGGTCATTAAGATTGTTTAAAAGTCTTAATTATAGATACAATACAATAAAAATAATTTAACAGAATACTTTATCCCAAAATCATGATATCTGTTTGCGAGGTTTGTCCCTGAAGTATCTGACTTAACAAAGAAAGCACTACGAAATTAGAAAAAAATATTTCCATAGATACTTAAATATACTTCTGCCATCAATATTCAAATAGCTTCAATACCCTATTTACATTAAGGATGATTATTAAACTCTTCGAAGAACTTAACAGCGAGAACATATTTTCAAGTTTACCACATAAGGAAAAATGTGGAGTAATTACAATAGATAATAAGCGCGCTGGTTTCAAACAACGCTGTAATGAATGTCTTAAGTTACTCATGGTTGGCGAAGTTCTCTTGATTTTATTGATCAAATGCTTCAATATGTTTACATTCTATGTTACACATTATTGATAGTTGATTCTCCTTTTTGAAGATTAGTAGAAACGCTTATCTCTATACTGACGCTATAATTTTACCTGGAGTTGGAACTTGTTTGGAACTGATTTTACTTTTTAAGTTCTTCACTTTATGTTGATTAAATAATAGTTAAGAGTTGATGCGCAAACTTTCCTTTATTGGCCAAACATTTAATCCTCACTACGACGCTTTTGTTGCAACTACCAAATTTTGATTATTTTTCTAATACCATTGAGGAGTTTGTTAACTATTCTTGGTGCGAACTTCATTTTTTTGATCAGTTCTATCGGCTACAGAAACAAATACTAAAACATTATTAAAAATTTAAAGGCGTCCCCATACAAGAAACATATGGCTTTATATGGGAGCTGTACGATTCAGTAACCTTCCGATCTTGAAATTTTCATGATTGGTGAAAATGGATTAGAAACTTATAGTGCCGACAAGCGGGGTACCTAATGAGAGGGTACATATACAAACCTCCCAATAAAATTCAGGTTTTAATAGAAAAACTTTTTGAAGTGAAACTTCTTTAGCGGCGTTTGGCATAAATTTATACTAAAAATTTGAGTGAAAAAATACAAATCGTCATGTTTTTTTCTAAATCTCATGAACCGCACTAGGTAGATACTTCAAATTTTTACAGAATGTTTATTTCCATATCCCCAACAAATAATAAAATTTTTGGAAAATCCACCGGAAAATTCTCAAAAAACAACATGCAAGTTGTGTATATAAACAACAACATGCAAGCAAACAGCTTGTATGTTGTACAAAAAGAAGCGAATGTACGAAGAAAAGAGAACGAGAAACACACAGAAGCTCGTTGACGATCTAAATTATGTTCAAAAGGGGGTAGACAGACGGCAAACGTGAACACAACAACAACACTTAAGCGCCCCCGACAAAATCATGCATTTAGCATTAGTTAATTCGTATACGTGTGTTCATCATGCTGCATGGAAGCATGATGATCGTTCATTTCTTGTTATTTTTCGAAGTGAGCAGATGTGCGGACAACAATGCCGATGACGACGCCGCCGGCACTTTGCAAATATTTCGCATGCCATCAGCTCACGAGCTCACGTCGCTTCATCCTAAATATTCCATAAAAGTGAGCACTTGCCTATATTTGCCTCTTTCACACGTACTTACTTCGTGAAGGCGTAAATGAGATAGCATGGTCAAAGAGAGTATGATGGTAGTGAAAAAGAGCGTTGAGAGAATAAAAAGCATGATGAAATATTTAAATCGATTAGATATTTCGTCATGCTTTATTCATGCTACGCACACATACTTATTTCACAAACACTATGTTAAATGACTAATAAAATGCATGACCATGTCGTGGGAAGAAACCAAAAGCAATATATAGACGGACGGACAGACTGACAGACTTTGAAATGATCTCTCTCAGTCTATTTTTAAGAAGTTTCACTTCTATCACGTGTACAATGGCATACGCGCAATTTCTTTTTGTTTTTTTGCACTATTGAACTGAAATTTAGACACTATAGGCGCTGTACATCTGTTGGAATCAGAAAAAATGAGCCTCCCATATGCGAGTCTGACTTGCATACTGTACTTTGTCTATAGAAACGATCAATCTTTCTTTACACCATTTTTGTCAACTCAATTATTTTTTCATTTGTCTATAGATGCGTCATACACCATAGTTTTATTCACATTCCACATACAGATTCTACATATGGCTTGGTGTTTGGCAATTCAAATCGCGGGGTCCCTGCCCCCCTTAGATAGATAGGTGCATTATAACATATAGGCGTGTCCAGTTTTTGTACTGAATTAATGTTTTATGCTTAAAATTGTGTTCTACAAAAGATATTATGATATGTTGGAATAAGAAGCCAACTTTTATGATTAATTCCGTTAATTAATTATCTTCTAATCAATTATAATGCAAGACAAAACATAAATTTGGAACGACAGTCCATATTTTTAGAGCTGGTTGCAAGTGTACAGGATCCTCTATATAGCTGAGACTAATACAACATTTGCTTCTACCATACAATAAAACATTCATTCCCAAAAACATCTTGGCAAGTTTCTTGCAGAGGGGATGAAGTTTTATGACAAAGCATTACGAAATTAACTGAGAGATGGCTGAACCAACCCTGTTTGATTTATTTGCCCACCTAATATTTACATATATATACTATATCCTAATCATTTCTTTCAGTCATCGTCTATTAATATTATACATCATGTAATATAAGTACAAATAACTATACTTTTAATTTTGTTTTTATATTTATGCGTCTCCATATTTGTAACTATCTCACGATATCTTCGTTTCACTTCCCTTTGCATCCAAAATACCATCATGCCTAAAACAAAAGATTCTATTTCTTTATGTATCTTAATTTCCTATGTGTAAAACGAGTTTTTTTTTTTTCTATTTTAATACAATAATTTAATTACAATTAATTTCGTTGGCATCTAACGATGCTTTGTCATTTTGCTTAACATGTGGAAATAATTTGTGGGATGGGAAAGTGTATGTAAGTGTGAAAAGATTTATTAAGTTTATTGTGATGTCATTTGCTTGCAATTTCAGATCCAATAAGGAACTTTAAGGTAGAGCGATATTTCAAACTCATTTATTTATTTATCAATGCAAAAATGTTCATATCAATGCAACAGTAACAGACCTACGTTTGTTTTCTTACACGCAACTTGATCGGATTTTCGGTTCCCACTGGCAGCAGAAACGAATCTACATTAAGATGTTAAGACATACTTAATGTTATGAATGCACTATATAAGACAAACTCTTAATTGCTGATTCAGTTCTGAAAACACTCATTCACTTGATGTTCTCACTTCTGTTGTAGAAGCAGCGGCTTTGTCTTTAATCTCGAATCTTCATAATCATCATCATCCTCCTCATTATCATCATTTCAGCTGACGAATGATATCTATCTCTCTCAAGCCAACGCAAAGACAGTCATTTACAATATTAAAAGAATTAAAAATATATTTAATACATTTCTGAACAATTATCAGAACAAAACAGAGCAGAACAACAAAACCAAACAAAACAGAACAGAGCTCCAGAGATCAAAACAGTTCAAAACAACGAACAACGGCAAAGGCAACAGCAACCAGAACGGCAACAGCACGGCATCGAGAACAATAACGCAACAGTCACGAAAGTTTTCAATGCAAAGTCCCACATTAAGATTAAGTCAGAATAAATTTCATGAATTTCAACAAAGAAATGTGCAAAATTGTTTAACATTCTCGTAGTACGATCCGAAACGAAAGTGAAGAGTTTTCGAAACAAATGGGTTTTCTTTGGTTCAAAAAAAAGTATTATGAGTTTCCCGGAAGACGACATCATTTTAGCTCATTAAGTTTAGAAAACACTATGGTGAATGAAGTGATGATGAATTCAAGTGATGAAAGAGTGAACAGTGTCTTGGACAAGGCAGGTACAAAAATTCCGAAACAACTAATCTAGAAATTCCTTGGAGGTTAATCAAATTTTAAAAGTGTTTCTTATCATATAACCCCAAAATCATTTATTTATGAAAAATTGTCCTCATATATATTTGTTCATTCCCATTTAATATATTACAAAACTGATAAAGATTTTATTTCAATAAAAAAAAAAAAAAAATACGTATATTTTTTTGATGGATCAAAGGTTGTAGGCTAACAAGTTCTTCCCACCTTATCAATAATTACAACTTACAATAATTAAAATATTGTAATAATAAACAAGTAAATAAGTCTTATTTTCTAATTTTCTTCTTCTAAATATATAATATACATATGAATATGTATATATTATAGGCAACCGGTGATAGTTCAAGTATTGCAGACACACCCATAACAGATACGCCAACATCGGCATCGGCCGTAACTGTGGCAACAATGACAATACCAGAAAAGAGCAATAAAAGTAATACTGCAAATAATTTCGAGAATCTCGACAATAGTGGCGACGACGACGAAGAGTTTGGCACTAAGAAAACAACACATCGGTATGTTAAGTCTGACATAAAAACTATGTATTTAAATTATCCTTATACTTAGTATGTAGTATACATAGATAATTATCGGATGATTGTTAGTATTTTAATCAATCTTAAGAACTCACCAAAATGAAGTAGGTAGTTGTTCAATCATCTGAATATTTTTTAAGCAGAAATTGCAGGTTGTTTTTTGATAAGAAGGACTTCAGAAACTTAAAATATTGTAGATGTTCAGGCGAAGAAACCATTATTATCATGATCAATTCTGTTGATAGATCTTTTAAGTGTTTGCGTATTTTTGTATGCTATGGGCCTTGGATTTTTAAAAACTGCTTATGGAATATTTAGTTACAGTGTATAATTAGTTGATGTTGCATCAAATTTGCTTTCAACACTTTCTAATAAGGCAATGTGCCCATCATAAATATGTTTTTGCCTCGTATGGGTATGGTAATAAATCCATATACATATTTCGAGCATTATGCAAAAATTTGTCCGAATTATGTTTATTGAATTGTCTTCAAACATTCCTTTGAAATCATCATAAGGTTCCGCGTATGGTCCACCGATAGCTTTTTTATACTCAATTTTTGAAATAAATTTATTAGTTAATTTTTTTAGCCGAAGGGTTTAGCCGCCCGTGCTATGGCTTCACTATTAGTTACAGTTTTGAAGCTAAACTTACAATGTTGATAATAATAATTATTATTTATTTATTTATTTTTTTTTTTTTGACAAGATAATTAAAAGAAAACAAATTCAACTTAGATCTTCAGAAATACACATGGGCAACATTCATCATTCATTATATAAAAATTCAACTCTCTTCTTCGGTCGATCTCTAAAAATTATTTTAAATACACTTGTATACACACTAAATTTTATTTTATACTAAGTAGATACCTGAACAGACAGTTATCCTGCCTCTCCTTCCCAAAAAATTAATGGATATTTCAATGCAAAGCTTTTTGGTGAACTACGATTTTTCGTTTTGTTTTCGGAGCGTAAATACATGAAGATAATGGCAAACTTCCAGCGAGTGGCCGTGTGATTTGTTGGTGGTTATAGCGAAGGCCAGACGCACGTGGAATTGCAACCGTTTAAACTTGAATTGCAAAACGTTGCCTCGATGACGTTGTTTATAACCTTTTTCACGGCCATTCTCGTTCCATTGCATAGTCGAGGTTGGTTAATGTTACGCAACTTCATGATGACTGAGCCTACTTTCAAATGTAAATTGTGATGTTGTAATCCAGCAAGTCGAGAGAATTCAAAAATTCCGTGGGATAGTACCTACCTCATCCTTGTTGATAACTGTGTCAACCGATTTGAAGGAAAACAACTGTCCTGGACTGAAATTTTAAATGGTCATGTTGAAATCGTCGATATCATTGTTTTTTTTAACCAATATGGCTCGTCCGGTCAGTCAATAATGGTTTTTAAAATTCTGCGAGGCATTCGGAAAAACACGCCGAATAAGCTTCGAATCGGTCAACTGACAGAAATTCTGTGATGACTCCGGTCGACATGTCAACTGCGATTTTCCCATTACCAATGACCAAAAAATAAGTACTTCGAAAAAAGATCTGCATTTCGAGCTTATTGTAAACACACTGGCATGTCTTCTCGATTTTTCGGCTGTTTCACTTGGGTTTTCCCCGAATTTTCCTAAACCATTATTAAGACGAACAAAAAAAAAATTATTTCAGATCGATCGAACCATTCTCGAGTTTTAGCCAGACTAACTAGCAATTGATTTTTATAAATGTATGTAGATAGGTAATAGATATAGATAAAGAATTTCGTTCTATAAATATTTTTTCTATTTTTTTACTTGTAAATTTAATTTTATTCTAAAGTTAAAGCCTTTTTTTGAGCTATTGATAAGTTATGGGGTATCCAACGACTGCACATTTTTTTTTTACAACTAAATGTTTTTGCAAAATCGAACGTATTGAAGTAGAACTAATGTGCAAGGATGCCTCTATCTCACGATATGTCACATTACGATCTTGCATTATCAGTTCATGCACTGCATCGATGTTTTGTGGCACAACAAGCGATTTTGGATGACCTTAACGGAATTCTACGGCGACCGAACTACGACCACGATTGAATTTCCAATACCTGCGATATTCTGTGGCTTCTGATGGTGCTTTATCGCCATGCAAAGAACTGAGTTCATCGACACATTCTTGTTGAGATAATCCACGTCGAAAGTTGTGAAAAATTATCCATCGCAAACCTTCTCTTGAAATTTCCATTTTTTAGCCAAATTGATTTTCTTAACTCACTGTAAACGAAACAAATAGCACTTGTACATCAAAATGTTGTGAGCACGTTTATGCTACAAAATGTCAAACTTTATTATGGTGTTGCCAGATTTTAGCTATTGACATTAGTGTCGCCAGATCCCGACTTATAAATAGTACCCCTCGTATATGTGACTGCAGATGAAGGGTCGAGTCCACAAACATGAATATATATAAGTATAATACATATATATAGATCTTGCACTATTCAACTTCTAGTTTAGAAAAAGTTTATTTTAAATTTATATTTCTGTTAAATACCAACTATGCACCTACACCCACCGTCATTTTAGGTTTTTCTTTTAATCCTTTGTTGAAATGTATATTGAATAAGAATTTTCAATCCCAAAAAGATTATACAAAATAAATATTTTGGTTTTTGTAAAAATTCACTAAGTATACTTGTAGAACTTCCACAGTTTTAAAGATATAGGACTGAAATTATTGACTTTATGACTTTACTTGACTCCTATCGATAAAATCTCCATAACCATCAATTATTCAATATTTTCAATACTTCGTTATTAGACATTATACGGATATTAGTTGGTTCCAGTGCGGGAATGTACGGCGGATGTGGCAGCAGTTCCTAGACATTTTTTTGAATAGCTCCCATGGTCGAATTGAATGGCGTTGAAAAAGGTTTTTTCTCTTGAATAGCGGTGTTGAGTCGTTTAACCTGTTGAACATAGAGTACTGCGTTTATTATTTGGTTTTGTTAAAGAAATTTGTAACAGATAATCCATTTCCAGTCCCACCATATGCCCAACATCGTTTTACTCTGATGAAGGTCTTGTTTGACGCGTGTGTTTTGAGTTTTGTGTGAAACCTGACGAAGGGGTCGAAAAATCTAATTTTTCTCAACGTGATAAGAAACTTAATCGAAAAAACTCAGGCATAATGAAACATGCTAATTCGAATTTTGTAAAACATTATGCCAAAAAGATTTAAGATTTTTAACATGCAGAATATTAAAATTTAAAACAAGAAAAGAAAAGGGTAACTTCGGCTATTCCGAAGTTGTCACACTTCATGCTCCCATAAACAACGTTACTGTAATTGAGCATACAGAGTCAGTACATACACAGGATTTTAACACTGAGACTTATGTTTTTACATGATTGGTGGAGATGGATTAAAAAACTTATAGTGTTGAAATTTCAGTTCGATAGTACTAAAAACAAAAAAGATTTTCTATTAGGAACATGAATTTCAATTTAGGTTTGCAGTTATAAGATATACCCCTCCTAGTGGTCCGATTCGTCTGATTTTGACAAATGTACAGCGTCTCGTAAAAAGAAAACTTCGCGCTCTCTAGCTTAAAAACTGAGGGACTAGTTGGCATATATATAGACGGAATTAACTCGTCTCATCGAGCTCATCAAGAATGTACATATATAACGGAACTTCGCCTCCGTCACCGCATTTGCGGAACTTCTGCAAGAAGCCGTACCTCCGCCTTCGCCTCCACATCTGACTCCGCATGTGACTCCACATCCTGAGTTTTAGCGAAGGTGTATTTCCTTTTTCCATTGCGTGCGATGCCACATTTCTCACTTCCTCTTACATCCCTCTCTTAACAAAAGCCAAATACGCGAAAGAAGACTAAGAAAAACGTCAGCAGAGATAAACTAGGCTGTCCCGTGCGGCTGAACCAAATACCTTTTTAGATTTCTGAACCCTCGGATTTTATCTCATGAACCGTTAGAGATAGAAATTTGAAATTTTGACAAATTTTTGTGTAGATCCATCAGGGTTACAGCAATAAATACTAAAACAAAAATAAAACTCAAAATTTAAAGGGACCCCATTCATGAAACGTATGCGATTCTATGGGACCTATACGATCAAGTAACCATACGATCTTGAAATTTACACGTTTAGTGGAAATGGATTAGAAACTTATAGTATCTAAATTTCAGTAATATCGGACCATTAAGTGGGGTACAAGCCCGTCATTAAAATTCCAGATTTTATTAGAAAAAAATATTTTTTTTCTTTTTTGCACTATTGAACTGAAATTTAGACACCATAATTTTGATATAGTCGCTGTACATTTATTGAAATCAGCCTAATTGGACCACTAGGAGCGATACCCCCCATACATACGTACGGAGCCTCCCGACTTTTAAATTAATTTTTTGCACACCAACTTGATTTAAGAATTATTTTGGCTTATACCGCTCATCAATTTACTTGAAGCCTGAATTTACCACACCTTCTTCTTCTTCTGATTAATCTTTCGCAATAAAAAATGCACACAAATTGTTCGGAACTATTTCGAAACCGATTCTTTTGTTTGTTAAACCACATCCGTTAACCTTCGCTTCCGCGGATTTCAAAATCTGGCCTCCGATACCGCATCCGCCTCCATTAAAATGCATCCGTTACAACCCTAATATATACTTTAAGGGATCTCCGATATGTCCTTCTGTCTATCACAATCTTTATGACAAACTTATTATATAACTAGCAGCCCGAAGTGGCTTCGCACGGGTGGTGTACCTATCTGTAATCTACATACATATCTATCTATCTATATAAATATATACAGAACCGATTTTAATAATAATTTTTTTTTAAACAACAAATGAATGGTAATGAAGCATGTTGCATATTTTTTTTTTTTTAAATACTATATCAGGATTGCTTATGCGTCGAATAATCGAATCGAACTAAAAATATAAAGCATATTTAGATTATACGAGGGGTACTATTTATATGTCAGGATCTGGCGATTTGGCCAAAAAATGGAAATTTCAAGAGAAGGTTTTCGATGGATAATTTTTCACAACTTTCGACGTGGATTATCTCAACAAGAATGTGTCGATGAACTCAGTTCTTTACATGGCGATAAAGCACCATCAAAAACCGTAGTATTTCGCTGGTAGTCGTAGTTCGGTCGCCGTAGAATTCCGTGAAGGTCGTCCAAAATCGCTTGTTGTGCCACAAAACAACGACGCAGTGCATGAACTGATAATGCAAGATCGTAATGTGACATATTGTGAGATAAAGGCATCCTTGCACATTAGTTCCATTTCAATACATTCGATTTTACATAAACACTTAGTTGTAAAAAAAATGTGCAGTCGTTGGATACCCCTTAATTTATCAATAACTCAAAAAAGGCTAGCGTCGATTGGTGAAAGGAAATGCTGAAAAAGTTCAATCGTGGTGCATTAAAAGACGTGCATAAAATCGTGACAGGAGACGAAACATGGGTATATGAGCATGAACCGGAAACAAAACAGCAATCGACCGCGTGGATGTTCTAAGACGAGCCAAATGCAACAAAAGTTCTTAGCGCTCGAAGCAATGCGAGGCAAATGGGTCCTGTTTCTTCGGCCGAATGGGCCATGTGGCCATTGTTCCGCTTGTGCACCGTAGGACGGACAATTCTGAGTGGTTCACGACCATTTGTTTGGCGGAAGTCTTCAGAAAAATTCGCAAAACCAACCACCAAAGACGAATCATTCTCCATCATGACAATAAGAGCTCTCCTACATCTCGTCAAACAGGTGAATTTTTGAGCAGTTAAAACATCGAATATCAAGGTAAACTGCGTGGTCAACGACTTACGAGCGCCGCAGAAGCTGTTAAAGCATTCAAAAAACATGTTTTGGAAGTGGAAGGAATAAAAAAACTGCTATGACAAATGGTTTGAACGAATGCATACATTGATCATCATGGTGAATATTTTGAAAAACAATAAAGCCGTTTTCATTTAAAAATGTTTTTTAATAATTGCTATTTCCGACATATAAATATTACCCCTCGTATTACAATGAAAATATATAACTACAGTATTGCAGCGTACAAAATAGTTTGTTACTCTATTGTAATGCCTTATGGGGTACAATACTTTTAGTTTTTCTATCCGGAGATGGAATAAGCACATCCACGCTTTTGAACTATCCCATGATTATAGTAGCTTCAATCAAATTTTGCATAATTTTTTTTTAACAGCGAGTTTTGTTTCGTTGCACAATTTCGGCTGATTTATATTTCGCAGCATGATTATCACCAAACCCATCTTGAATTGTAAATTGTGTGGCTGTAATGCTGGAAAATCCAATGAATTTAGGAATTCAGTTGGGTAATTCACAATTTCATTTGGATCGGTAATAGAATCGATCGACTTAAATGAATGCATTTGTCCTTCAATTTGACTCATCTACATCCTTATTATTTGCTGCTAAAATGACTCTTCGCTCAACCATATGTAATTATTGTTATTAGCGCCAATATTTGGCGGAACACTTATGAAATTAAATCTTCTTTTGACATTGTCAATTGACAAAGATTTTGTGGAAAAGTAATGAGACCAGACGTACACAAAAAAAAAAAAATCTAAATTGATTCTTCTGATTTAGTTCTTGTTATTATTTACACATCCCTGCTTTAGACTTCGAATGTATTGAGTATATAATATCCGATTGATAGCCAGCTCCAACTGGCTTACTAATCATATCATATTAATCATTTGGATTCTTTTTCATATTTTATAAAAAGTATAATATACTCCATTTAATATCCTACATATGGGTGCAGTATTCAAAAGAATAAAAACCAGAATATTATATATACTTATTTCCGTAAGAATAAAAAAAAATTGGCAAATTTTGAATTAAATAAGGAAAATTAAAAGCGCTCGTAGAATGTTGATAAGAACTGAGAAACATTATAATGACATACATATATCAATTTCAATTCTCGGAGGCGAAGAAAAGCTTTCAACACATACTAAAATTAAGTGATATTAAAAAGCTTAGGTCTTCAACCTAAGCATCAGTAAGAAAAACAAGTTAGATCAACTTTTTTGTAAAAGAATATACAGATTCTGTTTCTCTTACATACTCATTGTCTCACTACTTCTCTTTCCAAATCTCTTTCAATTCACTCTCTATATACGAGTAATACTTAACAGTCTTCATTATTTACGCCGCTAGCAATCTCGGCAACGTTAGCGAATGTAATCTTTTAATTAAGCGAATTACGCGGAGCAAAATAAAAAAGAAGAAAAATAATCTCGTTTTCGGTTTTATCGAACATTATATGCCCTTTAAACGATAGAGTTTTCACACACAAGAAAACAAACAATATACGAGTGATTCCCATATTGTGTGCTTAAAATTTTGTAATAAATTAAAGTCAATCCTTAAGTCTTAAATCGTAACAGATCATATAAGAGCGCAATCCTTAAGAGATCTCGGGTTTCCTCTTTAAGTGACGCACATATGTATTAGTATAACTTAGAACGTTGTTTAAATGCAGAAATTTTTTTCATTTGTATGGGGATTTTTAATTGGTTCAAAAGAAAATTTTCTCTGCAAAAGCTGAAGGAATAAAAAAAAACTATTCTCTAACTATAGACCCAATAGACGAGCTATATGAACTCGTATTAAGATATTTCAGATACAGAAGTTTCTCCATAGATAGCTCCATTCCTATGAGGAAGTAGTTTGTGTAGACACTTCAGATCGATTTAACTTGCACTAGGGAGATCCCAAAGAGATGGGTACCAAATATCAAACCACATTGATAAAACCCTTCATATAGTGTATGTGTTAAAAAGAGTATCTCTTGTACTGAGTAGGAATACTTATTTAACTTTGATTCGCAGATATATTTTGCTTATTGATGATAACTACTTTTATAGATATGTAGATACATATCTGACAAGGGAAAAACTGAGTTTCTGTATTTATACAAGCACAGCCTAATGTATTTTATGAACAAATAGGAAGATATGTATACAGATAGACTTACTAACTGACTCACTATCTATCTGTTGGTTTAAGATACGAGCATTTTTATTCACTCAGTTGATATTCGTTATTAAGTGAGATAACAACGTAAACGCACACATCAAACAATATTTAAAACTGAAAAGTAAAATTCACCAATTTACCAATAGATAACCTTTAAATATACGTATAGATGTATCTGTAGCTGATGAAATATAATTATTAATCGATTAAAAGGTAAAAATTGCTAAAGTAAACATCGCTCTGTTTATATACTATGGTACTAAAGACACGAGTACATAAACATTATACAAACAAATTTTATATTGTAATTACTTTTCTCAAATTAATGGAACATTTTGAGTTGTCTGTTGTTAAAGTATCTACGGATGTAAGTTTGTAGTACATAAATGTATTTGTTTTTTGTTCCATTTTCTAATCATAATTTTTTCTTGACTTGTTTGTATGGAATTGTTCTATACATATACATATATTTATTTGTTACTTATCTCTATTAATTATTGTGCATAGTGAAAACAACAACAGAAACAACCTCAAATTATTCATTTCAACTAACAATCATCACCACCTGCAGTTCAAAATTTTATACTCGTATGTATTTGTTGATCTTGTGTAGGTGACAAATAGTGAAATTGACACAGCACAAAAAAAAAAAAGAAACAAACAAAAAACAAAAAATCGGCCAAGTGCGAGTCAGACTCATATACGGAGAGTTCCGTACCAGATTGGATTTTGTATGGGAGGTACTCCACCTAGTGGTCCGATTTGACTGATTCCAACAAATGTATCGCGCCTAGATTAAAAACTTATAGTGTCTAAATTTCTGTTCAATAGTGAAAAAAACAAAAAAGGTTTTCGAATAAGAACCTCAATTTTAATGGTGGGTTTGTATGGGAGGAGCCCCCCTAGTTGGCCGATTTAACTGATTCCAACAAAAAAAAACAGCGCCTTTTTAGTGTCCAAATTTCAGTTCGATAGGACAAAAAACAATAAAGTTTTTCTAATAAGAACCTGAATTTTAATGGGGATTTGTATGGGAGGTACCCTCCCTAGTGGTTCGATCAAACTGAAATTTCGGCATTATAAGTTTCTAATATATAGCCACCAACCACCCAGATGTTAAGATCGTAGAATTACTGGATCAAATAGCTGCCATACAAACCAAAAAGGATCTTGTATTGGGGACCGCTTTACATTTTTAAAAATATTATAGTTTTAGTATTGTATATGTTGCTGATGTTTAAATAGAACTACACGTTCTGTGAAAATTTCAACTCTCTAATTGTTACGTTTCATGAGATATGACCCGAGGACAGACGGACGGACGGACAACGAAGTCTCTGCAATAGGGTTCCGTTTGGTACCCTTTGGGTATGGAACCCTAACAAAGAAGGTTATCTTCGGCTATTGCGAAGTTGTAACACTCTTCATGCTTCACGTTTTTGTCTACGCACATATATGATTGGGCATACAGAAATATTACATTATCGATTTGACTTATGTTTAGGGCAGAGTCTGTACAAAAAACTTGCTAAATCAACTCGTCTCCTCGAGCTGATCACGAATATATATACTTTAATCAATGTTCTATTAATTGTTATTTTCAATCGAATTTTTGTATTTTCTTTTACCTAAACATCTTAAGAAATGGAGAGGTCTTTCGTACAAAAAGTTTTATTGATTTATACTAGGAAGCTTTATTAAATATTGTCCTAAACAGATCTTTTTGAAAATAATACCCTATTGTCGAGGAAAAACAAGAATCGTTCGGTGATTCGTCTCTGGTGTATTTGGCGCTGTTTAAGGGCAATCCGGCGGAGTTCTTGCGTCGTTTCGTGACCGTTAACGAAACATGAATTCACTGGTACACGCCAGAGACGAATCAGCACGAACAATATTGCTCTTTTTCCATTTCCATAAAACTGACCGACACGCGCGCTTCCAAAGGCATTCAAAACAAAACTAATGAAGGGACGTGACTGAAATTTTGACAGTAGGCTACTAAAAGAATATACTGCACGATGGTAATACTCTTTTGTAATAGCAGCGCCATCGGGCGGTGAGGCTAAGTACTTGTTGATTGACGCTCGTATGCTCAGAGTCTGTATACATACTGCATTTCAACAATGAGACCGAAATATTTGTATGGAAGCTATACGATCCAGTAATCCTAGGGTCTTGAAAGTTACATGATTGGTGGATGTACATAGGTTAGAGACTTATAATTTCCAAATTTCAGTTCGATAATACATTTTTTTTTTAATAAAAACATGAATTTGAATTTAAGTTTGTATGGAAGGTTCCCTTCCTAGTTGTCTTATACGGCTGGTTCTGTGAAATGCACAGCGTCTGGTTAAAAGAAAAGTTCGTGCAAAATTTCAGAACTTTAGCTCGAAAACTTAGGGACTAATTTCCATACATACAGACGGACATTACTTAATCAATTCGTTTTGTCGAGCTGATCAAGGATATATGGGGTCTCCGATGTAGCCTTCAACTTAACTACGACCTTAATTTATACTTTATAATAATCGGACCGTTCTTTTTCAAAGACGACAGTGGAAATATAACGACCATATGACTGGCTCGTTGGCCCAGAGGTTAGTGCGCTGGCTGACATCCCAAGAGTCGCAGGTTCGTTTCCCGCTCAAGGCAAGTCTGGTCCTGCACTTTTCTAATTTCCTCCTTTCCTTCTTAACTTTCCCCTGAGCTGAAGGCCTCTGTCGCTATTGCTCATAATAAATACTAGGTTATAATTTATAATTAAAATCTTAGTTCTAATAAATAAATAATATAACGACCATAAATCAGGAGCGATTTTTGATGATGATTATTCATGAAAATGGTATGGAGCACTTCTGCTTTTAACAGGGTGGCGCACTACCGCACACATCTCGTGCCACAATCGATTTTTTGAAGCCATTGTTCCTCTGTCGCTTGATTTAAGACTTTGGCTGGCCTCCACGTTCACTCGATTTGACGTCGCCAGACTTTTTCCTATGGAGATTTATATTAAAAATCCAAGGAACATACACTAACTTAAGGCCGACATTCCCCTGGAAATAGCCCCCATATGGTCAAAAACATTGGCAAATATGATAGAAAAGGCTGAAAAACAAGCACATTCTGCTATTTGAGATCAGGGCGACTTCTTGCGCGATATCATCTTTAAAAAGTGATGTGATCAAATCTCCTTAAAGTAAATTAAATAATCTTTCATTTATATGGGTCCACCTAATATGGCTATACCTACATACATATGTTCCGAGTCTCGAAATAATTTCAGAGTCGTAACGTAATATGCAAAATATACTTATTATATTCTATGGGTTGGATAGGAGAATTGATAGTTACATATTTTAATGGCGTATCATCCTGTTGATAACATATTAACAGGGCTGAATGATAGTAGCAAGAGTAATATACTAATTACACCGATATTTTCAATAGATGGTTTCATGCTTTAAGTTTTGTGGAGATCGTATCCATTTGCTATTTACAAGATTGAAGATTGGTCATAAGAATGATTTAGTATACTTAAAATCAAATCAATATCTCCGCATATCTAATAGTTATAAGTGGTTTTCTACACTGTCGCTGTCGTTGAAGATTATCCCAAAACATAGATGTCAATAAAGCGAGAATAAAAATATGTCCGATATATATATAAGAGCATACAAGTATATAAAGCTAGCCTTATTTTATTTACAATATTGTAATTCCGTTTCTTCTATAAATTTAGTGATCGTTTTCGCAATCGAAGGCGGGCATCCATTGCACCTTTACCTGCTTTGCGATTGAACAGCAAAGAGATGTTGGCGAGCGATTTTGATACCCATAGCGTGGCCAGCAATCAGGCCTCAATTACGAGTGTGAACTCGTTGGCGAGTCTGTTGCGAGAGAAAATGCAGGTAAGCAAAATGAAAAAGCACTTTTCATATTATTATCATTCTTTCTTAATGATTTATTCTATATTTTTCCCTATTCGGCATTCTCTCGCCCTCTATACGGGACTTTCTACTTATCCACTTTGTATTATTCAATCACTTAAATTAACTAACATTCAGGCCTTTCCGCAGCTCATACGCAAAAAGAAACGCGAAACAAAGGACTACAAAATTAAGATTTTTGTAACCATGATGTTTTTCATCATTATCTTTCTGGTAAGTATGAGCATACCTTATGCATCAATATGAATTTGTCTATGTAGTATGTTTTATTTTAAAGATCGGCTATGCCTATATTGCTTACCATCAACAAGTGTTAACCCGTTCCTATTTTGAGAAAATCAAATTTAATTCGAAGGATCGAATCTTTCGTATTTTAAGTCATGAAAATAAAGAGGTTATCTCCGGGAGACTGGGTGTAACTATTGGCAGAGATACACATCCTTTTCATTGTCTCGAAGATCAACGAAAGCAGGATGGAAGCGTATGCATTGAATGGAATGGCGTTGCCCGTCTCTATATGAATTTCCAAGACATGGATGTGTTTCGTTGTTATACTCTTAAATGGCAAGCCTTGGCACCAGATGTTTATCCCACAGATTGCTATGAACTAAAACGTGATAATGGCCTTTGGTTTGGTGGCGGCATCACCAAGGGCCAGGAGTGGTCTCTCAGTAATGCTAATTTCGATTTTGCCCCCTATGCTAGTGGTGATATCAAAGTTCATCAGTTTGGTAATGGCGTAAAGCGTTACTTCATTAATTCCATTGGGGTTGCAATGCAAGTAAATGAGAAGACACCTCTGCAGATTGGCATCAATCGTACGGCGAATAAGTTTTGTCTACGTGCTGCTAATGATGATTTCACATTCGTTAATCATTTGACTCCGTTGCCGGAATTAGATTATAAAATTTGCACAACAGAAGATATGCGTAGCTTGCATATGTTGATGACACAACAAAGCCTTTGGGATGGCCTGAAGGAAGAGGATATTAAAGTCTTGCATACGCTTCTTGAAGAGCCTGTGTGGAAGATACCCTATCAATCGGAGGTAGAGTCGCTCAATGAGACTACAATATGTGATTATTCGGAGAATGTGATTGCCATGGGTTTGGTCATAGTATCATGAATTCTGGCAGGAGAATATTGGTGATCGTGGATCGCTCACGTTTCCCCAGTTAAAAGATACAAATTGACATCGTCGCGGCTTTAAAGTTGTACTCACTCATTCACAGCGGATAGTGTTAATTTCGATCGGTCATGCAAAAACTGCTTATCTATGACGATCAGAGCGAAGCATACCGGCTTTGACACGCTATAAGAGTTCATCAAGTGCTGGTGTTTTAGATGTAACCAATAATGCATCTATACCTTGGCTTACTGAAAAATTACAACGTCTTAAGGATGAATACCAAGTGGATAGCTTTTATTTGGATCTGGGAACAGGTTATAATCTGCCTCATTATTATCAATGCCGTCAAACTTTAGATAATCCTGATACGTATGCAAAGCACTTCATCAATAGTTTGGAGAGTGTTGGGCTCATGGCAGTTTCAACCGCAAGTGCCGTACCAAAACCGCCCTCTTTCTTAAGTACACCACCAGCAAATGCTACATGGGAAGGCTTACGCGAAACTTTGGCAACCGTATTAAATTATGGTGTTATTGGTTATCCATTTGTGCTACCCGGCGCAATTGGTGGTGATTATCTATTGCAGCGTTCTGTTACCAAAATGATATCATTCTATTCATTGGGTCAACCTGAATTGCCTGATGCGGAACTCTTCATACGTTGGTTACAATTGGCCACATTCTTGCCGGTGATGCAATTTAGTCACTTGCCAGCTGAGTACAAAAGTGATTATATAACACGTGTGGCTAATGAACTCAAAGAAGTACGCCAAACTATTGTGATTGCTTTACTCAAGAAATATCTAAGTGAATCCATGAATGAGGGTTTGCCATTAATACGCCCATTGTGGATGATTGATCCACATGATCCAGCGTGCTTAATTGTGAGCGATGAGTTTTCAGTCGGTGAAGAGCTCATAGTTGCGCCCATCTTAGAGAAAGGCCGTGAAGATCGTGAAGGTAAACGCAATCACACAAACACTTTTTTATATACAATATATCATTAATTTAATCTACTTATTTATTTCAGTATATTTGCCTCAAGGTGTCTGGAAGGATGGCATTGATGGCTCTTTACGCAAGGGTAGTCGCTGGATGCATGGTTATAAAGTGCCCAAAGATAAGATTGCCTATTTCCGTAAAATGCCAGATAACACAAGATTCTAAAGGAAAGTGATATTTAGGGCATTCAAATAACACCAAAATCCTAAAGAATGATAAAAGTCATAATTAAGAATAAATTATTTAAAGAAAGAGAAAGATGATTCCATAAATTTTATAAATTTGAACCACTCTTAATCTGAAGGAAATATTATTTTTACATACCTATAAGTATGTACATGTATATTTAAAAATGTAATGTGAAGTGATATTGAAGGATTGGAACATTGGATTGCTTAGCAGATACCACAGAGGCACATTCCAAGCAATAAGAAGACAATTCTCATCTTATCACAAATAAAACTATTATTGATCAACAGAGATTTATTCCTCTTCTTTTAAATTTAATCAATATATATTGTATATAAATGAACTCAAACTAGAAAGAAGGTTATCTTCGACTATGCCGAAGATGAAATACTCTTCACGGGATGCAGTGCAGTATTCAAACGGGTGGTTTGTATGGGAGGTACCCCCCGTAGTTGTCCGATTGGGCTGGTTACGACAAACGTCCTGCGCCTATCTTGGAAACTGATAGTGTCAAAGTTTCAGTTTGATAGGACAAAAAAGTTTTCTAATAGATCAAAATGGGTGTTTGATGGGATGGTGCTCCGATTCGGGTGGTTCGCTAAGTTGGTAAAAAGAAAGGTTCGTGCAAAATTTCATCTCTCTAGCTCAAAAACTGAGGGACTAGTTGGCATACATACAGACGGACAGACGGCTTAATCAATTTGTCTAATCGAGCTGATCAAGAATATGTATACTTCATGTGTTTTTTTTTTTTTTTTTGTCTCCTTCTGCTTGTTACAAGCTTCATGACAAACTTATAATACTATTCACTTCCTGAAGAGTATAAAAATAGTATGACCCAACAAAACTCGAGAACGGCTGGACCAATTTTGGTATTTTTTTTGTTTTTTTAGTTGTACTCATGCAGTTACCAGTCAGGTTTGTTGCTACATTCTGATCCGGTAGGTGGCGCTGTTGTCCAGATAGAGATAGTTTTATGTAATTTTTTTTAACATTTTTCCATTTGGCGCAAAATATACTGAACCGATTTTAATAATTTTTTTTTTAAGAACAAATAAATCTTAATGCAACAAATTGCATAATTATTTTTTTCATTTTTTAAAGTTAACTATTAATTTAAATACAAAAAAACCATTGCAAGACCAAGCACAAAACGTTTTACACATTTCTTCGTTGTTAATGCTAGTTGTTGTATTTTTCATCTCATTTTTTAATAACTGAGCATGAACAGGAGACGTAGCAACGCACGCCGGGTAACGCTAGTATTATTTAAATTTAAAAAAAACAATTTTTGTAGTATACAATACATCAAATTAAGTACATACATTCAAAGTTTAAATTTGTCTTTTTTTTTTGTTTTCTTTTGTTTTAAATAAATAAATATTTTCTTTTTATGATTAATGTTTTGTTAAACTATTAACAAAGTTGTATAAGTAAAGTAAATTTGTTATAAACACACAAATTGGAACCTTTTAAAAATTTTTTTTTTTGTTTTCTGTTATTGTTTTGTTTTATTGTAAGTATGTATATATATGTTTTTTTTTGGTCAATGTATCATGCAATCTGGCAAATGTTGATCACAATATTCTGTTTCTGGTGGCCTTGGTAAACTGCTACAGTGTGCATCCGTCACAACAATATCATGTTCATCCAGACACATGACCGAACGCCGCTTAACAGGATGCGGCATATCTGCTTGTTTACAAGTAACCGGACAAAACTGCCATGGACCAGTCCACCAATGGGCCGCACATGTCTGTTGATTACACAAACGTGTTTGATGAGTTGGACGCTTATTTTTTGCATGCATCCAACAGGGTACATTATCTTGTATTACTGAGAATTAATGAAAAAAACAAAAATAATAGATTATTATTAAAATAGTAATGATATGATATGATATTTGAGTTCACTCTGCAATCTTAAAAAGCAAGGAAATTTACAACATTTTATAGTCGCATGAGACCTTTAAATATGGAGAAATTCGGTTGAGTGGTTTTGTTTATTTTTTATTTTTTTTTATTTTTGCAGTTACTCTGATAGACAGACGATCATACTATACAATGAGATGAACGTGCTGTAGAATCAGATATTTTGCAAGAAAGAGATCGCTGCGACTTATTCGGTTCATTTGTTCGAGGCAACTGTTGTTGTATTCTGGCTAGGCGAAAGATATCGCACCCAAGTTTGCGGGACAGCTATATGTGGTTGCCCGTTGATATAAATAGAAGCGGTCTGAGGACAATAAAAGCTTCAGAGTTCGAAACGTATGGGGGAAAGAAGAAAGCGATTCAAGTAGATTTTCAAATTTCTTGAAGATGGAAATTACAAAGAAATATACATAATTACAATGTGAAAGAACCAAAAATTTGGCGAACATTTAAAGTACTTGATTGTTTGAAGATATCAGTAAGAAGTTTGTTTAATGTGAAAAGTCCTAAAGAAATTGTGACATGGGAGCTAACATCAGTTCATAGTTGAGTGGGAGTACTCGCGACCAAAAACATCTATGGCCGCGTGAGTCTACTAAGGTGGGTTAAATAGGTATGTAATAGTAGTTTACTTATAATTCCTTTTCGTGTAAGTTCAGAAAATCACACAGATAATGTTAGTTGTAGATGAAAGAAAATAAATTAAACAGAGTTTGTTCAACAACTCTTGATATTATCTGATGGCAAAGAGATATTCTGGATGGAAATGATTATTCAGCTAAAAATATACTGTGACATTTGAAACATGCAAGTAAATCTATCAAAATCAAGAAAGTAGATTGATCAGGAATGAAAGTTGGAAATTCAAAGGCGAACATACTTCGGGGTATTACTGACGTTACAGTTAAGTGACCATAGTTCAGGGTCCTCGTAGAAAATAGTAACTGTGCTATTATCGCAAAATGAAAGCTCTTTTTATCAATTGCTAGAGTCATACAAAGTTATACTGGGGGCTTTGCTTTACTCGATGATGCGTTATTTAATGAAAAAAAAAAAAAAACTACCTCATCTCTGTACTAATACACAGTCGTACTGCATATTGTACATAAACTAGTATTCCAAACGGATAAATGTATCAACACGCTAGGTCTGTTCTTGTCGCATATCCACAAAAATGGTCTCAAATACACGGATGATGAAAGGCTGCCAAATAAACTAATAAAACAACTGGTAAAAGAGGCAGAAGGATATTCTACAATAGTTTCAGAGAAAGTGTGAATTAACTTTGTAAACAAGCAATTGTTAGAAAAATGTTGGAAAGGTCACTTTCAAAATATAGAAATATGGAGAAAAAATAGAAAGATGATATTACACGACACGAAGTGATCTCATTTACTTAAACGGATATAGAAAAGTAGGAATTGCTGCTCATTTTGCACCCTAAAAGAGTTCTATGTAAATGTCTTATATTCAAAAGAATTCAATACAAATATTTTCAAAAATATAATGAAATATATTGAATGGATAACGTAATGGTGAATGGCAAAAATTAAGTTTAATTTATTAATGGAACTTTCAATTAAAGGAAATTAATTTTAAGTGAGTTTTGTTAATAGTTTGTTTGTTAATCAGTTTCGCAATTTTTCATGATTTTTAATGTTTAATGTTCTGTTATAAAATTTAACAGAATTAGGTCGTGTTGTTCTATCATTTGTTGCCAAATTTGACGGTAATTGCTTTATGCTCTTTTTAAAATCACCAATACAGTTTACAGCGGCAAGAAGAGATGATAATCCGATAAACCACTGTCAGAATTATTAACCGAATGCATTAAAATATCACATCCAAATTCCTGGAACATCTGACGAGTCACCAAAAATGTGTGTGGTCAAGCGTTATCTTATTGGGCACAACTTCCTTCACTCCGTCTTGCCTTGTCCACGATCGTTTACGAACAAACATTAATGCCCATTTTCAACGCCAGTCACCATCTTGTTAAATTATATGCAACCTAAATATCCAGCTTTTTAGTATATTTGGGTACATTGAAATCCATATAGATGGTTTCAGTGCTTATTATCACATACCAATCTTCGTGGATTAATTTTCAATGATTTTGTCGATATCTGTAATTATTGACCGTTCACTGGAAGCACAGTCAGTTGTGTTGAATGGACAAAGTACCATTTAACACAACGCCCTTAATCCTGTGATGCATGCACGAAGAAGAATTTCAAGAAAGAGTGAATTTCCGCATTAGTGAAATCCATTTTGTCAATGACAATGACACGTTGTTATGAAGCTTATGGCATCATCTGTCAAATGACATACAGATTTGCCAAATGCTATTTTTCGTGATTGCGAACCTCTAGCGGAAAAGCGGCAAGCCAAACATACTATTTACCATAAAAATGATAACTTTTATTTTATGTTTACATACATACTTACATATATTAATGATTATTATAATTTCTAATAGATTAAATTAAATTATTGAATATAGTGTAAGAGGTAACACATCTGTATCAAATAAAGAACTTAAATCATGTTGATAATAATCATATAACTTACATTTGCCATTCTCAAAGCAAACTGCTTCACGATATTGTAAACCGCCACCACATAAAAGGGAGCAGTTTGTCCAGTTGCTTAACCTCCAAAGATGTTGCTTGATATTTCCATTGCTTCCATTAACGGTTGCCGGTAACGTAAATTCATAGTAGATGCCTTCATTGGTCTCATTGACTCGTACAATCACCTAAATTAATTGATTGATTCCAATCAGAATCAAAGCCTAATTAACATAGCCATTATTACTTACATATAATGATATGGAATGCTGAATGGGTTGAGGTATTTTTATTGTCTCTTGTTCATCTAAACGATCGTATAGACTTTTTGCACCAGCGATCTCAAATTCACCCGGCATTGAGATTAAACTGTCACCATTCAAATAGAAATGATCACTGTTGGATCGAGCCACTCCCAAGAAATTTCCCGTGTTGGCCAATTCACGTATGATAATGTGGCGCGCCTTCGCTGGTATCTTGACAATCGCAACATAACCTTCGGTTATATTAAACGATTCACTATAGACATCCTTGACTGGTTTACATTGGTCGCCACTGCCACCACAGATACCGCAACGATCTTCCTGCATGTCTGAATCAACGATCCAATCGCAACCAACTTTCTGGAAAAAATACTTGTTTAATGGTAATGACAAGTGATGGACATCGTCGTCCATGACGCTCAAACTTACCTTACAGATGCCATCGATGCACATATTGTTTGTGCCAAGTGTACAAGGAGTTCCATCAAGCACTGTATCCCCCCAATTGGCTATAATGGTATCATCTTCATCGGTGCACATAAGCTTACATGGATTATCTGCATTGAGAGATAAAGATTTCTCTCATATGTACAACTATCGTTGCCAGATCTTACTTACTTTTATCAAAGAATGGTTGCCATTTATAGAGGACGCCTTGGTATGTCACATTATCATAGTTTGAGCATTGAATCGCCCTAAAACTTGGTTTATCCTCAGCACAATATTTCTTTTTACAAATTTTATAACGTTTCCGTTCACCAATACAAAAGACACCGCCATGTGCCGGCACTGGATTGTTACACTCGCGTTGTTGTGTAGAAACGCCACCACCGCAACTTCGTGAACATTCACTCCATTCTGACCAATTGCCCCAGCCGCCATTGACGGGTGTTAACTCTTCCATGCGAACGCATTTACCATTTTGACACCACTAGAATCGAATAGAGAAAATAAAGAAGAGTGTATACAAAATACAATGCACCGAAAAAAGAATATGTATGTCTAAACAAACCTTACGTTTGCCACAACTTGTACCCGGCGCTGTTGGTCGCATATTGGTTACACATTCACCATTGACACGACACCAAAGTGTTGAGCAAAGTTCATGCGGTGCTGAACATATTCCGACATTGCTCGTCTCGTCTGTTACATTGAATTGCATCCGACATTGACGTTCTGCATTGAAAAGTTCACCAGGCAAAATTTCCGGATAATTATAGATTTCATGTGGCGTTGGCGAATCATCTAGGCAATCTCCAAGTCCTTGACTATGAATGATTGTCTTATTATAATGATTGAATTCTTTGCTAATAATATTTAACTTACTCCAAAAAATGTGTAATGTACTTGCGACTGCAATTCGACCAACAAACTTGAAGTGTATCTGCTCCAAAAGTCGGTGTCATTATATGAACAATGGAACCAACACGTGGATGGCAACCAATTTTTGCTGTATCATGGAACATGCCAAAACTGAGTGTGCAAAACATAAAAAAAGAAAATAAATATTTAGAATACTCTGTACCCAAAACGTGGCAACTAAGACCCCACAGATTGATGAACATGAAGACATAAATCGATTGACACATGTCTGTCTTGGAAATTAAGATATGCTGACATTTTACACAATTGATTCCAGAACAGACAAATTTTAATTAAATTAATTTTCCTCAACTCTATCCAAAGCAGAAAGTATACGTCCTAGAAGGATGATGATGGCGAGCCCCTACCCATGAAAGTCCATAATACAAGTTACTAAACACAATCAGTTTAAATTTCTTTTGTGACACTCGTATCCTTAAAATGTAGTTTTTCATGCTTGATTAAAACACTTAAGATCATTTCTGGGTCACTTGTACAATAATTTTTGTAGACCCACTCGACTTTAGCACCATAACATTATCAAATTGCTCTATTCTCCATGCAACGCAGATCTCCCTTCCAAGAATATAATAAAACACAAGAGGATTTCAAAAAAAAAAAATAAAGTGTCAGTGTGCTTAACACTCACGAGCCCTTGATGTGAAACACGTTGACTATGTTACTAAATGAATTAATAAAAGTTTAATGCAAAATAGCAGTACTAAATTTCAATTTTTTTAATATAGGCTATTATTGGTCGATGATAGCTAAAATATGATCTATACATTATTGATTCTAAATCCAGAAACCTCGAGAAAACTGTATCAATTGTCCTTTCATTTCATATCGCCCACAAGTCACAGAGTTTCAACCGCATTTTATTTCATATTGCATCGATTGATTCTTCTCTCCCTCTCTCACACACAATAAGAACCTGAATTTTATTGGGGATTTGTATGGGAGCTACCCTCCCTAGTGGTCCGAACAAACAATACAATATAGGTTTCTGATGTATAGCCACTAACCATCCAAATTTCAAGATCATGGGATTACTGGATCGTATAGCTGCCATATAAACCAAAATGTTTTTTGTATGGGGACCCCTTTAAGTTTTTGAAAATATTTTAGTTTTGGTATTTACTGATGTCCGGACAATACTACACATTCTGTGAAAATTTCAACTGTCTAGCTATTGCGGTTTATGAGATATGACCCGAGGACGGACGGACGGACAACGAAGTCTCTGCTAGAGGGTTCCTTTGGGTCCGTAATCCTAAAAAACAAAACAAAATTTTAAATTTAAAAATCACATTTTCGCCAACTGGTATGTGTCCGGTCCCTCATTTAAATACTATCCAAGCCACGCGTTGCTTAATTTCTGATCGACAAGAAAAGCGTTAACCAAAATTGCCTATGACGATTTCAAATTACACTCTACCGAAACGAAAAATGTTTCACATCAAAAATATATGAAAATGATTATAGGGAAAATGCATATTGATTTTGGACGCAGTTGCATGATTTAGAAAACGATGATGAATATGATGGCGGGTTTAGAAGAAGAATTAACCGAGCCAAAGGTGTAACCTACATTTCCCTATTCCTTGAAGTAATTTACTCCTTTTGAGAGACGAAAAGTGATGTCCCAATCAAATTATTGATTACATATTTTAAATAAAACTTGAATCATCTAAAAACGATACCAAAATTTATCATATTTGTACAAAGTTTCTATATAACAAAGTAATTCTATGCTTCAGTGTGAGTTTGTTGTAGAAAAGTCCGACTGTTTTCAGGTATAATGAATCAATTTATAAAATATGTACACAGAACTAATTCTTTATTAATTCTGTTCTTGTTTAATAATCTTTAAAAATTCTTGCTTAAATTAGAGTCTGTGTGGTTTTATGATGTTAATCAATGTGATGACTCAAATTATTCAATTATTTATTTATTAGAACTAAGATTATAATAACAAATTAAAACATAGTATTTAATAAGAGCAATACCGACAGAGGCCTTCAGCTCAGGGGAAAGTTAAGAAGGAAAGGAGGAAATTATAAAAGTGCAGGACCAGACTTGCCTTGATCGTGAATTCAACCCGCGACTCTTGGGATGTCAGCGCACTAACCTCTGGGCCAATAAGCCAGTCAATTATTTGATATAATTGCACATAAATAAACCAAATGGATTCAACTCATATATATCGACATCAAAGTATACACAAACGCCCTTCAATTTTTCCATACAATACTATAGTTCCGGTGTCTGTCCATTTGTACATCTAACCAACCGCGTATGTACGAGCAATTGAGTACGAGTCTGTTGTCACCAGTCAGTCTTTAACTTGTTTTTTTTTTTTGTTTGTTTGTTTATTTTTGCTTGGCACCTGCTGTGCTGCTGCTACAATGACTACTTGGCTAGTCATAACACTCAATGACGACAACGACACACTAAAACATGCTAGACAAACAGGCATTTTAGCTAAGCTTATATGGTAACGAGATAAGCCCACCATCACTTGCAAAACACAATCATATGCATGCTAGTGATTCAACTAATCTGAACTGAACAGAATATTGAACGTTTAACTTATAGAGTATGCATCACTCTGGCATACACTGGCGGCAACAGTAACACTAGCATCATTTGAACAAGCGAGTGGGCGTCACTCATTGCTAATCAAATCTAGCACCAACATCACGCGATCGATTGAATCTCGGTTGGCTATTTGCATGGTGTGTTTAACCACATGCTTCGCCGTCATACAAATTTTGCATGCAACAACACACATTTGAGAATATTCTAGGTATAACCTATGCATAGTATATTAGTCGGAGGAACGAATGTACGAATGAATTGGTTAGTAGGTTGGTTAGTAGATTGGTTGGTTGGACAGACAGAGGAAGTTGTCACTCTCGTTGTCGTTTCCATTAGCTTCTGTTTTGCCACCTACTTACTTGTGACCTAATTCGTGGGTTATCGTATGCGACAACATAATGCCATTGTCCTCATTGACGCTACATGATTGCTTTGGCTTACACATGCCGCCCACATTAGCTAAACCAAGTGTCCTGCACAGAAGAAATAAAAGTAAACAAGGCAGTTCAGTATATATTGCATGGATAAATATAAATTTAGATCACTTACATGCAATTATTGCCACAAATATTTTTGCGTGTTACCAAAATAGCGACATCATGATGATGTGGATCATTTTCACTATTCGTATTCAATTTATGTTGCCAATTGCAAAAACGATCCAAATTCCTTTGGGCATTTTGTGTTAAATTCAAATCCAAATGTGCCACATCCTCTTCAAGTAATATGATTTTGACAACAACGATCTCAATGGAATTGCCAATACTGGGATCCTTATACAAGGCTGATACCATATTCATAATGGTCAATAGGTATGTCTCAGTTTCTGGGCCATGAAATGCAACCATTGTTGCATCGGCAACAAGTAAAGTTTCAACATGACGTGGACTGCTTATTGAACGCTTAAAGCGCTGTTGTTGTTCTTGTTGTATTGAGTTAAAAGCATCAATTGTATATAAGGAAGAGGACGATGGCAATGACGATGACGAGGGTGGTAATGGGGATAGTGGGCCATCATTATTATGTTGATCATTTTGATCATGGTTTAATAGTGTTACTGAAGCCAATTCCTTGGCTTTGCCATTCAGAGACCATTTGCGTTCTTCATATTCATTATTATTGTTGTTTTGACTTATATTTTCTGTATGATATCGAAATGCTTTGGGTTCTTGGAATTGTAATTCCTCGCGTATTGGTTTCTGATGGTGATGCTTATGATTATGCTGCTGGTGCTGGTGATGATGATTCTGTTGCTGTTGCCTTCTTATCTGGCGGCCACCTTGAATTTTTACCTAATAAAAACCCACGAAAGAAATGATATTGATACAATTTTAGTACTTTTATTGATTTTTGTTTCTTCTTTTTTTTTTCATCATTGTTATGTTTTCTTACTTTACCACGCGATTGCCATTCAAGTCTGGTTTCTAAACGTCTACGCGGCTCTTTAGTGCCACAATTACTCACACGAGCTTGGTAATGATGTTGATGTTGCTTTTGTGTTTGCGTTTGTTTATGTTTACGTTGTTTTCTTTTGTTGTTGTAATGCACTTGATTCTAATTCAAAATAAAACAAAAAAGTTGTAATCTATAATAAATCTGATCTACTTAAACTTACCTTCACTTTGACTGAAGAACGTTGAAAGACAACATGGGGATGACCACTTGTCGCATGTGCTTTATGATATTTCGATGGCTCAATAAAATACTCATTGTTTTGCGTTTTTATATGACCAACCTATAGGTTAGAATATGCAGAAGAGAGTCGAAGTGAGTGTCAAGTGAGAGTATGTAAAGAGTTAGTAAAGAGTTATTATTATTTAGAGATAAGTAAAAAGTTATTATTAATTAGAGAAGAGTAAAGTAATGAGATCGATCGCATGCAACAGCTGAAGCAGCTTGGCCTAAGAGAGCCCATACATGTAGCAACGATTTGAGCAAATTGATGACGAAGGAACGATTTGACGGATGTATGGCGTCATTTGACTGTTTGATCAAATATGTGAAGTCAACTAAAAAATTTTGATTTTTTCCAAATCGCTTCTTCTTCATTTTTTTGCTGTGACTTGTGTATGGCGAATTCTTCTTAATTGTAACAAATTTTCGTCGCGAAAAAACTTGTTTGCAGAGGAAAACAAACAAATTGAAAAAGATTTAGTAAAGTAAATATTTTGGAATTTAGTATTTTAATTAAATATAATTATTTTTATGAAATATTACAATATTTATTTAACAACGGTAGCTTATATTTTCCATATTATCAATTAGATGTGATAATTTCTGTCAAGGGAACTTATTTTATTTTTAAATAAAGCAATATTGCTGCCACACAATCGCTGTCAAAACTCATTGTGTTTCAAGAAGGTCTGATAAAACAAACTTCTGACTGCTTTTAGTAGATTTGGTTTCAAATTTTTTGTCTTTATACTTATGAATGGTGCAAAATTTATTTATGAGAATTAGAAACAATAGTTTTTCTTAGTTGGTCAGTAATTTCTTATAACGCTTTCGAAAGCACGAACTGTGTTTCATATTCATTAATTTCAAGATCCCTTTCAATTTCATTAGAAGTAAAAAATGTTTTTTCCTAAATCTGCCGAAAATTCTTCATATTGGAGCGAAAAAATATTGCTAGTACGCCGCGTGTGATATGTCGCTTGATTGGAAGTTTCAGCGTATCAGAAAAGCACAAAACACATATTTATTTTAATTAAAGACAATCTAAAGGACAATAGAGTTCAAGTCCTTGATTAGACTGTTCCAGCACCTGACTTAAAACCCATTGAAAACCCATTAGCAGATTACATAGGAGAGTTATTAGAAATCAGAGTTCATATATGTATGTACCAAATCAATGATTTGTTGCTTTCGTTTTGCACATATAAAATAAAAAGTGCCGTTCCTTGTTTTTTTTCTTTTTTTTTTTAAGAGATAGTTTAAAGAATTAAGGAATTCTGTTGAGTAGTGAACAACGTCATCTCGATCTGTCACTGCCACTATATCAGCGATGCTCTTCACAGAACATTAGCAGTTGCACTGTTTTTTTTTTTTCTTAATAGAACATGCGCAAGTCTGTTCTGGTAAAAAAACTTAATGGCAGCTTAAATGTGGAATGAGCTGTTCTGCTTCCACACAGGAGAGTGGCTGCGATGTCTGATGAAGCGACCGCAACAGCATTTTTGTTTTCGCTTCGGATTTTAGCTAAAATTACTGAGGTCAAGAAAGTTTTACCAGTTCCTCTAGGTGCGTCTATAAAAAAAATTTCTCCTGTGCTATGGCTTTCACTGTTAATTATCTTCCGGAAAATAATTCGTTGCACTCCTGTTAATTTTGGTTCGTTTTATTATTTCAATATGAGTTTTCGGAGAAAGGTTCTGGCAAACCGAAATCTGTTAAACAGTATTCTCCAAAGGAAAAAAACAATATTTTCAAGAAGAGTCAGTCCATCATTAAAAATGTTGTCATTAAAATCAATGTCATGTTGATTAATGACCCCTCTTGTCATGTAAAACATCTACACAAATATTTTTACGGAAAAAAGAGCAAAGAGAGCAATAATAAAAACAAAATCAACACAAAATTCAAGAAGAAGCAAAGCATGAACATGAAAGTTTTGAACTACATAAATCATCATACAAGGTCTGTCGCAAAGTAAACGAGACTTTTTTAAAATCCCTATTTATAAAGAAAGTACACTAGAGCCTCGGTTTGCGTCGTTAATGGGGACCGGAGAGAGGCGACGCAAACCGAAACGACGCAAATCGAAATACATTTTTCCATATACTTACTGCAAAATATTTTTAATTCGTTCCATAGTAAAGAAAAATGCAATTTTTGAAGAAGAAATGTGTAATTTTTTTTTAGTCATATGGAAATTTATTTCATATACATGATTCAACAATTTCAATGCTTCTTATTAAAGCTGAATCTCAGAAAAAGGAATGTACATAATAAAATTAAAATCAAAAAAAGGTTTTTAATCGCCTATATTTTCTTCCGGTTGAGTTACATTTTCTTTTAAAAACGCGTCCAAAGTTTGTTGTTTAAAAACTGCTTTTTTCTCCAAGTAAACATTTTTGTAGCACTGTATAGCGTCAGCAAGAGATTGAGTTGCCTTCCCACTGCGATTTTCATCGGGATCATTGTTCGTAAAAATTTCCACCACCTGGTCTACCAGCCCCATTGCTTTTGCAATTTGCGCAGTCGTTAGCTTTTTTGACTCTTTTTGCGTATCAGTCGGATCAGTTTCATCTTCTAACTCATGTTCAATACCAAATGTTAACAAAAGTTCGTTTGTGAGCTCTTCATCGTGTGACCTTAACAGTTCGTCGATATCTTCAATCTCCATTCCTTCAACATTTCTTTCCATAGCTAATTTAGCAATTTCTTCGCGAACAGTTGGTACATCGTTAATCAGAACATTGTTTTCAAACACGCAGTCTGGCCATAACTTTCCCCAGCTTCCTTTCATGCAAGTCGCTTTAACTTCCTTCCATGCAAAACTAATATTTTCGACAGCCATCTGGATATTGTAATCCTTCCAAAACTTTGGTATGGATAATTTATCTTCTTTGTCAGTTGCTTCTAGAAGTTGAGAAAACGTTCGCCGTAGATAGTAGCACTTAAAGTTGGATATCACACCTTGATCCATCGGCTGTATGATGGAGGTGGTATTCGGAGGCATAAAAACAATTTTTATATTTTCGGAAATATCATCTGCATATATTGGATGCCCTGGAGCATTGTCCAACAGAAGTAGGATTTTAAAGTCAATGTTTTGAGAGCAACAATAAGCTTTTAGTTCGGGAACAGCGCAATTACCAATCCAATCTGTAAATAAAGCGGCAGTCATCCACGCTTTTTTATTAGCACGCCAGTGAACTGGAAGATCACCTTTATTCACATTTTTAAGGGCTCTTGGATTCTCGGATTGGTAAATAAGAAAAGGCTTGAATTTAAAATCTCCTTCTGCGTTTCCTCCTAAAAGAAGTGTGAGTCGATCTTTTCTAGCTTTATACCCAGGAGCAGATTTTTCAGCCTTGGAAATGTATGTTTTTTTGGGTAACCGCTTCCAATACAAGCCAGTTTCATCGACATTCAGGACCTGCTTACGAGAATATCCCCCTTCTTTGATAATTGCGTTCAGTTCAAGTTGAAACTTTTCCGCAGCTGGATTATCAGCGCTAGCCGATTCTCCTTTCAAAGCAATATTATGCAAATTTGCCCGAGTTTTAAAACGTTCGAACCAACCTTGACTTGCTTCAAATTTTTCGGAATGTCCACTGCTTGGCGATGGAGTTTCTTTCTGTAAATCATTGAAAATGCTTAAGGCCTTATTTTGAACAATCATTTTGCTCAAAGGCACTTTTCTTTGATTTTGATTTTCAATCCAAACCAAGAGAAGGGCTTCCATTTTAACCAACAACGGACTTCTGTTCTTCATACTTTGTTGTGTTTGCAGCGGGGTAGCAGCTTTTGAAAACTTTCTTATTTGATCAGCATCTCGGTTGCAAATTGACCTTACAGTACTAGGAGCTAAATTAAGATGTCTTGCAATGTCAACAGCTCTTTCACCCGATTTGACACGTTTTAATATAGTTCATTTAAGTTCAAAATTAATTTGTTTGCGCTTCTGGCTCATTTTTACGCAAAAAAACTTTGTTACACTCGCGATCAAAAGTCAACTGAACCTTCAATTGCGGAAATTATTTGCTATCCTCTCACATTTCTATGTGCAGCCGCTTCAGTTGCCGCTATGTGTGAATCCCCTTTTTACAAAAAAATATTTTCTGCAGCTAAATACATGCGACATGCATATGTATTTTTCGAAATATGCATGTGTATTCAAACGACGCAAAGTAAAATTAACGACGCAATTTGAGAACATTGAAAATTTCTTGCGACGCAAATCGAAGTCATGGACGACTCAATTCGAAATCCCACAAAAAATTTTTGCGACGCAAATCGAAACGACGCAAATCGGGATGACGCAAACCGAGGCTCTGGTGTACATCCTTCACTGACATTTTGTCAAAATTTCGTGATCACCGGACAATTATATGCCGAGTTATTGCTTTATAAGTGACAGTGAATTTATAGCAACTGATAACTGATATTTCGACACTATAAGTTTTTTATATAGGCGCTGTACATTTATTGGAATCAGCCATATTGTACCACTAGGGGCGTACCTCCCATGGAAACCACACATTAAAGTGCAGTTTCTTATTAAAAAAAACCTTTTTGGTTTTTCCAATGATCGAAAAGAAATTTGGTTACTATAAGTCTCCAACCTACGTCTACTAACCGTGTAAATTTCAAGGCCTTGGGATTACTGGATAGTATAGCTCCCATACAAACCCAAATCAAATTTATGTTCTTATTAGAAAAACTTTTTTGTTTTTGAGTTTTCGAACTGAAATTTGAACAGTATAAGTGTCTGATCAATACCCACCAACCGTATCATAGGATCATAAAGCTCCTATACAAATATTTCGCTTAGTCAAATCAATAATGAAATATTTCTGTATGCTCAATCTCAGGAGCGTAGGAAAAAACATTTTCTAGGTGTGCGTGGAAAGTATAACAACTTCGGCTATGTCTTTTTTGCCAGTTAGGAAACTGTGTTACCTTATTCAGCTTATATGTAAGTAGAATTGTAATATCTCAGGCGGACTAAGTCCTTCGATAGTCCAAAGCGTCAATAACTTATTAATTTTTATTTATAAAATTTAACTATAATATTTACTATTATGTACACCCAAACCTAAAGAAAGATTGCGGCGTCTACGTCTCAGAAAAGTAGTATAATTGTTACTTGGAATTAAGGGCAGAAATAAACATTTCGGTATGTGTGCCTTTCTTTTTTATGTTGTTTTGAGACCCTCCCTTTAAGACGAAATTTGATTCATATTTTGCCTTGTTTGGGTTTTGATTTTAATTATTTGATTTGATTATCATTGAATGCACTTAAATACTAATAAGAGGGAAAAAAATAACAACAACACACAATTCAAACAGGAGCAAAGCATAAGCAATGAAGAAGCAAAAAAGTTTGCAAAATCGATTACAAAAATTCATACATACACACAGCGTCAAAAGAAAGTGAACACATGAGATTTTTGCATTAAAAGTTTTATAATTATATATTAATGAATACAAAATAAAAAGTTAGTATGCAGAATTCAAGGCTTATATTTTAGGAGTCGATTTCAATTTAAAGTGTAATCAAAATCAATACACAAACAAAAATAATTCACATTAATTAAAAAAAGTCCAAATTTTACGCGTCAAAAAAAAGTGAACACTTTTTACTTTTATTTTTCTTTTCGTTCTATAATTCGGGGAATAACCAAATTTTTTAAGGAAAACGATTATTACTCACGTGCTTTGTTATGGTAAATGTTATTTTGAGTGAATTCCTAAAATAAAAGTGTATAAAATTAAAAAAAAAAAAATTCTTACTATGGGAAAGCAAACATCTAGTGGCACTCGAAAAATCATATTAGATTTACGAGAGAAAGGCAAATCTTTGCGTGAAATTGCCGAAATTATAGGCAGGGGCCCAAGTACAATAAAAAAAATTATTGTCAAATATGCCACACATCGTCGGTTGGAAGATTTGCCGAGAACTGGGCGTCCAAAGCGACTTACTGATACTCAAGTTAGAGCTGTAGCAAGAAAAGTAAAGGTAAATCCAGCCTCAAGTGCAGTCAAAATTTCAGAAAATATTACCCAGACATCAGACAAATCAGTAAGCGCGAGTACGGTCAGGAGAGCCCTTCATAAAAATGGCCTACACAGACAAATACCCCGCAAGAAGCCATTGATATCAAAGGTAAATCAGAGCAAGCGTGTGGATTTCGCCACAATACATTAATGTGGCTCCAACTTTTTGGAAAAACATTCTCTTTACTGATGAGAGCAAATTTGAAATTTTTCATGCCAAAAGGACATCAAAAATATGGCGTACCACTAATGAAGCATTTAAAGAAAGTTGTGTAACCAACACAGTTAAGCACGATGTGGGCTCAGTTATGGTTTGGGGCTGTATGGCGGCATCTGGAGTCGGAAATCTGGTTTTCATTGAATCAACAATAAACAAGATGGATTACTTAAACATTTTCCAAAACAATGTCGCCCTTGCGTCGACAAAATAAGCCTGTCGGGCAATTGGATCTTCCAACAAGATAACGATCCAAAACATACAGCGAGAATTCTGAAGGAATGGCTACTGTATAGGACCCCTAAGACATTTGACCATCCGCCACAATCTCCAGACCTCAATCCAATTGAGCATTTGTGGGAACACCTGGACAGGAAGATCAGGCAGAGGACGATTTTGAGCAAGGAAGACCTAAAGAAGTGTCTAATGGAAGAATGGGTCAAAATCTCTCCTGATATGACAAAAAACCTTGTCCAATCGATGCCAAGGAGACTTAAGGCGGTTGTGTAATCTAAAGGGAAAAATACAAAATATTAAAACTTAAAAAAGTGTAATATTTTAACTTAATATTTGCCACTTTGTATATACTGTTCACTTTTTTTTGACGCGTAAAATTTGGACTTTTTTTAATTAATGTGAATTATTTTTGTTTGTGTATTGATTTTGATTACACTTTAAATTGAAATCGACTCCTAAAATATAAGCCTTGAATTCTGCATACTAACTTTTTATTTTGTATTCATTAATATATAATTATAAAACTTTTAATGCAAAAATCTCATGTGTTCACTTTCTTTTGACGCTGTGTGTATGTACTTTCAAATTTCTAATATTTTCAAGTTACTCACTCCCTCCTCTCAACAAAACTTAAACATAATACGCGAAAGAAGAAGAGAAACAAAAATCAGAAGAACACATTTTGGTTTTTGGTACACGAGTAACCCGCGACCCTCCCACTTCCCTTATCCACAAACCAAAATTGATCAATAGCCTCAAACACGAAACACAAACAAAGCAAATTACAAACAATGAAACACACTGTCTCTTTCTAGTCGCACTTTAAATGAACATAAAATACAGAAACGAAGAGCGCAAAATGAGCTTACTCAGAGAGAAAAAAACACAATAACAACAACCAAAATCCTTTCATTTGCATCCATTTGTCATTTAAAAAAAATATTAAATTCGGTTTACTATAGTGTGCGCTGGATAAAAAAAATGTTAAAAATTTGGTAAAGCAGTGCCTGTATCTCGATAACAGCGCCACCTGCCGGGTCCAACTGACACATAAACTATCTTGGTGACCCCATAAGTACAACAAAACAAAAAAAAAAAAAAATTATCAAAATTGGTTCAGCCGTTTTCCATTGATGAGCGTTCGTACAGGTTTTGTCATACATTTTTATATGCTATGTAGGTATAAAGATTTATAAATTTATAACATGCGACTATGCAAAGAAGAATACAAATACAATATTATTGGTGTAAGTACTCACCAATCCATTACAGGCTGAAAGCGCCACATTGGAATTAGCGTGACCACGCACTTTGCCATGAAAATGACAATCAACATCAACGTTGCCGGTAGATCCGAAGGAAGACTTCGATGATGACGTTGATGGTGATCTGCGTGTGCGCAAATCGCGACGATGCCGTTCAATAATCATGTGCGGCGTTATGAAATACGTGTGTGGTCTATATATGGTTCATTAAAAAAACCGATGAATAAATGTATAGTTAGATTGATGGATGGATGGAAAACAAATATAATATAATATAATAAATAACAATAAAAAACAAACAAAAAAACAAGATACAATAAAAAACAGCAATGGCTTAGCTGACATCAACTTACATTAGCTCCAAATGCAATGTTTCATTGCTCAGCTGTAATGCATAATGCACCATTTTTTTCCCCTTGTGTTTATTGTCATCATCACTATGATGATGATGATGTGTTTGCGATTTTTCATCTTCTTCAATGCTTCGGCGCCGGCGCTTGTTTCGATGGTCTTCCTTGTGATAGTAGGTAAGTTTATGCGTTACAAAAACTCCATCAGCATTGACGCGACGTGGCAACACTAACTCACCCGAATGCAACTCATCGGAGTGAAGACCTAAAAATAATGCGAATCATTCTCAACCTCTTCTTTTTCTTTTTGTTTTTGTCACTCCCGCCTGTCATATACATTTGTAACTTGGGATTATGGGTGGATCGTATGTAGAAATCGTTTCGGCTTCATGCATGCATACATACCTGCGTGCCTGCCTGGCTTCTTGTTGGCTAGCTTACTTGCTTACTTCATGTAAATGGAGGACTCCCCATGATGATGAGGTAATGATGAGGGATGATGATGATAATAATAATGAAGGTTTAAAGCAGCTTCATAAAATTTGTACTTACCCGACAATTTTGCCATCGTCGAGACACAAATCAATGTGGATAAATATAAAAATGTCCGAGCGACGTTCACTTGTTGCAGCATGTTGACTTCAGTTTTTATTTTTCGTTGATATAAAAAGTGGATTCCTTTTTTGGTATCTTTTATTTTTGTTTTTTTTTTGTTTTTTTCTTTGTCTGCCACGTTTTTTTATTATGCACTTTTGTCTGATTATTTCTTTTAGCCGACGAATGGTTCCATTTTTTAAAATTTTGTTTTCCTTGAATTAATTCTTTTTTAATCGTTTTCGATACTTTGAAGTATCTTAAAGTTTAAACCGAAATGCATTGCATCGATGATGTTCCTAAAAGGTAATAATGAACATATGTGGTTAGTATATATCCTATTCTACTCCGGATATTCCGGGGAGTCTCTCCGGTTCCGATATATTGTATATATCTGCATATGACAATGAGATCTGTCTGTCTCTCCAATCGACAACTCGATAGCTCCTAACATACTCATATGTTAACATTATCAGCCATTTTTATACTCTTCACGGAAGTGAATAGTATTATAAGTTCGTCATGAAGTTTGTAACAGGCACACATAAAGTATATATATTCTTGATCAGTTCGATTAGACGTCTTTCACTCTGTATGTATGCAAAATAGTCCCTCAGTTTTTGAGCAAGAGACCTGAAATTTTGCACGAACCTTTCTTTTTACTATACGCAGTACATTTGTCGGAACCACCCGAACAAACCACCCATTTGAATTCATATTCTTATTAGAAAAACTTTTTTATTTTTTGTCCTATCAAACTGAAACTTGGTCACTATCAGTTTCCAAGATAGGCGCAGGAAATTTGTCGGAACCAGCCAAATCGGACCGCTATGGGGGTACCTCCCATACAAACCACCCATTTGAATACTACATTCACTACGTCCCGTGAAGAGTATTTCATCTTCAGCATAGTCGAAGATAACGTTCTTTCTTCTTCATTTTGATTTGGTTTTGAGAGACATAAATGTTATAAGTGTTATGGTGTGCTTGGCGTTGGAATGAATCAAAGAATCTGTATTACATTTTTTGCGAAAAATAAAATTAAGAGCCCCAAAGCACTTAAAAAGTTATCTGTGTCATTTTTCGAGTCTACAATGAGCACAAAAAAAAATTTTTACAAACTCTTCGCAGAAGGACGAGTAGGTGTTAATGACGACGCCTGCCTTGGGCGCCACAACACATCAACAACCTATAAAAACATTGAAGCAGGGAAGAAATTTGTTATGGAGAATCGTCGAATCACTATTAAAGAAGTTCCTGAGGTTTTCGGCATGTAGGTCAGTCTATGCCATGTAATTATTTCAGATGTTGTGGGCGTGAAACGTGCAGTGAAGTTTGTTTGGATGGCAGTGAATGGCAAAGGTGAAATCGGATTCCTATTTTTTTGAGTGACAGCTGGGGACTGATACGTGGTTTTGTGTTTTTGTAACGTTGTGCGTTGCTTTTCTCGCTATACATTTTGTGAAAATTGTTTGTTGTTTCGTTGCCGGGAAAAAGAATCTTTTAAATTGAAAGCCGAGAACAATGAATTGAATTGTTTTTAGGGTTCCGGACCCAAAGGGTACCAAAAAGAAACCCTATTGCAGAGACTTCGTTGTCCGTCCGTCTGTCCGTCCTCGGGTCATATCTCATAAACCGCAATAGCTAGAGAGTTGAAATTTGCACAGAATATGCAGTTCTATCCGGTATTAGCAGCCAATACTAAAACTAAAATATTTTCAAAAACTTAAAGGGGTCCCCATACAAGAAATATTTTAGTTTGTATGGCAGCTATACGATCCAGTAATCCCACGATCTTGAAATTTAGAAGGTTGGTGGCTATACAACAGAAACTTATATTGTCGAAATTTCAGTTTGATCTGATTGCTAGGGAGGGTACCTCCCATACAAACCACCATTAAAATTCAGGTTCTTATTAAAAAAAACCTTTTTATTTTTTGTTTTATCGAACTGAAATTTAAACACTATAAGTTTCTGATATATGCGCGGTATATTTTTTGGAATCAGTCAAATCAAACCTCAATCTGGTACGGAACCCTCCGTGTACGAATCGGACTCGCACTTGGCCCATTTTTTTTTTTTTTAATTTCTTTTAAACTGCTCAGTGCTCACCTTATATTAGTATTTCAAATCTTTTATAAAGCATTACATGTCTCCCCCATTCTAATGGCAAATCAAAGACTCGGAAATTCGAAACAGGTATTCTAAACTCACAAAACTGTCGCCAAATATCTCAATAACACGATCAGTCTTTTACTGGGCTTGATAGCTTTGCGAAACGCGGTGTCTTGTTTCTTGATTCGAGCCTTACTATTTCAACGAGAAAATCGAAATCCGTGGCATCCATTTATTCATCTATTCATTTCCACAATTGGCCATTCAGTCAATCGTTTTTTCGTAGATAAGAAGGACGAAGACGAGGGTACAACGCAATTGACGGAACATCATCGAAATAACAACAACTATTGTTTGCATCAATCAATCAATCGTTTTATCAATTAATTAATTTAATTAATTTTAGTTAGATTAAATTAGTCATGGTTCAAACAGTAATCATAATCATGATTACTGGCATTAATCAATCAATGTTCTCAATTGTACTTAACTGAAATAATGGAAAAAAATGACACATAAATTTTATTTGAACTTTTAACTATAATTGTTAATCAAATCAATCAATTCATGATTAATAATAATGATTAATAATTTTAATCATTCTAAACTTGAATATGATTAATTAATCTGAATGAAATTTGTTTATTATGTTTTTTACCATTAATTAATAGAAACAAAAACCCAAGGGACCAACTAAAGAATGACACTAGTCGAAATACATTTCATTCACTGTTGTAATTGGAAAGAACGAGTTTTGTCATTCAAATGACAGCAGTGGAAATAGCAATTTTGAAGAATTGGTTTTAATGCTTGTGGCTGCCGCATAAACGAAGTAAGTGAAACACAGTGAAAATAATTAAGAAATGGAAATTTTCAAACTTCAAAAGGAAGCAAGCTTTTCGTGTTGATTTTATTTTAACCATGGGTTCATATGGTTGAAAACTACATTTCTCAATAATATAGGAGAATAAGGAAGAAACCTTTGTGCAAAATTTCATGTTGATACTTTATAAACTGAAGGATTTTTGTTAATGAAAATTACCAACGGGTCCTGGTCTTGTTTTTTTCTTTTTTAAGTTAGAAACATAACTATTGATTTAAAGATTTCATTTTCAATTCAGAACATTGATACTTCATCAAGTAGAAATCCTATTTATGGCATTTGTTTTAGATTATGATCTAATTGCTGACTATGATCTAATTTGAATAACTAATTTAACCGTATATCTTTTTCAATTTCAGGGTCTCTCTTATACATATAAGCAATTATAAGCAAAGATTTCATATTGTTTGAAATAAATTCAGTCATCCTACGCAATACCATATCATGACTAAATTTTACAAGAACATACACATCAGGAAATCCAAAAGAAAGAATTATTCCGAAATTGCAATAATCCAATTTATTTTTATCTCAATTTATAGATGAAAAAAATATTCGAATTCAAATTGTACTTTGTATGGTATTCAGTATAGTAAGAATTTCCATTTCTTCAAACAGTTGGGTTGAATTGTTAACAAAATGATCCTATCAATTTTAACTTAAATTATTATCTTTACTCATTGATGGAATTTTTTATTACTCCAAAACCTTCTCATAGGATCATTCTATCTGAGTTGTATTTAATGGAATTACCAATATTAATAATAAATTAAAAATCAAGATCTGAAGATAAGTTTCCCAGACAGACACAGAAAACAAATGAGACAAAATAATAAAGAAAAATGAAAGCAGAAATGATTCATTTCGGTTTATCCGAGAGTTATATACCTTTAATACATTTATGTACATTCGAGTATCTAGATATTCATTTAAAAAAAAAAATTCAAAAACAATAAATTTTTACATAAATTACCCATTTATATGAAATGCGAATAATAGTCCGATTGTTCCGATTATAATACATTAGTGAATTTGTGTTGTACCTATTCACAACTGGATATCGATATCTTCTTTAATGCGGCAAGTACAGAGATTTAACGACTTTATATGTATGGGCATGTATATACACATTTGGACCAGTATAAGGCGCTCTGACAGAATCTCTAATTGCAATTATGTAATGAATTTGTGAACCTCGAATTTCTTGTGTTGTGTTGGCTTAAGATAAAACCGTCAATTCTTAGATCCAATAATCAATCAATAATATTGTAATGCAGAGATTCTTGATTATTCGACACATAATATATTAACTTGACACTTGCTTAGGCTTATAATTGAGTTGGGATTCGGGAGGAAAAAATTTTTGGTGGAGTTCAGAAACGCAGTTGTAGAGTATTCATACTTCGTATTTATGTGTCAATTGACACATTGTAGTACTTTACTTCTCTTTCTTCTTTTTTCGTTGTACAAAGTTTTTTGTTCGTCGTTGGTGATGTTTTTACTATTGTTGTCGTTGTCGTCGTCATTTGTTGTTGTTGTTATGTATAATTAAGTTGTCGTGATTGACTGAGATAATAACGACTCTTCGTGATGATAATGATGATGCTGTTGATGGCGCATTGCCGGCTAAGCTGGAGGCAAAGTCGCCATCGTTTGCGTTGGTTGGTTGGAGTTGTCTACCTTCTTTCTTTTTTTTTTTTTTTTTTGAATGTCTTGATTGCTTAATTTTTTGCTGTTACCGAGGGGAAGTGCATCTCATGAATGATTTTACGAAATCTAAAATTCTATTTGTAAACAAGATAAATAAAAGAAAACAAATTCAATTTAGATCTTCATAAATACACATGAGAAACATTCATCATTCATTCATTCATTTAAACGCAAACTAGCAAGCAATACGAGAGCACCAGCATTATACAAAATGTACCTCAAATTTTATTAATGAAGTTAGAGGTTTCCATAGATGAAAATCATCATCTGGAAGTCAAAAGTACGTATTCTCTGTATATCCTGAACAACTGTACAAACAACTAAATAAAAAAGGCATTTGTATAAGCAATGAGTAACAAATTAGTGTGATATAGTCCATTAAATCTAATTATTGAACACCCTATAATGTGTAATAGCAAACGACTCAAATTTTGAACAATCTTAATCTATATCTATATCTACCTATATCTATATCTATACATATTATAAAACAAAAGTTTTCCTATATTCGCTTAAATCTTTAAAACTACGCAACGTACTTTGATGCGGTTTTTTTTAATAGATAGAGTGATTGAAGAGGAAGGTTTATATTTATAATAACATCCATTAAATAGTGGAGAAATACTGTTATTTTGATGTAGTTGGCATAGTGTTATAATTCATGGAAAAAGCATTTACTGTCACTACAATATTCCAGCTTCTCATTATTTACACAACAAAGTTTCTTCAAATGTGATTTTAGATTTTTTTTATTTAAGTCTGATTATTACTATCAAGAAATTAGAAAGTCATGTCTGGAAGACGTCGTCGTTCGAACATAGGTCGTAGTACAGTGAATGCCAAAAGAGTACCTTCAGCAAGAGATGAAGAATCGTCAACGGAACGTGAGGCTCGCCTCAGTCAGCTTCGGTATATATATAGAGCTCAGAGAGAGAGAGAATCATCAGCATGAGTTACTAATTCATGGGTAAATAAAGAAAGTTCTGCCATGAATTACGATCCTTCGATTTCTTACAAAGACGATCGTATAGTATCAATAGGTACTATGTAAGTGGTGTGTGAACATTGCTTGGCATTGAAATTCAAGGACGAATCGAAAGGCATGTGTTGCTTACAAGGAAAAGTAAAATTAGAAGAAATTCTCCCTCCACCTGAACCACTTCACTCTCTTCTTACGGGTGATCATCTATATATATAAAAATGTACTCAAAAAATAGTAAAAACGAGAACGGCTGGACCAATTTTGATGATTTTGTTTTTTTTTTTGTTGTACTCATGGAGTTACAGTCAGGTTCTTTGCTACATTTGGATCCGGTAGGTAGCGCTGTTGTCCAGATATAGATAGTTTTATGCCATTTTTTAATTTTTTTTTTATTCGGTGCAAAATATACTGAACCGATTTTTTTTAAAGAACAAATGATTCTTAAAGTTACTTGGGTTATAATAGAATATAAGAAACACCCAATTAACGCATAGGGGGTGTAGCAACGCACGCCGGTTAATGCTAGTATTAACATAAATATTAAGTGATGGTGGTTTGTTATTTGAATTGACACAGTCTAACTATCCTCATATTAAATCAGATATTCTGTAAAAAAATTTTCTGCTACTGTGTGTTAAACATAGGAATGGTTATGATGGCCAAATGCCATCGGAGACCCTATAAAGCATATGTATGTATACATACTTATATTCTTGAACAGCTCGAAGAGACGAATTGATTAAACCATGTTCCTTTGTCTATCTGTCTGTATGCACATGCTTATGCAAACTATATCCTCAGTTTTTGAGTTAGAGACCGGACATTTTTTGAGTTTTTTTTTTTTTTAACAGACGCAGTACACTTGTTGGATCGGACCCTATTAAAATTCAGTTTTCTATTAGAAAAATTTTTTATTTTTTGTGTGTTATTGTGTTTTTGTTACCAATCATAAAAATTTCAAGACCATAGTATTACTGGATCGTATAACGCCCATACAAATAGTTCGGTTTCAGTGTTGAAAAGCTGCAGGTGTACGGCATAGCCGAAGTAACATTATCTTTACTTATTGTTATTTCAATCATTCATAATATGTATTACATATGCAATTGTTTCGCTCACCTCAAGTCAATATCAATTTTTTATTAAGTTAAGAATAATTTCAATATAAATTGAGGAATACGAGTAAGTGGGCTTTGGGATGTCTATTTTAAAGTTGTACGATGAACACACCAAACTATTGTAGGGAACAAGTCTCAAAGTTCGCTCCACTATTGTGAATATATAGAAATTTATCAGTTTGCCTTGCTTCGGAGAACCGATAAAATACAATTTATATGAAAATTACCATTCTTCTGCCTTTACCATACTAGTCTCTTAGTTTTTAATGTAGCTTGAATTAGGTACAGACATGTCTTATTGTCTTACGCAGATACTAATACATACATATATCGGAATCACAGCTCCTTGATTACTGGAACAGCTAGACTCCATACAATTTTTGATACCTTTAATCAAAATATTATATGTAAGTTTTGTTAAGACCAAAGTTATTGTTTTTTCTTATTACAATTTGTCCCACTCACACCCTAACTTGTCATTTTGACCAAACTTTGTACTATGTACATATCTTACGATCTATGGACCATCTGTCTGTTAGTTTTTTTTTTTTTTTTGTTTATGGAGTTTTTTTTTTTATATGTGTTGTTAGTGCCATATATTTTGGTTGAAAATACGATGGACGTTGGCAATTTTGTCGTTGTCGTCGTCGTCAGTTTAGTTTATGTGGGCTGAAAAGTAAATTTTTGTTTTGTTTTTGTTTCTGTGTTTTTTATGGCAATTGAGTGTTTGTTGCTATACTTAAGTGTTGTGTGCTTTTCTTTTTTTTGTTATTTTCTTCGAAATTTTTTTTTTTGTTTAAACATAAATTTTCGCAAAAAAATACAAAATAAAAAAAAAAACGAAAACCATGTGAGTAAAAAGAGGCTTCGCGACTCGAAGCTGAAAAATTTAAATTAATAATAAAATAAATTTAAAAGAAAACCACAAAAATAATAAAGGAAAACCGCTAATGAAAAAAATAGTGGTCTCTTTCTTCTCTCCTCCTTACCTTTTCTGCATTCAAAACACTAGCTGATACATAAACACTTGCCCACAACAATTTACGTATGTAGATACATGTGTAGGTACATGTAAACAATGAAGGTATACATATATAGTAAGTGAGGAGAGAGAGAGAGCAATTCAATTCAGTGATCGATAACTGAGATGGCTTTTGGGTGGGCATCAACCACAGAATCTATCACACACATACACATGCATGCATGCACATATAGAGTGCTTTGTGTGAATCAGTGGAGAGCAGAAAACCAAATACGCGCGCACATTTCTTTTTGTACGTAAACCAATAAGCAACATCAACCAACATCACATAAAAACAATAATAAAACCAACAAAGTTAACAACAAACAACAAAACACCGGCCTATCTTAAGAATTCCCACAAGGTCCATTAGAGTAGCTTTTCAAATAACCAAAAAAAGAAAAAATAGAAAGAAGAAGAACTATGCCGAAGATGAAATACTCTTCGGGCAGAGAATGTTTCATTTTAGTATTAGCTTTATTCGAAACGATATTTTGACCAAAAAATATTTAATACAAGCATGTTGTCGTTTTCTAATAAGAACATGAATTCAAATGGATTGTTTGTATGGGTGGTACCTCCCTAGTTGTCCGACTTGGCTGGTTCTGACAAATGTACTGCGTATAGTAAAAAGAAAGATTCGTGCAAGATTTCAGCTCTCTAGCTCAAAAACTGAGGGACATGGCTTAATCATTTTGTCTCCTTCTGCCTGTTACAAACTTCATGACGAATTTATAATAATATTCACTTTCGTGAAGAGTATAAAAAGAGCTTTCCTTCCTTCACCAGCATTCACATGCTCAGTTGCATGCAGCGCAGTGCGCCCTTTTATTAAATACGTATGTATGTGTGTATGCATGCATGTATGAAATGTAAGAAGAAGCCGAAGGCAATCAGATGTACACAAATTCAAAGAGGCGACCCGAGCGCATGCGTAGCGCCACAACCGGCAAAAGGAAGGAAGAAGCAGAATAAAACAAAACAAAACAAATGAAAAACACAACGTAAAAGAACAATTACACAATGTTCCAGTGCAAGAAAGAAATGTTCAATAAAAGATAAGAATTCAAAACAAAAGTAAGTTACAGTTTTTTTTTAATGGTTATTTTTTTTTTCTTTCTATAATTATACTCTTCACGGAAGTGAATAGTATTATAAGTTTGTCATGAAGTTTGTAACAGGCAGAAGGAGAGAAAAAAAAAACACATAAAGTATATATGTACATATATTTTTGATCAGCTCGATTAGACGAATTGATAAAGCCATGTCCGTCTGTCCGTCCGTCTATATGTATGGAAACTAGTCCCTCAGTTTTTGAGCTAGAGAGCTGAAATTTTTTTCAAACCTTTCTTTTTACCATACGCAGTACATTTGTCGGAACCAGCCCAATCGGATCACAAGGGGGGGCTACCTCCCATACATACCACCCCTTTTGAATACTACAATGAAACATTCACTGCGTCCCGTGAAGAGTATTTCATCTTCGGCATAGTCGAAGATAACGTTCTTAGTAGTTTTTCTTTACCGTAATTAATGCCACCCGCGCTTCGTTTTTGTGATTATTTTTTATATTTTACTAAAGAACTGTGAACAAACAACAACAAGAATTATGAATAACCGTGTACTTATGTTATATGTACTTACCTACATACGTACGTAGAAAATAAAGTAATAATAAGCTCACAAAAACTTATTTTAATAATAAAATTATTTAATTGATTAAATTTTGTTTTGCTTTTATGAAGAGGTTGCAAGAAAACAAACACAAATTGAAAACAAATTAACAATGAACGAAAGAACACTAAATTCAGAATTAAGTATAATAATTCTTATTATTATTGTATAATATTATTGACGATGACAAACAACTCAGCAGCAGCGAATCATAAAAAACCAAACAAGAGTGATCGAGTGTGCGAACTAAAGACGTGCAGTAGAACATTCACTTTGCCAACAAGGGTTGTAATCCATGTGTATATATACATATGTAAGTATACTCAAATTTAATGTATGCAACGAAATTTGTACGTTGTTCTTGTTCTGAAAAAGAAGAAGTGAATGCATGTTTGCGATATTCAGTCTGAAACGAATTGAATGAGTTTGTGAGCCTTCGCATTTGAAACATTCAGAATGAAACCGTGTGCACAACTAAAACGATGGGTTATTCAATTATACACAACTACGCAAGAGTTAAAGTGCGTGGGCGCAAACAAAACAACAAAACAAAGTGAAGCATACATACACATAAAATACACAAAAGAAACAATAGCACGACATATACGCGTTTTTGCTTGTTGATTAGAGAGCTGCTTCTACGCACTCAAAGTAACAGGCACACTGAGTGACACTCAAAAACTCGAGTGCGACTTACAGTAAAAATCAGTTTTTTGAGTTTGAGTGAAAATTTTATGAGCATTCAAATTGGGTGAATTTGAATGAGTTCTGATAATGAGTTAAGCAAAAGAACCAAACCATTTTGGTTAACCAGATAATTCGAGTAACTTTTAACTCAAATAATAACTTTTGTGCGCAAGTTGCCGAATTTTTTTTTTTTCATACTGTGTGTGAGGTTCGATGCATCGACACATATTCACGTAATTATTTGCAAAGTCAAAAAACTCACTAAAATTTTTTATCAATGTATATTAAAAATAATTAGAAAGACAACTGCATTTAAATTTTTTTTTAACTAAACAGTTCCACACAGTTTAAATTTATTAATCAAAATAAGTTTTACTACTACTCTTGACATTTATGAGAATATGTGTACTTGCTCATTCGCTTGATTTTGGTTATTACTATGTAACCCACCTTTCACAACTAGTTACAAAACTCACTCATTCATTTTTGGCATGAGTAACTCAAACGCCGTTTTTTGCACTCAATGCAGCTCTCTATTGTCGACAAGGGACGCGAGACGAATGCCTCTGCCGACGTTTTCTTTGTCTTCTTTCGTGTTTTTTTCGTTATTATTTCACTTTGTTAAGTGACGCGCTCATCCCTTTGTATAGGGATAAAATATATATAAAATGATTTACATACAAGTCACAGGTACCAAATTTTATTTTCATTCACAATAGATGTAGATAAGAACATATGAATGGGAACAACATTCACATTACAGAAACGAAATACTACATTCATTCACATTCAATTTAAATCGGTTCGGCAAAAGATGCATTCTTTTCAATGTGAATGTGTGAAAAGGCGTTTTGAACGCATTCACGCACAAGTCTACTAGGAACCAACGAACAAATGTACGAACGAAAGAACAAATGGCCGAATAAATGAATGAACGCACAAAGAATGAGTGCGCGTTCCGTTGAAGTTGCTCTTGTTGGTGTAACTTTTATTAGTTGATTTGATTTATACACCTTTTTATTTTATTTTGTATACATTTTATTCGGGGGTTTATTTCTCCTTTTATTATTCGTTCACTTGTTTGTTTGCTCTTTTGAAATGTTTATTTTATTTTATTTTATTTTATTTTTTTTTTTTTTGTTTGTGTGCTTCCTTTGGCTCTGCGTTCGTTTCCTTTATTTTCTTGTGATATTTGATGTTTTTTCAGTTTATTTTTGATTACAATTGATATTTTTTAGTTAATGCATTTTATTTGAAAATATTTTTAAATTTAAATTTAAGGGTTTGTATTTCTTTATAATAATTATAGTTTTTTATTACTTAATTTATTTGGGAGACAAAAAAAAAAAAAAAAAAATAAAGGCAACGAAATTTTACAAAAAAATCCTTTTTATTATTTTCTTTTGTTTATGTTTAAATATTTAAATTTCCGTTGGTGACTTCTGCTATGTTCTTTTCACGTATTGATCTATGGATCTGCTTGTTTTTTGTTTTCTAGGGACTATTTTGATTATTATTTATTTACATTTTGTGTTTTATTTTATGTTTTCTTAAATAAATTCACCATTTTTTAGGGTTCCGGACCCAAATGATACCAAAGGGAACCCTATTGCAGATACTTCGTTGTCCGTCCGTCCCCGGGTCATATGTCATGAGCCGTAATAGCTAGACTTAAAATTTTCACAGAATATATAGTTCTATCCGAGCAACGACAACAAATACTAAAATGGAAATATTTTAAAAAAATTTAAAGAGGTCCCTATGCAAGAAATATATTGGATTGTATGTGATCTATACGATTCAGTAAACCCACGATCTTGAAATTTGTTTGGTTGGTGGATGTGGTTTAAAAACTTATAGTCTCGAAATTTCAGATTGATCGAACACCTAAGAATGGTAACTCCCATACAAACACCCATTAAAATTCAGGTTCCTATTAGAAAAACTTTTTTGTTTTTTGGACTATTGAACTGCAATTTACACACTACACATACAAGCCACCATTTGAATTCATGTCCTTATAAGCAAAACTTTTTTGTTTTTTGCCCTATTGAACTTAAATTTAGTTACTATAAGTTTCTAATCAGTGGCCACAAAATGCATAAATTTCAAGACCCTAGAGTTACTGGATCGTATAGCTCCCATACAAATCCAAATCCAAATATAAGTTTTTATTTGAAAAACTGTTTTTTTTTTTGTGTTATCGAACTGAAATTTGACCTGTACAAGTGTCTCATCCATATTCAACAACTGTGTAGATTTCAAGACCCTAGGGTTACTGGATCGTTAAGCTCCCATACAAATATTTCGGTCAGAGTGTTGAAATGATCTATGTGTACTGACTATACCCTAAACATAAGTCAAATCAATAATTAAATATTTTTGAATGCTCTATCACAGAGCGTAGGCAAAAACGTTTTCTAGGGGGTGCGTGAAGAATATATCAACTTCGGCAGTTTTCAGTAAGTTAAGCTTCTGTTTCCATTTACAAATTTTTTTTAATGTGAATTTTGTTGATATTATTTTGTCTGTAATAAAATATTTTTCTCGTCCGCTATACGCGTCCGTTGCTTAAAAGCATTCGAATTTTCCTGCAAAACAATTTTTCATTTGTAAATTTGCCGACGACCGGAAAAAAACGACGCACGTGGTTATGCTTTCCCCAATTGTCGAATATCGACTTTTAATTAATTAATGGACAAAATTAATATTAAAATTAATTTATTTAAACCGATTTTCGTAAATTGTGCTTTCTTTAAAAGTCGAATTTCAGGGCAATTAGTAATGGACAAAATTGGAAAATGGAATTATTATAGTTAAAACGATTTTCAAAACTTTCGTAAATTTTCCCGACGGCTAAAACAAACAGAGCACACAGATACGTTTTCACCTACAGCCGATTTCCGACTCAAAGTAACGAGTAGAAAATAGCGAATACTTCGAAGAGTAGCGAGTGAAGATTTTTGGGCGATTCGGAGTCGCGCAGGTGACTTGAAATTGGAATTGGAGTAGAATTTCGTCTGAGAGCACGGAGAGCGGCCGAGCAAAGTGCGAATTATGACTCGAAAAGTAGTGAGTGATCGAAAAGTAGCGAATTACGACTCGTATCGCTTTTTGAGGGGAATCGGCAGCAGCAGCAACGAATGGAGCTCAACACATACTCAACAAACAAGCACAGCGAGACGACCAATTTCCGATGACTGCGACTGAATTGCTGCTGATGATCATGATCGTGTTGATGTTGAAGATTAACATCATGATCGACAAAGAGATGAGGCAAAGTGAGAGCAAACGCAAATCAACAAACGAATAAACGAGCGTAGCGTAAAGCGTACGACTACGTACGATTAAACGAACTACCAACAAGAACAGCAGCAACAATAGCAAACATTTATAAAAGGGGAGCAAAGGCAGCACCGCAGCACCGCAGCACCACGATGTCGCTGCCAATGTAAATTTACTTCGCTTAATGCAGCGCAGGGCCGCAACAAAACAATGGGCAGACACAAATATTGGTGCAAGACATGGTACATTACAGGAAGTGTGCGGGAAATGGAAATGTGGAAAGAATGGAGTTAAGGTGGCGGCAGCGGCAGCAAACAGATGAGTGACGCCGCTTGCTGAGTTAATGTTTAAATACACATTCAAATGTACATATGTACATACATACATATATACATAACTGCACATACATAGCACATGGATAGAAAAAGAGATGATGACTGGCGCCAGCAGGCAAGCAGTTAGTACTTGGTGAATTCCTCTTGCTGTCATGCCAATGAGTTACTGGTGAGTACATACATACATATAAGTACATACATATGTGTCGGTATATACTTATGTAGGTGAAGTAGGAGTAGGCTAATTAATTGTTTTGTCATTGTATTTTATCGAGATCCTCACACATGCATACATAAGTACTTATGTATAACCGTCCTTGTTCAGCCAAATTCAAATTGCATGAACAGAAAGTCAATGTATCTCCAAATGACAGTTGGACGGACTGACGGACGGACGGAGAGATGGATGGAATTATTGGTTCAGTTTTTGTATTGTATTGTTAGCATGGGCGTACCCTGCTTTGAGTCTAAGTTTCTGACTCAATCCCATCCAATTCATAAAATTTAATAGGAGAACCATACGAAAGTTTTAAATCTGGACTGGGTTAAACAACGATAGAGCATGTAGAGTCATAACAATCAGTGAAAATACTTGCTTAATATAACGACTGGATCATTTGTGACGATTTTCAGCCTGTGAAAACTCAGCTATGAGTTTAAATCTTCAACTATTTTCTTGAATAACTTTCCTAGTAATGTTAATGTAACTACTGAATATATTGTTTGGATCATGTACTTTGCACAGTGTGATTACTTCCCGGGTTTGAGACTGCCATAGGTTTGTTACTGATTTCAGCAGGCAATTGTCTATAATAAACAGATTAAGCAAAAATGATTTTCTAGTCCGGGAATTCACTTTTCTTAACAACACATAGTAGCAATGTAGTAGCAACAACGTCGCGTCGGGCCACGGCCATCGAGCAGTTGTGGTTGTCCAAGTCAAGAAGGGCAGTTAGCCTCGTCAACCCCCAAATACGTCCATGATATTATGATGCTTTACTTGTATTTTTTTCCATCAGTACTAGATAAATGATGGTTGCTTTGGTTGATAGAGTTTTCTGTCATGTGCTATCTTTCTATCATTCATGCATGCCATTCTTTCAATCATTCAATCATTCAGTTGATATTGAAGTTAGCTCCAGCTGTGGTGGCGCCGGAGACGCCAGTAAGCCGAAGTTACGATATTTGATTATATGACAATGCCGTTAGGCGTCACTATGACTTTGTTCGCCCGTGTCCGTCTCCATAGTTTCCACCTGGTATGGTGCGTCTGCATCTTCTTCTTGTGTACGGGAAAATGTGATTTGTCTCGTTCTGTTGTCAATTTCATTGAGTTGAGTATTAGAATGTTCATATAACAATTTGCAAACAAAAGTGCTTTCAATAAAAATAAATTAGTTTTAGTTAATACAATGCTTTGTAGTCAAGAGAAAACATTTAACAGGCATTTATAACATCTATGTATGTATATCTTATCACAATACATAATACGAGTGGTTTTATACTTATAATCATTATATCAGTTGATCTCTACGGTTACATAGAACAATAGATGATAAATTTATTGTATTTCATTGGTTTTATATGTCCTAGGGTATTTAACAGTTGCTACTAACCGATACGAAAGTTTTCACTTATTTTTATAGTCATACTCTTTACGCAGTAAATAGTATTATAAGTTTGAAGTTTCATGAAGTTTGTAACAGGCAGAAGGAGACAAAAGAAACCACATAAAGTATATACATACATATATTCTTAATCAGATTGATTAAGCCATGTCCGTCTGTGAGTGTGTCTGTGTATGCAAACTAGTCCCTCAATTTTTTGAGCTAGAGAGCTGAAATTTTGTAACATCATACAAACACACATTAAAATTCATGTTTTTATTAAAAAAAACCTTTTTGTTTTTTGTCCTATCGAACTGAAACTTAGATACTATCAGTTTCCAAGACAGGCGCAGTACTAGCCGAATCGGATCACTAGGGTGGGTACCTTCCAATACAAACACCCATTAAAATTCATATTCTTATTAGAAAAACTTGTTTGTTTTTTGTCTAATCGAACTAAACCTTGGACGCTATTAGTTTACAAGACTAATACAGTACATTTGTTGGACCTAGGCGAATCGGACCACTGGGACGGGTACCTCTCATACAAACCCACCATTAAATTCAGGTTCTTATAAGAAAAATCCTTTGGTTTTTGTCCTGTTGAACTAAAATGTAGATTCTATAAGTTTCTAATCAATGTTCGTAAAATGCGTAAATTTCAAGACCCTAGAATTACTGGATCGTATAGCCCCATACAAACCCAAATCCAAATTTAAGTTTTTATTAGAAAAACTTTTTTGTTTTTATCGAACTGAAATTTGGCCTGTACAAGTGTCTGATCCATATTCGACAACTGTGTAGCTTCCAAGACCCTAAGGTTACTGGATCGTTAAGCTCCCATACAAATATTTCGGTCAGAGTGTTGAAATGCTCTATGTGTACTGACTATACCCAAACCATAAGTCAAATCAATAATTAAATATTTCTAAATGCTCTACCACAGAGCGTAGACATAAACGTTTTCTAAGGGGTGCGTGAAGAGCATATCAACTTCGACATAGTCGAAGTTAAACTTCTTACTTGTTTATTTAAGGTTTGTCTAGTTTAATCGACGGCGGCACAAACAGACGACGCCACCACGCCATACCATGCCACACCTCAACCCACCCAGCCGTTATTGTTTTTATTAATTATTTGTGGCCGATAATCATGCGCCATGGTGACCTGGCCCAAGAAACATTATTGTCTATCGTTCACCGGAATCGTTTGGTTATTTTAGCATTTCCATTTACAGTTTTTATTTTTTACAGATTTATTTTTGTTTCAAGAGTTTTGCGTCACACACATCAACAACAAAACAAAGAAATATTTGTGTTGTTCACAAATGTTTACTCAAAATCCTTCAAATAGTTGCGAAATGTTGACGTCGAACAATAAATGAAACCGATTTACAATATACATACAAGACCATAATCACATTATCACCATTATCATTGCGAGAAGATGGAAGTAACTAACTAATCGTTATGCCATTTATCTCATCGTTTAGTTTCGCACATATGGAAGACGGGCGTATTAAGTCAAGGCATACCGAATATCCGGCCAACCTTGTAGCCAGATACTGGATATCCGGCCAACCTTGTACCCAGATATGCGAATATCCGGCCAAAAACAGCCGATTGCTGCGTTCATGAGACAAATAAGTGCTTCATTGTCTTATCAAAGACTATTAAAAATTTACAATGGTAGTGGTGGTTACAAAGATATTTTGACAACACATTGTTGTTCAGAAAAAAAAAAAGATTCCTGGTAACTTCTGACATATGGACTTGCTTACACAACAATGACCAGCTTCCTGAGTTTCACAGCTCATTGGTTATCCTCTGATTTCAAACTGGAGCATGGTGTAACTCAAAGTCCAACCTGAAGTAGCTCAAGAAAAACTGTTGGCGATTCACAAAGAGCTAAATTTACCTGAGCATCGCTTTGTGCAAGATATTAACACTAAGTATTGTAGATGAAATCCCACATTTGATATAATAGAGCGTCTGTTAGAACAAAAGAAGAAGAAATAACTAAAATAACAAGTTCTGGTTTGTCTTGGGTGTCGAAAGTAATACCACACATTTCTGCCATCAAAAAGTATTTAGATAAAAATTAAATTAAGAAAAGAACACCTGATTTACCACACATCATGGCCTCATTAAAAGCCGAATTAGAAAGTCGTTTCAACTCCTTACATCAAGACTCCAACTACTTGATTGCAACTTGCCTCTTTTAGAATTTTTAAAAATGTCTTGCATAGGGTCGTCCAGTAGCAAGTTCATGGTCATCACCGGTCAACAAAAAGGGACTGCTTCCCTGAGGTAGCGAATGATGATTGTTTTCAGTCTCACGATCAAGCAAAGAACACGATTGAAGGGGAGATTCTAAGGTCAGTGCCATTGGCGACGATCGTGACCCTTATACTTGGTCATCAGCTAATACTTATCAAAGTTTGCTAGAATACATCTTTCAGCGCCCTTCAGAAGCGTATACAGCCAAAGAATTTTTTTGGAAACAGGTCTTGTGTATACGAAGACAAGCGAAACCATTTGTTGCCTCCTAATGCAGAGAATTCATCATAACTTGCCCTTAGTACAGTACGAGTATTAATTTTTGTTTTTATATATCTTATGAATAGGTAGAGCGTTGAAATTTTCACAGAATATGTTGTTCTGTCAGGGCAACAAATTCAATACTACCACTAAAATATATTCAAAAATTTACAGGGGCCCCCAAGAAACATTTTGGTTTGTATGGGAGCTAAACGATCCAGTGGCTCAATTTGGCTGATTCCAACTTTTTTGTTTTTGCAGTATTAAACTAAAATTTAGACACTATAAGTTTTTAACATAGGTGCGGTATATTTGTTGGAATCAGCCAAATCGACCAACTAGGGGGTTACCTTCCATACAAGCCATAAATCTGGTACGGAACATCGTGAACAATAGTTGTGCATAGGTGTCTTTTATAAAACGACATATGAAAGGTATAACACAGAATATCCTTGGAGTAATCGCTATATTTAATACAAATTCAGCGTGATTAATGGAACTAATCAATTTTGCAATTGAAAACAATCAATCAATCTTAAAAATGTTATTAAAGAAAATATTCAGTAAATCAAACATATAAGAGTAAAAAACCTGCATGATGCTAATGCTAGTCTTGAGTTCCTTAACAGCAGGACATTGTAGAGTTAAAAAATCCTTACATAATATTCAAATAAGCCTCAATGATCAATGCAGATTATGTAATGAAAATTGGGAAACAGCGGAGCATTTGTAATATCATTGTGATGGCCTAATTTGTAGACTCCGATATCTAGGCAACCATTACCTAGTACCAACAGAAATTGTAGAATTATATCCGAGAAAAAATTAGGAATTCCTAATGTAGACAGTGAAAATATATAACTAAAGTATTGCAGCGTATAAAATAGTTAGTTACTCCATTGTAATGCCTTATAGTGTACAATACTTTTAGTGTTTCCTTCCGGAGGAAAAACAAATAGCATCGATGGTTAACCGACTCTGGAACACGCTACGTACAACTGTCCGTGCGAAAAACTTGGCAATTCTAGGTTTATTCCACACACTTGTAACGATTGACCTTGAGATTTTTTAATTGCCATTGCGAATGCAAGGCGCACCGGAAAGTCGGCATTAGTGGTATGAGCACAACCTCGCTTTTGCACTTTCCTATGATTATAGTAGCTTCAATCAAATTTTGCATAATTTTTTTAACAGCAAGTCTTGTTCCGTTGCACAATTGCGGCGGTTTTTGACTTCGCAGCATGATTAACACCGAACCCACCTTAAGTTTAAATTGTGTGCCGGTAGTCCTGGCAAATTCAATGAATTTAGGAATTTAATTGGATAATTCACAACTTCAATTCCAATGTCCTTCAATTTGACTCATCTGCATCCTTATTATTTGCTGCTAAAATGGCTCTTCGCTCAACCAAGTGGAATTATTGTTATTAGCGCCAATATTTGGCGGAAAATTTTTGAAATTAAATCTTCTTTTGACGTTGTCAATTGACAAAGATTTTGTGGAAAAGTAATGCAGCAAAAAATTTTGCAAAATCAATTACAAGATTAGCATACATACTTTCAAATTTCTAATATTTTCAAGTTACTCACTCCCTATTAAAAGTTAAAAACTGAGAAAAGTAAGTATGCAACTCTTTTCATTTGTATTCATTTGTCATTTAAATTATTAAATTTATTAAATTCGGTGTGCGCTAGATAAAAATATGTTAAAAATTTGGTAAAACAGTAACTGTATCTCGACAACAGCGCCACCTACCGGGTCCAACTGAAGTATAAACCATCTTGGTGACCCTATAAATACAACAAAAAAAAAAAAAAGATCAAAATTGGTTCAGCCGTTTTTAATTGATGAACGTTCGTACAGGTTTCGACATTCATTTTTATATATTATATAAAGATAAATAAATAAAATATTCAGTTCGAAAATGTCATGCAGGTCGATAATGTAATTTGTGTTTTAATATCATTCACGTTTCAAGTTTCTGGTTTCTTCATGTTGGCGCTATAAGTAAGTTTTTTCCGGCGAGGCGTCCAACCCACATATCAATTGTGTCCCAGACATACGTAAGCTGTGATTTTTTATCGGTAAGCTGCAATGCAAGTCCATGTAAATCGATGCAGAAAACTTTTGTATTCGGGATTCAAAGTAAAGTAGTCTACAATACTATTTCGCGATTTCTGTGGCACTCGGTTTAATGCAAAAAGTTTTTCCAAATTTTTGTTGTTGTGTTAAATTTAAAGACGATTTTCCTATTAAGGTTGCAGTGTTTTCGATTGGTTATAATGAACCTTGCTGTTATTCGACATTTCGACCTCAGACTTCCGCAGGAAGGTCGCTTAATTTCTAACGTAAGATTCACAAATATCTATCAATTTTTTATCAGGCTTAGATGCACTGAAATTTTTAGGTAGTTCTTTAGAATTCTGCATTGATTTTCTATAAATTAAAGGTCCTACATTAATCAAAAAATTTTTTTTTTAATTGTATCAAAACCAATAGGGCCACCTCTGACCGAACACCAAATACTGGGTGAATATTCGTTGATTTTCTACTTTCTATTTGTCATTCGCGCTTCCTATTTAAATGTACAGCAACATTGGAAATCTTCGATTCTATATAATATCACTATCGGTGTCCCGGAAGGAAGTGTATTCGGACCAGTGGGACTATCGATAGTTTGCCAATTCGCTCATCACTACTTTACAAAGTGAAACAAGTGAAATATTAAGTAAGTTTGTAAAATTTGTTTTTATAAATAAAATTGTTGTATATTAAACTTTTTGATCAACTTTTTAATTTGATTGTACAATAGATTAAAAAGGAATAAATTTAAGTGACGGTTCCTTGCAAAATGGAAGAAAATGACGACAATTCAGCTGGTATGTACATTTATTAAAAAGTGCTTTGTTTGTTGTACTTAGTAGCTTTTGCATCTGTGTGTCGTGCTCCAGCCAGAAAAACGCAAAAATTTCGGACGTTTGGGTGCATTTCCAATTAAATGTGGATAAGAAGTACGCCAAATGTTTGAAATGCCAAAAATCGTATAAAACTAGAAAGAAGGTTATCTTCGACTATGAAATACTCTTCACGGGACGCAGTAAATGTTTCATTGTAGTATTCAAATGGGTGGTTTGTATGGGAGGTACCCCCTAGAAGTCCGATTCGGCTGGCTCTGACAAATGTCCTGGGCCTATCTTGGAAACTGATAGTGTCCAAGTTTCAGTTCGATATGACAAAAAACAAAAAAGTTTTTCTAATAAGAACATGAATTCAAATGGGTGGTTTGTATGGGAGATACCCCCCTAGTGGTCCGATTCGGGTGGTTCCGACAAATGTCCTGCGCATGTAGCGGAAACTGATAGTGTCCAAGTTTCAGTTCGATAGGACTAAAAATAAAAAAGTTTTTCTAATATGAACATGAATTCAAATGGGTGGTTTGTATTGGAGGTACCCTCACTAGTGGTCCGATTATTATGTTAAAAAGAGAGGTTCCTGCAAAATTTCAGCTCTCTAGCTCAAAAACTGAGGGACTAGTTTGCATACATACAGACGGACATACTTTATACTTTATGTGCTTTTTTTTTTGTCTCCTTCTGCCTCTTACAAACTTCATGACAAACTTATAATACTATTCACTTCCGTGAAGAGTATAACAAGCGGAAACACGTCCAACCTTATTGACCGTGCTCATCCTTTTCTTGATGAGCCAAAAAAGTCTGCCATGACTTTAAAGGAGTATTTTCCCACAAGTGATACGTATGATTATAGCTATGCGCGGAAAGGAGAACTCGATTCAGCACTAGCAAGAATGATTGCGATAGACATTCAACTGCTTCACATAGTCGAAAACCAAGGATTTCGAGACTTTGTGCACCGTCTTGATCCACGCCATCTCGGAATACAATTAAAAATGTTCATTTGCAAAAGCTCTATGATGATTTGAAAACAAAATTGCAAGTTTGTCTTAATCAAGTTGAGAGCTGTGCTATAACCACCGATTGTTGGCCATCAAAAGCAAATGAAAGCTATTTGATGGTTTCGTGTCACTTTATAGATGGCAACTTCAAACTGCGATCGGCTGTTTTAATGTACATCAAAACTCATTAATGATCTGAATCACTCAGCTGATAACATTTCGGAATCTCTAAACGAATGTCTGCATAAATTGAATATATCTATTCTCGAAAGACAGCTGTGTGGTAACAGACAATGCTGCATCAATGATAAAGTCTTGCGAAATGCTTCAGAAGGAAAATCTTCGCTGCTTTGCTCATTCGATCAATCTTGTCCTCTGAAAAGGTTAAAACATTGTTGACAAAGTGCAAACGTATTGTAGCATATTTTAAAAGTAGCACTATTGCATATGCAAAATTAAGAAAAGAGCAGGGTGACGAAAATCAGCATTGCCCACCGGTTCAAACAGCAGTTGAAATAGGGCAACTTCAAGATATTTGTTTATTGTTGGAACCATTCAACAAAAGTACAAGCATTGTATCGGGGAATTAGTATGTGGCTATTCCGCATGTAATTCCCATAGCATGGTGATTCTGTTCAACGATGACGAAACTTGAATCGAAATTGCAAACAGCTTTATGATTGGAAACATGCTTGCATTTATCCAAAAAAATCAAATAAAGGCTGTTCCCATACGAATTAAGAAGGGCTTAAAGGTTGGCTACCTTATAAGATCCAAGGTTTAAAAGGCTTTTTGTCGAGTCAAAATGTCACCCAAGCATCTATTTTGCTGGAAAACGAATTAGTTGGAATGAACATAATTACTGCATCAAGATCGAGTGAGGGAGAAACCGTCATCATCCTAAGATATCAAAATTTCTAATTTTTAACAGAAAAACTCTCTTGTAAAATAAAATCAAAGCAAGCTGATGCTATTATTAGTCTACGGGAATGCTCAGAAAAACCCAATGAGCCGCTAGATACAGACCCATTGGAGTATTGGAAGGTTAGTAATGGTCTTTAAAAGTAATGCTTATAATAATAACATTGGTCTCAATTGCAGACTAGAACGAACGAAATGAAGCCAATGCAAGTTTTGGCATGTAAGTACTTGTAAATTCCGGCTACATCGACAGAGTCTGAACGGATGTTCAGCAAAGCTGGAGAACTAATTTCGGGCAGAGTACTAGGCTGAAGGAAAAAAATGTCGACATGCTGTTGTTCCTCAACAAAAACCATTGGATGGCTTAACTTTCATTTGTTAATTTCCCTAATGAAGAAAACCACCGCCAGTTTTTCCGTCTGTCTGTATGTCTGTCTTTGTGTCTGTCCATCTGTATGTATACAAACTAGTCCCTCAGTTTTTGAGCTAGACAGTTGAAATTTTTCACGAACCTTTCTTTTTTTCCTACGCAACACATTTGCTTGAACCAGCCGAATTGCACTATAACTTTCCAACATGCGCGCTATACATTTGTGGGAATGAGCCAAATCGAACCAGTAGGAGGGGTACCTCCCATACACACCACAGTTCTCAGGTTCCAGGGGCTGCGTGGCATAGTCGAAGATAACTTTCTTATACTCGTAATTAATAATAAAATAAAATAAGAAATAAGTTTTGTTTTGTAAAAAAAACCCTGATTTACGCTTTTTATTTCAACTTTTTTGATACGATAATACTATCGATAGTGCTATCGATAGTTTCTTTTTTTGACTATCGATGAGTGTGTCATATTGTAGATACAAACTATCGATCCATATTGAAAGAATCTACAAAATATTGATGATTCAAACATAGAAGAGAACTCTAACACAAATATTAACTACGAAAACGTAAATTTAATAATCTCATTAAATAGACTTACAATCATTTTTAGATAAACACCAACCTGAGTCTCTAAGCGAAACTAAACTAAACCAGTAGTATTTAAAAACTTCGAGCTAATTACAAGATACAGAACCAGTCAAGCTTGGGGAGGTGGAAAAGGTATTCTAATTAAAAAAGGGATCAGGTACAACCGTTGGTCACATACAAAAATAAGATCAATTCAAAACAATAGAGACTTGTATCATCGAAATCCCAATGCATGCGAACTCTTGACTTTTCATAGTAGCGTTATATCAGCCGGCAAGGCAATTAACAACTAGCAAATGCCACTTGAACGTCTGCTGTAGACGTACAACAATTCCAATCAACTTCGCTGATCTACAGTCTGATATAAAGAAAATTCGACTCAGAATGCATAGTTGGCACTTAAGAAATTCGTTACACGATAATGCAAGCTTCAAGCAAGCGAACCTCTAAGCCATCATTACCATGAATTCTATATTGCCACACAATTAACAAAGACAATAGACAACCAACTCATCGCACTACTAATTCAAGCCTACGAGCAAATGCAGAATGAACAATTCTATGATTAGAAACAATAGAAACCTCTCAAACTATAAAATCAAATTGGATGGAATTAACAATATAACCAACCATAGAGTCCCCAAATGTAAAAATAATAATAGTATCCAACCCAACTATTCGTTTTTTAAAATTCTTACAATAATCAAAAAGCACAATAGATTAGAATGGGTTTGACCACAGGCGCAAATAAACTATCTCAAAACGAAACTTAAACTAATACGGAAACTGTCCTCAAATATTTGCCGAGAAACCTAATTCTTGATTATTGTACAATATTCATTAACAAGCTCAACAACGCATATTTCCCAAAAATATGGAAAAAGCCAAACTAATAAAAAAAAAACAAAGACCCTTCAAATCTAAACAATTTAGCTAGTCAAAATATATGTATGAAATGTGTATAAGCATTGCGACATATAATCTGAAAAGCGATAGGCAATTTGCCTGTTCACATTCTGCTGTCCATTTGTTAGACATAAAAACTTGTTATAGGTTAATCGATAGTGTATGGATTAAAGGCCTTATTCTGAAACTAGTTAAATATAAATTTCCCTTATACTCTTTAATTCTGTTACATAATATGATCTCTAATAAAACTTTTTTAACTTTTCATAACAACTCAGCTAGTAGTAAAGAGTTTGTCATTGAAAATGGCTTACAACAGAGAACTGTGAACTCGCCGGCTTTATTTAATCTTTACATTCGTGCCAGAGAATATTGAAAATATAACTGCTGATGATATAATCATATACACACCAGGAAGAATAATCCAAAATATCAATACAAAATTTACTAAATGATTTCAGATGAATACTAAAACAATGGAAACTATAAATGTCAATAAATGTAAAACCATATTGTTTCGACCCCCAGTAATACCCCTAGGATATTATGAAAAATTGAAAGTTCGAATAATTCTGAAACTGCTAACGACTCCTGTACAAGCTCAGCCAAGTATCTAGGAGCTAATCTTGACAGATTCTTATGCTTCATATACTTTATATGCTTATAAATGAGCAGCTAGTTAAGGCAAGAAAGGCATTTTTTTGCCATCAGAAACTGTTTTATAGTCGCTACAAGTGTCAAGATAGTAATGTATCAATCTCTCATTAGATCAATAATAACTTATGCATGTTTATATCGCCCTCTTACATGGAGCAGATACGAAAATTTGAAAGAAAGTGCTTTTTCAATAGAGTGCTCGTGCTAGAGACAGTGTGTAAGTTAGTTATTTAATTGTTAATTTATATTGAACATATGTGACATAAACAGCTTACAAAAGAAAAAGCCATTAAAAGTGTATACACTAATGCTAACTGACAATATAATATTGACCTTGAGATTTATTAATTGCCATTGCGAATGCAAGGCGCACCGGAAACAGGACACGCTTAGAATCAAAAGGAAAGTCAGTTGGCATTAGTGGTATAAGTACATCCTCGCCTTTGAACTTTCCTATGATTAAGTAGCTTAAATCAAATTTTGCATAATTTTTTTAACAGCAAGTCTTGTTCCGTTGCACAATTGCGGCGGTTTTTGACTTCGCAGCATGATTAACACCGAACCCACCTTGAGTTTAAATTGTGTGGCGGTAGTCCTGGCAAATTCAATGAATTTAGGAATTTAATTGGATAATTCACAACTTCATTTGGATCGACTTAAATTGTCCATCAATTTGACTCATCTACATCCTTATTTTTGCTGCTAAAATGGCTCTTCGCTCAACCAAGTGTATTTTGTTATTAGCGCCAATATTTGGCGGACACTTTTGAAATTAAATCTTCTTTTGACGTTGTCAATTGACAAAGATTTTGTGGAAAAGTAATGAGACCAGTAGAAGTGTCCACAGGAATTTTTCCATTTCAATGTCTAATAATGCCTTTGGAAAACTTCTGACGATTTGTCATTTTGTAATTCCACTCGCATATTCGTTGTTAACTTGATATTTTTCACATATGTATCTCAATAAATTTAATGTTTTCAAGCAAGCATTTATTTCATCAGCAGCAGTTGATCTGGGGTTGACCGGCAGCGTTTGGCAGAAATCTCCAAATCAGTAGAATCATCGCGCCTCCGAAATATTTCTGATTGCTGCGCAAATCTCTTAACGTTCGATCGAGTGCCTCTAATGCTCGTTTCTAATATTTTCAAATAACTCACTCCCCCTCGCTCAACCAAAGTCAACGAAATACGTGAAAGAAGAAGAAATTGGTCGGCAGAATAGATGTACAATAAGTTATATAGAAACACGATACCAAAAGCTTTGCTGGTTTGATGGATTGGCATTGAATGCACTTAAATACTAATAAGAGGGGAAAAAAAATAACAACAACACATAATTCAAACAGTAGCAAAGCAATAACCAATGAAGAAGCAAAAAAGTTTGCAAGAACAATAACAAAGATTGCATACATATATTTCAAATTTCAGTCTTCGACTAAACTTCAAAGTGATCAGTCACAGATAAGGGAGCGCACAATCCCACGCGAAATCGTAAACTAAAGACAATATAAAAAAAAAAAACATCAACTACAAACATTAACTGTTACTGTTTACTGTTGTCGCTTTGATCAGTGATATAAACAAGTGCTTTTTTGTTTTTTCTTTTTTAAATTCTATTTTATATTTTTATATAAGAAAGAAATAAAGCGAGTGGATCAAAACTTTGCAGAAATGGGTGATCCGCCGGATTCTTATATAGTGCTTACCACTAATGCTATGGACATAGACCAGCAATCAACTAAACCTAAGCCAAAAGTAAATACAATTGGAACACATGGTTCAGTGTTCATAGCTCACTTAAAAACACTAAGTGAGTCATTTACTCCAACGATCTCCGGGGCATCACATAATATGACTCTCAAAAAGAGCTCGAAAAACAAAACGTTGTTGAAGTACGCAAAATAAAAAAAAAAGTAAACAACTCCCTTCAAGAGACCGCCCGTATATCCCCTTACCAATCAAGTGTAATAATTGTATTCGCTACGGACACATACATATTAGCTTATGTATACCATAACCAAAAAGCTTGCTTAATTTGCGGTAAAGATGAACACATAAACACTGAAGTAAATGAGAAATGTAGTAATGATATTAATTGCGTCAATTGCTGCGAGAATGGACTTGTTAGCAACACTCACAATGCAATGAACAAGAAATGCCCTATATTTATAAAGCAACAAGAACTGCAAGCCATTAAAACATTAAATCAAGTAGACAGTAAAAAAGCTCTCGAAATATATCGGGAAAGATACCACCACGATCGAAGCTTGTATTCCGAAGTCACAAAACAAACCAGCATCCTAAATACAGAAAATAATGTTACCCTCACTTTGGACACCGTAAACAGAACTGATGCACTAGGATCATCAACCAAAGGAGCAGCTGAACCAAATCTCCAATTCGGGCCTGAAGTATAGAGATCATGCTTAGGCTGCGCCCATCACCATTAATGCCAAGCCTACTACCACTCATCTACTTCCTAAAAATACATCTAAAAGATTGTTAAGTCAATTAAAAGAAAAGAAGAACGCAAAACCAAAAAAGAAAAAAAAAAAACATAGATACTATCCCACCTGTGGATAGTACAGACTAATTTAATAATCTCATAATCCGAGACTTGGTCTCCGGGGGGTTATGCGTGATGCTGTACTGCATGACAGGGCAGCAGTTCGCACAATCCCTCGGAGTCCATATTTCTTTCGGGTACACATTAAAATCACTCTAGTTAAATAGTGTGACTTATTCACGCATACTTGTGTGATACGTCTTATGTTAAACCTTTTTTTTTTGGGGAAACTTACAAAATTCTTAAATAATACTAGCCTGATTATATTAAATGATAAATCTCCCACACACTAATCAACGCACAATACATTTACCCATATTGATGTATCACTTTGCTCTCCAATACTATCTTATCTAACTTCGCCACCTGGCAAATTTTCCAATCCTTATTACATTATTCAAAAGTAACAAGGAATATATAACAAAAAATAAACCTATATTTAAAATTGATTCAGCTGATTGGAAATCATTTGAAATGAAAACTAGTTATTTTGATAAAAAAAAAATTCCCTCCTCTAACAATACTAATAAAGAATCAGCTTGTCTTAACAAAATAATACTTCAAAACAAATACCCCAAGAAAGCGCCTTGGTGAAATCAAAAATTGCAAGTCTTTAATAACGAAAAAAAAAGAAAAACAAGCCTGGAAACAACTAAAACAATATATCTCAACCACACACATTATAAAATTTCGTAAAGCAGCAGCTAGGTTCAAAAGAAAACAAAAATTAGCTAAAAAAGAAGCGCTTTACTCCTTCACCTCAGAAATTCAACCACAAACTAATTCTAACAAAATTTGTTCTAACATAAGGCGATTTTGTGGTCTCAATAATATGAAACATATACACTCTATTAATCACACCGTGACTTCACTTGCAATGTCTGACAATATTTCCATCGCAAATGCTTTTGCAGTTTTTTGGTCCCGGCAATCCGAGGACACGGATTTCTCACAATCCTTTAGTAACAACAAATATGCTGGTTCAACATACCCGAGTAGCTGACTATCTCAAACTGCCCAACAAATTGAATATGATAGAACATTAATTGAACTTCACTCCGCCCTTTCCAACCTTAAAGGCAAGACACCCGGTATCGATCGTATTTCATACCCTATGATTGCAATTTATCCTCCACAGTTAAAAATAGAATTTTTAAACATTACAACAATATACTCAATAATTACATACCCCATACATATCTGATACCTTTCCATTACATAACGGTGTTCCCCAAGGATCACCTATATCTGTGCTACTCTTCCTAATAGCATACAATAAAACCTAATTATTGGGAGTACAAATTAATTCGGTCCGTTTTTTTTTTGTATTAAAATAAAGTATTTTTTATTGAAAAAAAGTAAAAAATACATCATTCAAAATATTGTCCGCCGGAAGCGACTACACAATTCAGAGCAACTTAACCTTTACTTCCTATGCTGATGATTTTTACATAATTGTCAAATTCAACAAAAATTATAGATAAGTAACTAAAAAAACCTTGAAGATCTCTTTAGTAAAATTCACCAGTGGTGCTCCTTTTCAGCCTCATCATAATTTCAATTGACAAATGCACGCATATGCCGAAAACGCAATGGCCAATGATGATCTCTTCAGGAAACTTCATCATACCCACTGTAGACAGCATGACTGGACGACCTTTGACTACTCAAGATGCAGATGGAACAAGCACATAGACGAACTAACCAACTCTCTTAAAAATTAACATCATAAAATGTCTTCAGTAATAGATGTAACTGCAACACGTATACTGTAACAAAAGCAATACTTGAAATTGTCTGATGTGCTGATTTTCTACGGAAATGCCTTTAAAACATCATTAAAAAAAATTCAATTAATCCTAAATTGTGGTGCAAGGAGCTTTGGGAGCTTTAATGGAAGCTAACATACTGTGTCCGGTAGGCGTGATTTTTTGCTATCTAAGTAAAAAATCTATTTTTCTCTGCCAATTCACCCTATATACAAGAATCTTAAAAACAAACAGAACTTCAAAAATACCCAGCTATAATTAAGTCAATACAAATCTGCACTACGATTTAAATTATTTACCAATCCCTGAATTAAAAACCAAAAAGCCGTTTTAGAAATTCCCAACAATTGCAATATGGGGGCTCCCCTAAATGAATCAAAATTTTGATGTGAAACTTCTTTAGCAGCGCTGAAAATTAAATTTAAGTTTTGCGAAACGCGGTGGGTGGAACATCTTGAGTCTTTGCATCTACTTTCTGAAGTGTATGAAAGTCTTGTTTGGCGTTGGAAGAATGCAATCAAATAATGAACAAAGTCGAAGGAGTTCAGCCTAACGCATTGCTGGCTTCAATCAAAATCTAGTTCGTTATGGCTTTAGCAGTCTTGAAGCCTGTTTTTAGCTTGACGAAAACGTCAACTCTAGCAAAAAGAAGACTGTGATTAGAGTTTATGCGTTCAATACGCTAACGATCCGAGAAATTCGTGAAATGCGTAGAAATGCAAAGATTCATTTAAAAGCATCTTTGAGACTGCCAAAAGTGCCGAAGAAGGAGGCTTCGAAATAAAGTCCCTCAGTAGTTGGAAAACAAATGACAACTATGAGGAGGTCCAGAGCCATATTATCGATCATCATGATCTTTAGATCACTATATAGAAGAAATTGATCTACTTCAACACCGTGATATTTTATCAAATTTACAAGATCTTCTAACAAGAATAGCAAAGCTGGATTTAACTCCAAAACCTGTGGAAATTTTCGAAACTCAGTGGCCGAATAATGACACTGTTACTGAAAAGTTCGAAGCTGAAGAATGTGGAAAAGGTATTTGATTTCGATTTTTCATTACATGAAAAAAATTCATTGCATGAAAAAAACTTACGAAATGCCACTAGCGAGGCACGGTTTGGCTCTTCACAATATTCATAGAGATGTCGAAGTCTCAAGCGAAGAAATTTTTAATATGTCAGCACAGCCCAGAAGAGTCGATATGGTTCGATGCATTGTGAATGTATATGAGAATATAAAGTATATAGAGCTACACTATTTTTGCATCCACTTTTTAATCTTCAAGATTTTAAATATCACTACACCACACCCCACCCCGAACATACACTCAACATTACTTTACCCCAACATACTGAACATCTCTACCAATTGGCAAAACAATGCAATTTTAACAATAGCACCTTCTTAAAGACTGTCCATCCCCACTATTAACTAACCTACGGTCCAAAATCTTCTAAAACAATAACCCACTTACGTTACTAACTAACCCATCAAAACAGATATTGACATAATAATAAAATACCTAAAAGAAGCCAATCTCTATCACCTTATTTGATATATTACATAATCTGTAATCCAAGAACATGATCATACTAAGTACTTATATTACTAAATATATAAAAAATTTAAGTAATCCGCTTTACCTTTATACATTATATTGTATTAAGACCTTTAGTTATAATTAGATTTAATTCACTGTAAATAATCACTGAAAAGTAATCAATTACAAACAACTAGCCGAAGGCTAGCCAGTGTTATTTATTTTCAAGCTATGTTTTAGTTTTAACTATCTTCTAGCTGTGTATAATAATCTTTATATATAAAAATGAATGTCGTAATCCAAACCAATTTTGATCTTTTTTTTTTTTTTTTGATCCCATAAGGGGCACCAAGATGGTTTACGCTTCAGTAGGACCCAGTAAGTGGCGCTGTTGTCGAGAAACAGGCACTTTTTTACCAAATTTTTAACATTTTTTTTATCTAGCGCACACTATACCAAGCCGAAAAAAAAGAGTTGCATACTTATTTTTTTAACTTTTAATACAATATTTTTAAATGTGAAGTGTTTTGAAAACCACTGCCAAACCAAGCATAAAAAGTTTTGTACGTTTTTTCGTTTTTAATGCTTTGGTTGTTGTTGTATTTTTCTTCTCTGAGTACGCTTGCTTCGTTCGTGTTTCAATTTTGGTTTGTCAATAAGGGAAGTGGGAGGGTCGCTTTCGTTTTTTTTTTTTTTTTTATAATATCATGACAACTCTAGATCAAAGCGACTATGAATGTGTAATACAGTGGTTCCGACCAGTTGTATGTAGGAGCTTATATATGATCCGAAAAAAAATTAATGTTATTTTTCAATAAAAAGATTAATTATGTCAATTACACGGTTCGAGTGAAGTTTTTTTTTTTAACATTGTGGTCCCTGCTAATAATAATAGTAAATAGTGAGTGTAATAGTAAAATCAAAGTGGTCCCTGCTCCAAAAAAAGGAGAGCGATAGACACAGAATTTGTCGTGACAACTCTAGATCAACTCGACTTTAAACATCTTTGAAGCTATGTGTCGGAAGAAGAACGTAGCCAATGTTTGGAGGCAGAGGGAGTGAGAATTTCTCGAGCGAGATCGCTTACGGCTCGGAACAATCCATTTCATTAAGATTAGGCGAGAAGCGACGAAACAGAAGAGCAAGCGTTGCAATCTCCTATGAACGTTTGACGTTCAGATATGTTGCAACTGTCGATTACGCCGGCGATAAATGGAACAATGAGCACAAGTTGTCAATATTGCAGTGCTTTGAGGTTTCGCCTTGAACCAACAGGATTATGTTGTCTAAACGGCAAGGTCAAGTTACCACAACTGAAAGCGCCAACTGAATCACTGAATTCATTCAGAGCAATATCGTTAGGTGATTAATCTCTGGTGTGTTTGGCGTTGTTTAAGCGCAATCCGGCGGAGTTCTTGCGTCCTTTCGTGACCGTCGACGAAACACGGATTCACTGATACACACCAGAGACGAATCACCGAAGGATATTGCTCTTTTCCCATTTTTGTAAAACTGACCGAAACGCTCGCTTCCAAAGGCTATCAAATCAAAACTAATGAAGGGAATTGACTGAAACTTTGACAGTAGGCTACTAAAAGAATGTACTGCACGATAGTAACACTCTTTTGTAATAGCAGCACCATCGGGCGGTGAGGCTAAGTACTTGTTGATTAACCCTCGTAGATAGTTATATATGTAGATAGAAAATAGATAGATAGAAGATAGGTACACTACCCGTGCGAAGCCGGGGCGGGCTGCTAGTAATAAATAATAATAAATATTTCAAATTTCTAATATTTTCAAATTACTCACTCCCTCCACTCAACAAAAGTCAAACAAAACAGGCAAAAGAAGAAGAGAAACAAAAATCAGCAGAACACATTTTGGTTTTTGGTACACGACTAATCCGAGACACTCCCACTTCTCTTATCGATAAACCAAAATTGATTAATAGCTTCAAACACGAAACACAAACAAAGCAAAGTACAAACAAAGAAACACACTGTCTCTTTCTTGTCGCACTTTAAATGAACATAAAATACAGAAACGAAGAGCGCAAAAAGAGTGTACTCAGAGAGGAAAAATACAACAATAACAACAACCAAAGCAATAAAAACGAAAAACTTACAAATCGTTTTGTGCTTGGTCTTGCAGTGGTTTTCAAAAAACTTAAAACATAAGTATATTCTATTAAAGGTTAAAAACTGAAAAAAACAAGAATGCAACTCTTTTCACTATCATTCATTTGCCCTTTAAAAAAAAAAAATATTATTAAAATCGGCTTAGTATAGTGTGCGGTACAAAAATGTTAAAAATTTGTTAAAAAAGTGCCTGTATCTCGACAACAGCGCCAGTTACTGGGTCCAACTGAAGCGTAAACCATCTTGCCCCCTATGGGATCAAAAACAAAAAAAAGATCTAAATTGGTTCAGCCGTTTTCAATTGATGAGCGTAAAGGATTCGACATTCATTTTTATATATAAAGAGAGATAAAATTTCACATATAATTCCGGTTTCTTCTGAATCTGCCTTTTGAATGAATATACGCTATGTTCACAAGCCTGCGATTAGCAGCTCCGATTTCGCTCAGCAATCAGCTTCTGTGTGCGCACTGCGCATCCTAAAAAACATTCAGCCTGCTTATTTTACATTGCGCTTATCAGTTCGGCAATTAGCATTTGTGTACGCGTGCTCTAAGGTGGGTGCTGCCCACCATCAAGTTTTATCCAAAAACAAGCTTCAAATATTTTTTGTTATTATCTATAAATTGTAAACATGGGCGGAATGTCTGAGAGTTCAGAGTTCTCAGTAGCACGAATGTCGTCTGCGCTAGCGAGCTCAAAGGGCTTAAAACGGTCCTGCAACTCATCGGCAAACGCGGCTGCTATCTCAGCGGAAATCCTCCTGTGTGGCTGCCATTTAACACGGCGTGTAGCATTCCAAAGGTTAAACCCATGATTTTTGTTTGGGTCAGCATTGCAGAGCAACGTATTAAAGTATTCGCTCTTGGTGTCATAGAGCAGTTTAGACAATTCGTTTTTAACATGCCGGTAGCTAGCTTGATCTAGCGGATTGCGCGAGAGCATGCATTGACGACGAAGAGCTCTCTTGAGCCTCACCAGATCCATAATCTCGGGTTTTAAAAGAGGCCGAGGAGGTCTTAGAATATTCAGCAGCAGCATATATTTTACGCACAAATTACTCCGCAGCGTCATCGATATCAGTTGGAGAACTTAAATCCATGTTCACGTTAATGATATGATCCAACCTCTGCTGAAATCGATGAATATTCGCCCTCCTGGGGAGGAGACGAGGTTTTGTGGCAATGGTGAGAGCAGCCATTCGAAGCTCAATGTTCAACAGAATGTGATCAGAGCTCAGCACAATCCTCTTCTAAGATAGCCAGATTATCTGAACAGATCCCTGAGAAATTTGCAAAGTCAATTGCAGTAGGTGTCAGGTTTCTTCTGTAGGGGTAGTGCGTGAGGCCATCAGTAGCAAGGACCTGCTTATTAGAGCTAGTAATGCAATCCGAAAGAGCCCTTCCCCAAAGGGAGGAGTTTCTGGCACCCCACAGATGGTGGTGAGAATTCCAGTCTCCAGCAATTAGAAACCTGTGGGCAAGCTCATTAAAAACGCTTGTAAAATCTTGCACATCCCACCTAAAGTTAGGAGGGCAGTATACCGCCGCAATAACGATTTTACCCTGATCACTGTCAATCTTAACAGCAGCACACTGAACGCAGTCTAAGGAGATAGTTGTGAGGTGACTGTACTTTAAGCACGATTTGATGAGAACTGCTGTTCCGCCACGGATGCGAACAGCAGAATGATTTGCTAGGTGAGTGTCGTATCCTAGCAGCCTAAAATACGACTTAGAGCAAAAGTGAGTTTCACTAGCCAGCATGATGTCGATGTTGTGCCTCTATATAAAGAGCTCCATGTCAAGAGCTTTATTGGTCGCACCGATGGCGTTCCAAACAATGAATCGCAGATCTATTTGACTCATTGTTGGAAATAAGTGACAGGCGTAGCAGGAGGTGCAGCTGCTGGTTTTGCTGCAACATGAGCTGCTATATAACTGCTAAAAATGCAGTCATGCACTTGCATGTCAAAAAGCTTGTCAAGCTTAGGCATTAAAGCATCAAACTTGACATTAGATGCCGTCTGAGCTAGCTACTGCTGTGCCTTCTTACCCAACAGCTTGTTCATCAAGGCTTCAAACTTGGTGAACGTTGTCAACTGCGCTTACTGCTGCTGTTGTTGTAATAGCTGGTCTGGTAGTTGTTGTTGCCGCACTTCTTTCCACTGTTGATATGACAAATATTATTTTATTATTTTTTATTATTATATATTTATTGTAAACTAGAACAACTGTAACAACTTAACTGTAATTACAATATGCATAGCTGAAACAAGTATATATATATGTATATAAGAATATGTTTATATATTTCAACAGCTCAATTTAAGGACTACTTTAAAGAGCTTGGTCTAAGGTTCTTCGTAGCAGGTGATTACAACGCGAAACATGTAAACTGTGGTTCAAGGCTGACAAACACCAAAGGGAAAAACTTTCTAAGTGCAATTCAAACGATTGGGGGGATGCACTTGAGTACAGGTGAACCCACAGATCGGACTAAAATACCGGATTTAATAGACTTCTGTGTATTAAAAAACATGAATATAACACATTTCAAAATTGATTCCCTACTTGAACTTTCTTCCGATCATTCACCAATACAAGTTGAATATAGTTGCGCAATAAAAAAAGATCGACCCCGTGCAAAATGTATAATTTCAGAACTGACTGCGAGGCGTACAGAGAATTTATTGACAATAGCCTCACAATAAATGTACCTCTTAAAGAACCTGACGATATTCAAAAGTCAGTGATATACTTGAATGACATTATAAACAAAGCAGCTAATAGAGCAACGCCTGATCTTAATCCAAAAGAGGACAACTATATAATCCCCCGCTCAATAAAAATTCAAGTCGCAAACAAAAACAAACTGCGTAAGATCTGGCAAAGGACGAGAGATCCAAATGACAAAGCTAAACTTAACAAAGGAATCAAAGATTTGAAAAACAGTCTAAGGAATTTTAAAAATGAACAATTTGTAAATTATACAAAAACATTATCGCCGACATCTGACACTAACTACTCATTATGGAAGGCTGCTAAGCACTTCACAAATCGCACCTTCCACCAGCCGCCACTTTTAAAATCGGATGGGACTTGGGCTAGAACCAACTATGACAAAGCTTCACTACTGGCAGACTATTATGAAAGGGCTTTTACTACCAATCAATCTAATGGTAACACCAATTTGTACAACAGGACTCCATCTCCACAATACTGTACAAAAATGATTTCAACCAATGAAGTTAGGCACTGTATTGAAAAGCGCACTAGTCAAGAAAAACGCCTGGTTATGACCAAATAACTGGAAAGTTACTCAAAGAGCTCCCTGCGAAGGCAATCGTATTTATTAGGAATTTGTTCAATGCGATATTAAGACTAAAGCACTACCCATCTTTATGGAAGGTTGCTGAAATAATAGCCATACCCAAACTGGGCAAAGATCCAACCAAGGCGTCCTCGTACAGACCAATCAGCCTATTGCCCTTACTTTCTAAAGTATTTCAACGTCTCCTACTTGACCGAATACAACCAATACTAGACGTGAACAGAATCATACCTGACCACCAATTCGGGTTTAGACAAAGTCACTCCACAATTCAGCAAGTCCACAGAGTAACTCACAAAATTTTAAAGGACCTTGATGAAAAAAAGTTCTGTGTTGGTGTTTTTCTGGACATAGAAAAGGCCTTCGACAATGTCTGGCACGACGGCCTACTAGTAAAATTAGGACCGTATTTCCAACTGATCTATTTGAAATCATTAAAAGCTACCTTGACTCTCGCTATTTCTACTTTAAATGTAAGGATGAATCTTCTACGCTAAGACAGATAAGAGCGGGAGTCCCTCAAGGAAGCGTGCTTGGTCCTATGTTGTATACTTTATACACATCAGACATCCCAACTCCAGGAGATAGCTCGGCAATGGTGGCTACCTTCGCTGACGATACAGTACTAATGTACTCCCATAAAAATTTAGTTGTAGCAACAACTAAGCTGCAGAATATTCTTGACAAAGCTTGCATTTGGTTTGATAAATGGAAAATAAAAGTGAATGAACTAAAAACGACGCAAGTGATATACACAACACGGACAGCTTATCAGCCAAGACAATTAAAAATTAAAGGTACTGACATTCCATTAAGCAATGTGGCAAAGTACCTGGGCATGCATATTGATAGTAAACTGACGTGGAAACATCATATCCAAAAAAAGAGAGATCAACTAATAATAAAATTTAAGCAGCTATACCCGCTTCTTCAGTAGATCTAAGTTATCAACCAATGGGAAATTGGTAATATACAATAGTGTAATTAAGCCTATATGGACGTACGACATGCAATTATGGGGTACAGCCAAGAAAACTAACATTAACATTATTCAGCGTCAACAATCGAAAATACTTCGATCAATAGTTAATGCGGACTGGTTTATATCTAACTATGAAATTCACAAAGACTTTGGCGTTACTATGATTCAGGAAGAAATCATTAATGCTAGCAGGAGGTACCACAAAACATTAGAGCGACATACCAATCTAGAAATAACAGACCTTCCATCTCACGAATTGTCTAGACGTAGACGCTTAAAACGAAGCAGACCAGTCGATCTGACCCAACTTAGGTTACGGGTGGCGCTGAGAGGCATCTTGCGGTTGTTGGCCTGCCGCAAGTAGCTCTCAAAAATGAGGCCTAAGACACCCAGGATCATTATTCAAGAGACAATTCGAAAATGTTCGATATTGTCCACTGCCTTTTCCCCTCTTATTTTTAAAAATGTACTTAGTGTTTTCTTTTATATTTAAGATATAAGATGTAGGAAAACAATAGTACATATCCAATCGGGAACAACAAAAAAAAAAAAATATATATATACATATATATATATATATATATGTATTAATTTATATAGACATAATTTCTCCATTGTTTTGTGTCTTATTAAAAATAAATTCTTATTAAGACTTAGTGACTTATTTTCTGATTTTTCTTTTTTTGCCTATTTTGAATGCGATAACTGTTGTTCTTTTATCAAAATGTATTAAAAATGAATAGAAGAACGTTATTAATTTAGTTATTTTTTGGATATATAGTTTTTTACCGTTAACATTATCTGTTAAAGTGTAGTTTTAGTGTTGTATTTGACTTTGCAAACATTTATGTGCTTATGTGTATGTCATTGAGACCCATGTTCATTTTTAATACAAATTTATTTCATTGTACAGCACTGCATCGAACATGACCAACAATAAACACACCATGTGATTGAGATCATATGTTTGCTTCAATACAATAGCAGTGCATTTTAGGAAACTTGTTCTTAACACATCGGGTAAATTAATATTCAAACGTTTAATTATTTTGTTTTTGCTGAGCTCTGCCGCCTGATTTAGTGAATACATTGTGTTTATCATTTTTGCAATGGCGTTGTGAGAAGTCGAATCGGAGTAGTTTGTCGTTCGCTCGTTTTTCTCACATTCGTTTAATGTGGATTGTGTAGCCGCTTAAAATTTTTTTTTTTGTTTGTATGTGGCGGTATTTTTCGTATTGTTTATTTAATTGCGCCGTCCAAAGATAAAACAAATTGAAATATCAAAATTGAGTTTTTGCTTTTTCGGTGTGTATGGAAAACATTAAACAGAAATCAGAAACAATGAAAGCAACAACAGCAACAGACATCAACAGCAACACAGTAATAATAAAAATAAGCGAATCAACACATGCATATAGTAAAACATTGAAAAACTCTTATTTTGTTTTGTTTTTTAGGCCATTATTTTTATTTGTTTTTTGTTTTTTTTTTTTTGATTTTAATGTATTATAAAGTGGTATTGTTTTGTTGTTGCTGTTGTTGTCCAAAAGGTTAACTTAATTATTTAGTATTTTTGTTGTTTTTATATTTAAATAAAAATATAATATGCCAAATGTTTTTTAAGTCTGTTCCCCCCCACTGACACTGACAGCCTGTTTTGTAAAAACTATGAAATTTCATAGATTTTGCTTTTCTGTTGTTTGCATATTTACATTGAGTGAGTGTTGTGTGTGAATGGAAATAGTGAAGCGGGAAAAGCGTCGCGCGCAGACCTTGCGGATTCTTCATCGGCTCTTGGTTTACTCTCTTTTTTTTTTTTTTAGTTATATTTACCCTCTTTGTTTACATACTTCAACATCTCCTTATCCAAATGTATTCTTCTATGAAATGTGTTTGCCAGTGTGTGGTTGTGTGTGTGTGTGTGTGTACAGATCTACATTATTCTTAAGTTTGCACAACGATCATGACGTCATAACGGTGTTTTTAAGCTAACGACGAGTCATCCATCGATGACGACGATCACTTGTCATTTGAAACTTAATTGTTGTGTTATTCATACATACACACACATTACTATTATTATAGTATGAATATAAGTGTGTGTGTGAGTATATAAATTTTTTGTCTATTGGATTTGAATAGAAGAGTAGTATAATATTTCATCTAACTCAAGTGATCTCAACTCTAATTAAAATTAAAAAAAAAAAAAAAAAAAAAATCCAAAACATATTGTATAAAAATTAAATAAATAGGATACTATATAAAAACAAATGAAACATGTTTTTTTAGACAAGTTTATATCAATATCAACTTTTTATTGTTGTTGTTTTCTTCATTTAATTAATATCCACAAGCATGTTTGCTATCTGCAGTGACGTCATTCATTCTCCAATCAAATATAGAAAATATTGTTTCATTTCATTTCACTACGACGACTACGTGTACAATTTTCAACAATTGAAATGGTTTAATTTTTTCTTTGTACATATTTTCTACCTTTCACACAGTAAATGGGTGTACGAGGAGTGGTTGTAAAATAATTTACGAATAATTCAATACATCGTACACATATCTCCCCTAAGCTCCATCAGCAACACTTTTTCTTTCACATGTTCAACAATCTAGAATCTTAGTTTAAGTTTAAATGCGAACTTGACCTTGGGGATTATAAGTAGACAAAAGACAAATGATGTCAGATTAGGCGAATGAATAACACAGCCAACATAATGTGTGATGAATTAAATGCTTACATACAATGGTCGGAATATTTTTGAATATTTTCTTATAAACGTTTTTGAAGGCAATAGGCGGATTGGGCATGCATCTTTTTTTAACATCTTCTATCGATCATCTTGGGAAAACTATTAAATAACCCAATGCATGAGATAAACATTGATTGTCATACAACATTTGCAAGATAAATTTATTGTATGGGAGGTATCAACAAATGTCCTGCGCCTGTCTTGGAAACTGATAGTCTCAAAGTATCAGTTCGATAGGACAAAAAAAAAAAAAGTTTTTCTAACAAGAACATGAATTCAAATGTTTGGTTTGTCTGGGAGGTATCCCGTGAATAGTATAAAAATAGTCAGATAATATACAATCGAAATGTGAAAGAATATCTGACTGCCGGTCGCACAACTTTGGTGTCCACACTGTTCTTCTGACTTCACATCCATTTCATTATTTCATAGTCACACCTCGTTTGTTTAGTTAGTATTATATATTTTTACTTTCTAATCCTTTCATTTGCATATTTTAATGTTTCTTTTTTTAGTTGTTTTCGCAGTATTTTATGCATTTGGGTCAAATTCCGGTTAATATAGAAGACATGAACTGCTGAACCCTTGTCAATTGCATTTGTTTGTTTTTCCATTTTGGTTGCCATAGAAATTTCGCTAAAAGACAATAAAACAGATTTTATAAAGTTGGAGTTGTTTTGGGATTGGTTGCGGTTTGATGTGGGTTTGGTTAATTTTTTTTTTTTTTTTTTTTGAGGTCCCTACCATTCACCACTCCATCATCCATCTATTTTTGTCGATAACAGTTTGGTGATAATGAATTGAACATGAATTTTTCTACTAAGGGAAGTAATAGAAAGAAGTTCAGATCACTTATAGAATGTTAAGGTCTATAAGAGGTAAAGGAATTGGAAGTTTGTTCATTCACTATGTAAACATGGCAACAGATAAGATAAAATAGAAGGCAACAACAAAATATGTTGCTGTTTTTTTATGATGCCAAATCGATGGAATTCAGTTAAATATACATAAAGATAATTTTGTGCTAAAAATTATTTCATTCATTGTATTTTTAGGGGCGTATAGAAGCGTTGATACACACACACACACTCGTACATGTTCCGAGAACTTTCTATCTGATGAAAAATTGAACCATCAAAATTCATCAAATCATGGAATACAATCAGCTTTAATTAGACAGACATACTGCATGCCATCTTCTCATAAAAGGCAGTGTCTTCTTCTCTTCAAAAATTCCTTGATTCCTTCACATCATTTAAAGATAAAGAATATTATTTAATTATTAAATCTTGAGAAAATTCCTCCCAGGCATACAATATAACCTGTTGATTTTCTTGTTAATTATGTCTCATAAATTCTCAATGTATTTAAGATCGAGTAAATGGGCCGTTTATCAAGAACTTCTATCCTTATGCTCTAAAGGCAGGTCTTGTAACCTTTAAATGTATTTATTTTGGATCGTTCTCATGTAACCAGTGAAAGTGCCCTTTTGCTTTAAAATTTAAAATTTTAAAATTGTACTAGAATTCTCTCAAATTAAGTTGCTCTTAGGCTTTTTTGTTTTTAATGTACCTTATGTACTGAAAATAATACAATAAATGATTAGCGATTCTTTATTTGCACCCTGGCTAATAAAAGTATCCTTTTCTTTTATTACAATACAATATTATTCCCTCCACGCTCTCAGAGTTCTTACACTTACCATATTGTGGTTTGTGTGCTCTTTCATTATTTTATTTTTAAAATACTAAGTACATACAATATATACTAATGCCGCCGTAATCTAATGGCCACTATTTTCACAATTAAACAATTAATTTATCCTCATTTAATGTATTCCGTAAGTCTTTAATTTCAAGTAAAATAAGCACGAAAAAAATACATTTTATTTGCTTATCATTTTTGTATTGTACTAGCGTTACCCAGCGGGCGTTGCTACACCCCCACCTATGTGTTAATTGGGTGTTTCCTCTAAAAATATTTATTGCAAAATGTGTAATAAATAATTTACTTGAATGAACAATATTTTTTAATATTTTATTATAACCTAAACAACTTTAAGATTCATTTGTTCTCAAAAAGAAAAAAATTAAATCGGTCAAGTATATTTTGCGAACAATGAAAAAATATTAAAAAAATGACATATCAGATCCAAATGTAGCAACGATCCTGATTGGTAACTCCATGACTACAACAAAAACAAAATGGGAGGTGTACCTCCCATACAAAGCACCCATTTGAATTCATATTCTTATTAGAAAGATTTTTTTGTTTTTTGTCCTATCCAACTGAAACTTGAACAATATCAGTTTCCAGTACAGGTACAGGACATTTGTTGGAACCAGCCAAATCGGGCCACTAAGGAGGATACCTCCGATACAAATCCCGTGAAGAGTATTTCATCTTCGGCATAGTCGAAGATAACCTTCTTTTTAGTTTTATATTTTGTTGTTGCTTTGATAAACCAGTTTGGAGACTGGATATCTCTTCTAGTACTATATTTACAAATATATACTCTCGTACACAATAAGTTAATCGTATTTCTAACCACAAAAGCGATTATTCATTTCCTACTGCTACTACTAAATGTTATTATTATTGTATATCATTATTAAGTTGAAAGTCACGTCTTGAACATTTTTGCTCTCCAATGGATATTATCCATAATCAGCATGTGGTATACATACATACTATATGTACGTATGTATGTAGTTTATCTTGGTAGATTTTTATAATCATAATATGTATTACTCATTATGCATTTAACTCAGTTCCCTACTACATATAGATAGAGGAAGTTTTGCACAGAGACAATACTTAGTACACATACATTTAGCGCAGATCAAAAATTTATAAATAAGAAATCAGAAACATTAAAAAATCGGTGCGAGTCAGACTCGTACACGGATGGTTTCGTAGCAGATTGGGGTTTGTATGGGAGGTACTCCCCCTAGTGGTCCGAAAGTATCTGTTCGCTTAAAAGTTACTGTAAGTACTTTTTGAGTTTTGCCTGATTAAAGTTACTTAATATGTGTATGCACATTGTACATACCATGTAAAGGGTGGGTCATTGATTGGTCACTAAATTATTGACAATACTTTAGCTTTAACCATCCTCTGAACTAATATGGAAAGCCAAAGCGAAAATTACGTACGAAATTTGCAAGAATTTAAGCGCCCACAGAGCGCGCAACTCAAAGATTTGGTGGATAAAGTGCGTGAGGATGCTAGTGTGCTGCATACTCGTTCGATGATTACAGCTGAAACAATCGCAGCAAGTCAGCATTTCACGAACCACTCTGAGGAGGATTTTGCACAAAGATTTCGGTATGTTTGCGTACAAGGTCCAACTCGTTCAGGAATTAGAACCGTATGACTTTCCACAACGTTTACGCTTCGCTGAGTGGGCTTTGAAAAAGTACAACGATGATCCAGATTTTGCAAGAAAAAGCATTTTTTCTGACGAAGCGCTACGTAAACAAACAAAATTGCAGAATTTGGGGAACGGAGAATCCACACGTCGTCATCCAGCTCGATTCACTGAGTTGGGCGGCTTTTTTGAATTGGCCCTCTCTTTTTCGAAAATGCGGAAGGTCGCGCCATGACTTTTAATGGTGAACGCTATCTAGACATTATAAATTTTTGTTTGTTTTGTGGCAGTAATTGCAAGTCCGATCTCGATGAGCTATTGTATCAACAACACGGTGCAACTTGCCATCCCACTGCGCGTAGCATCAACTTTATGCGCACAAGATTGATCAACCGTGTGATTAGCCGTATTGACGATGACCATTGGCCTGCTCGCAGCTGCGATTTGATGCCGATTGATTTTTTTCTGTGTGGCGAATTGAAAGATAAAGTTTATTCCAACAATCCCCAAGAACAATTGACCGTGGTGGCTTAAAAATTGGTATTCAAGGATGGCCAGCTGCGGCCAACATTTGAATGAAATTATTTTTCATACTTAATCACTCTAACAAATAAAGTGAAATTCGTCGACAAAAAAAAAAAAAATTAACTTTTATCCGTTTATTGACCAAACCAAAATCAGACCAATAGATGGAGAAAGTATTATGTCCGCTAAGTTAAAATATTTTAATATTTTTGAATTTTTCCTTTTGTATTTCGGTTGCTTTCATTCTTTTCACTCTTAATTTAATATGGGTGGCCCCTAATTCTACACTCGTCTATACTTGTTGTTGTTTTTGACTTCGGCAAATTTGAAGGTGGCAAAAACACTTTGCTCTATTCAAATGCGGTCAATTATTGTTATTTCCTACATAATAGAATTACTCTCACATATCCAACGAATATATTTTTTCTCTATACAAACTCGTATGTACTTCATACACATCCATTGTTGTGGCATTATTACTTTTCTACGATGTTTGTAAAACATATGAAAGTAGATCTAACTGTAAATAATACAACTGTTTCTTGTTTTTTTTTTTTTTTTTTTCGTACAGAAAAGTATCCCACATTTTAACTATAAAATATATAATATCAAAATTCAAATCAGTGAAACTATTATAATATACTATTTTTTTAGGTAGAACATTCAAAATCTACTAAATGTTATTACAAGAAATTAATAACGATATTCTCTTTTGAACATTAAACATACATGTCATATATACGAGTATATTGTATATCATTTGAATCCAAGCTTATTTTTTAAGAAATTTTATCTGTTTTTAAGATATTTAATATTCGACGAAACCGATTTTTCTTATAATATATTTAAGTAAAAGTATTCTATTGCAATTTATTATTTTGACCTTTAGTTTATTAAACATAAAATTTTTATAGACGCAAATCAAATCAACTTGAAATAGGAGTCATGGTCTGGAATTTTATTAACCGTTATGTGACACCATGGTCTGACCAGACCATTTTTGAATTTGAGCTGATTTTAAAAGCAGAAAGTATTAAACTACAGCCATGAAGTTCCATGTTAGCCTAAATGGACTATTTATGAGTATTGGTGATATATGTATTTTAAATTTGTTATCCTCTACATGTCAGAATGTGTAAAAGTACCGACACCTCTTTGTGCTATGCGAAATTCGATCCACCAATTCCGACATTTCCGGTGGTCCGGATCCGCACCAAACTTCACAAAAATACACTCCAGACTATGCTAGACTTTTCCTAAAAATTTCATCAAAATCTATCGATCAATATCCCACAAAAATACTATACAAATCAATCGAACAGTGTATATCTTTCCTTCTTTTAGTATGCCTCTTGTAACAGCAAAGAATCTAAAATTTAGTTTGGTGAAACTTTCTTGTTTCTAGAACTGAACAATTTTGTCTACGTTCTGAAGGTCAAAACATATTTAGACAGTTTCGGAAGCCTGAATTTGGTACATAGATTATAAACAAGTTTTACGATCATTTATGTTCTTATATTTATTTGCCAATATTTATATTGCTTCTTAAATCTTCCAAATGTTTTGGGTACAGCAGGGCATTCGATGGTTGGGCCGGGCCCACTCAAAAGGGGTTGAAATAGTATAGTTTAGAAAGTAGGATGGTAAAGAGCAAGCAATCGACCCACATATGGAAAAACCTTCTTAAAGTTAGTGTTCTAGTTGTTTTGTATTTTTGTGTTTAAGGGTGCGCAACAAATAAATTTAAAAAAAGGGAAGGAATGGAAAAGGGGTTGTTTTATATTGTATTTTAGTATGGAAACGAACCGATTACTAATGGTATTTTTACCTTGGTTTTTTTTTTCTTTTTTAGTTTTTATTAGCTCTCGAAATTTAGACGCGGCGGACCCCTTAAAATTTCATCAAACATCATGTGAAGTGAAAGTGAGTTTTTGCCAAGCGCCCAGAAACATTATTCGATGTCGTTGTTGTTGTTATTTGTTTGTTTGTTTGCCTTCTGTGTGAAAACCCCTCCTCACTATATACATTGGGGACAACACTTTTTTTCTTGTTGATTATTAAGCTTTGTTTCCATGTTAAGTTGCTTCAAAACAAACACCACTCACTAGACGCCCAAGTATTAGAAATTGTCATAGTTACTGCCGTGCCCCAAATAATTGGTTTCTAAGTTGTGTGCGCCTTGGCAGGCCGGAAGTGTGTAGCAGCCGAGAGAAAAAAAGGGAGGAATGCAATCAATGAATGTATGAATGTTTCTTTGAGGGCTTCACCTTCACTTTATGCGCGTTTCGCATCAACGACGGTATAATGGCAAAGATAGCAACAACAACGATGATGACGACTATGTCTCATCGATGTAGGTTGACGTTGACTACGGGGCAATGCTGATGTTGCTTGCAATTTTAACTTAAAGTTTAATTGAAAGTTAACATAATGCCGCCGTCATGTGCGCTGTCTGTTGCATCACATTATTATTTTTTTTATTTATTAGTGAAAGCCATCGAGGGTCGTATATAGCCGATGTCTTCATCGTGTTCCAGATGACTTGAGTTCTCCTCGAAACGGAAGTGCGCATTATAAAACCCTTCTTCATCATCATCATCATCATCATCATCATCATCATCATCATCATCATCATGAGTTAATTAAGAGATGTAATTGAGAGTGCTCCTCTTTTATAGATAAACATAACCATGAATCATTGGCGGCATACTTCAGTCTCGGCGGAAACCCAAAAAGTAGAGTTTCCCTTAAAAGCTGATCTTCTCTACTGCTACTGTTGCTCTTATTATTATTGCCCTAAAGTCAATTCATATAAATGTGAAATTAATGACAATATTGGACTCATCAAAGCAGTCATCATGCAATATCAAGTCACCGCACCTTCTTTAATCATCATATTTTTAGCATGATATTATTTTATATTCCCACTAGTAATGCAAGCAACAAGAATAAAATTTAACTCAAAAATCCTCATATTGTTTTACTCGTATTCATGCAATTTATTCGATTTGCTCTAATTAAATTAACGAATGCGTTTGGTGATAACTGCTTCTGTTTTAAAATCATACAATATTATTCATCATCTGTCTATACAATAATATTTTATACTTAGTATTTTCTCTCTTTCTGTATAACAAACAGTTCATAGTGTAACTTATAATTTGTGTGTGTGTGTGTGTGTGTGTATGTGTGTGCGTGATATTTGTAATGTTGTTAATTCTTTATCAATCGAGAACCCACAGACGCAGTACATTTCTTGGGATCAGCCGAATCGGGCCACTAGTAGGTAGGGGTGCCTTCCATACGAATATAAAAATTCAGGTTTTTTTTAGAAAAACTTATTTGTTTTTTGTACTATCGAACTGAAATTTGGACACTATAAGTTTTTTGACCAATGTCCAACCAACCATGTAAACTTCATTGTATAGCTCCCATAGAAATCAAGATTCAAATCCGCGCGTTCCTATTAGAAAACTTTTGTATATTTTGTGGTATCGAACTAAAAATTTGGACAGTATAAGTGCCTGATCCATATTCACCAACCATGTAAATTTCAACACCCTTGGATTACTGGGTCGTACGGCTAAATAATCAAATATTTCTGAATGCTCATTCACAGGAGCATAGGCACAAACGTTTTCTAGGGGTGCATGAAGAGCATATAAATTAACATAGCCAAAGTTAACCTTCTTTTTACTTGTTTTTTATGCTAATACATAATTTTATTTTTGTTTGATACAATTCACATTTGTTAAACAAAAATATTGTAGTTTAAAGGATTACAAAGATAAAATTCCAATTATCTCTACATATTCAATGTGTAAAATTATGTAAAATAGTTGGACCAATATTCGTATAATCTTCATAAACCTAGGATTATATACATATACAATAAAAGAGATTTCTTAAGAAAAACATACAAGATTTTTCAGAAAGACCAGTGTAAATATATAAAATATTGCATATATTGTATAACCTGTAACGATACCATACAGTTCTATAATTAGGTCTATAATTTAAGAATGGTAAAATTTTTCTCTTTAAAGCATAAGCACAATATTTGTTAAAATGGATATCTAGCTATTAATCAAGTTGCTATAACTCTGCCTTATAAAGGAATTAATCTATGTGGTACATCTACCATTCATTTTTGTGTGAAGGGTATCTAATTGTCGTAAGAACTGAAATTGAATGTCCATTTTAATTTTCATTTGTTTATTTTCTTTCTTGATATAGAAAATCTAATTTAGCTTTTGTTTTGTTTTGATTTCTTTGCTATCTTTCTTTCCACATCTATTTAAAGTATCTCGCTACTATATCGTTTGCTGATCGTAAAACAGTTGCTACTGCTGATGTTGCTGCTTTAAACTGGAGGAATTTTGAGTTCATTTTCTTTTCACTCATTTCGTTTGTTCATCTCTTTTTTATTTATATTTAAATTTCTTAACATTGTGAGTTATTTGTATTGTAGAACAAACACTTAATCTTTAAAAGAAACAGAAAACAAAATAGTAGTTGTGACTTGTCCATTTTTCTGAAGATTTTACGCAACAATCTCTTCGTTCACCCTGAACTGATCTGATCTGATTTTCTCAGCTATGATCGCCCACCTAAATTCCCTGCTAGAATGTATGTATTGTATATATGTATTTATTTTTAATGTAAAACTCTTCCCACTTGATAATATTGATTAGTGGATTTCTTCATAATAACATCATCATAATCATCATCGTCATCTCTATCATTGTTATTGGCACAACAGAATTGGTGGTGATGTTTGCGCAAACAAGTGAATTTTGCTCATACCCTACGTGCCGACAATTTGTCTGTCTGTTTGTCTGTTAGTGTATGCCTGCCTGCCTTTCATCTAAACATGTATTGGCAATGTAGCCTCTGACTCCATCAGCGTCTTTCTGCCTTGCCTTGCCTTGCTTTTGACTTGTGATATCTGACTATGATTGCATGGCTGCCGCCTGTTGTCGATTTAATGGTGTTGCTGCTTGACTATACCTTCTTGTATTTATGACACCAATTATTTATGAATCTAATTTCGTTTGGCATAGTTCCAATAGTGGCGTTCGTCTTACTTCTTTAAAAGCGATACACATGCAAACATATGTATGTACATTTATACTCATATACATAATAATAATTTATTTTCAAATAAACTTATTTACCCATATGATATGTTCTTAGTATGTACAGAAAAGCCTCAATCCAGTCCCGTAAAGTGTTGACCTTTATCCGGATTTATCAGGATTTTTCAGTTAATTAACAAATTTGAAACTTTTCCGAATAAATAAATTTAATTAAAATCAGAATTGTAATCCTTCTAAATGCAACAGGCAAATCTATTTACGTACAAAATTATGCAAACACAATTGAGCCTCATCATTAAAGATGACTCTTTTTTTTTAAATAGATTTATGCGAGAAAGTGGTGAAACATCGGATTCTTTGCCGGATGCCATTTTCAAAAGATTTTGTATTTGATTAGTAAAGAAAAAAACAAAAAAAAAAAATTTTTTTTTAAATTAAAATTCGTTATATCTTATTTAATGATCCAATATTTTGCTTCAAATGATGGGCATTTTTAATTTATATCATATATAATTGCCAACACTATTTCAGTATCAGTTCTGATCCATAGCAAGCGAGGTAATCGTTGCAACTATTGTACTCCGATTCTTGCACTTGGGTCACATTTTCGATCTGGCTTGTGTTTGGCATTGACTGTTTGAAGAATTTTAGTTTTACGGCTCTAATGATATTGTATTTATTAGTTGATTTCGTTTGACGGACTATATGGTAATCATCGATTCATTTAATATTGTATTTCTTTAAATTGTAATATTTTCTTTTTACTTATCTTGGTTGCTAAACTTTCGCAAAAACCAATTGATTCTCGCTAAAGTTCGCTATTTTTAAGGTTCCGGACCCAAAGGGTACCATAAGGAACCCTATTGCAGAGACTTCGCTGCCCGTCCGTCCTCGGGTCATATCTCATAAAGAGTAGAGTAGAGTAGAGAGTTTAAATTTTCATAGAATATGTAGTTCTATCTGGGCATCAGCAACAAGTACTAAAACTAAAATATTTTTGGGTCAGTTCCCATAACCACCACTTAGGCTACCACGGCCGAAGCGCGATCACCGTCCTGGTTTTTTCTTTCTTCCACGATTCCTTTTTAGGGTTCCGTACCAAACGGAACCCTATTGCAGAGACTTCGTTGTCTGTCTGTCCGTCATCGGGTCATATCTGATAACCGTAAAAGCTACAGAGTTTAAATTTTTACAGAATGTGCAGCTCTATCCGGGCATCAACAACAAATATGTTGTTGGTGGCTATACATCAGAAACTTATATTGTCGAAATTTCAGTTTGATCGGATTGCTAGGAAGGATACCTCCCATATAAACCCCATTAAAATTCTGGTTCTTATTAGAAACTATAAGTTTCTGATATAAGCGCGGTACTTCTGTTGGAATCAACCAAATTGGCGACCTAGGAGGGGTATCTCCTATACAAACCACCATTAAAATTCAGGTTATTATTAGAAAAGTGGTCCGATTCGGGTGGTTCCGACAAATGTCCTGCGCATGTGTTAGAAACTGATAGCGTCCAAGTTTCAGTTCGATAGGTCAAAAATCAAAAAAGTTTTTCTAATAAGAACATGAATTCAAATAAGTGTGTATGGGAGGTACCTCCCCTAGTGGTCCGATTGGGCTGTTTTCGACAAATATCCTGCGCCTATCTTGGAAACTGATTGTGTTCAAGTTTCAGTTCGATAGGACAAAAAACAAAAAAGTTTTTCTACTAAGAACATGAATTCAAATGGGTGGTTTGTATGGGAGGTACGGCCCCTAGTTGTCCGATTCGGATGGTTCCGACAAATGTACTGCTTATGGTAAAAAGAGAGGATCGTGAGGGACTAGTTTGCATACATACGGACGGACAGACGGACATGGCTTAATCAATTCGTCTAATCGAGCTGATCAAGAATATATATACTTTATGTGTTTTTTTTTTGTCTCCTTCTGCCTGTTACAAACTTCATGACAAACCTGTTCACTTCCGTGAAGAGTATAAAAAATACAAATCTGAATTGACAAAAGGAGAAACGATTGGGAGATATCGAACAGAAATTTTAATATAGACACGTGGAATTGTAATACACAGATCATTTGTTGGAATCAAAGTTTTCTGATTACTGCAAAAGGTAGGTCTCATATAAAAGTTAAAACACCTTCGAGTTGCAAATTAGCTGTGATTTCGCGTATAATTACTTTATAACATTTTCCATTTTTCAAAATTGTATGGTATTTCTCAGCATATTCAATAATAATAAAACAAATTGAAATTGCAATTTGCATAATACATAGGTGGATCGATAATTCCTTAGCAAATGCAAGAGCAGGCGTTGCAAGCATTGAGGTTTAATTTGTTTTCAAGTTTAGTCCATCACTAAGCAGCTTGTGAAGTAGTCTGTCGACCACGTGGTTGTATCTTTATTGTCAAATGACACACACTTTTGTGTATTTAAAAAAAATCTGAAAGGCATTATATTTTGCGTAAGAAAATCATCACCGAAACCAAGGAAAGGCTTGATAGACACTTTGGGGACTGTGTACTATCAAATTCAATGTTTAAGAAGATGTTTACTGAATTCTTTGTGGTCGTACTATCACAAGTCACGTCGTACGTTCAGTTCGCCCAAAAGATGTGGTCACTTCAGAGATCGTCTATTAAATCCATGGAATGATATTAGACGATCGGAAATTGAAAGTGCGTGAGGTGGCTGAGATTGTCGGCATTTCAACTGAGCAGAAAACATATTAACTAAATGTATCGAGCTAAAAGGACATTAAATTAGATTAAAAATAAAAAGAAAATTATGAAATTATCTTTTACTTATTATCTCACCTATAAAATAGGATAAAAATAAATTAAATAAATTATAGTTTAGGTTTTTAGCAATTACACAACAGTTGGCGTGTGAAATTTGGTGAATTTTTTTTTTTAGATTTGTTTCTCTAATTTACAAAGCAAAGTCTTTAGACAAAAATAAGTGTAACCAATTCTTATAATATTTTTCTTATTCTTTGTTTTTGTAGGTATAAACTTTTCTTACCATCAAAATAACTCCAAAGAAAGAAAGTTAACTATAACAAGAAGGACAAGAAGGCAGACAAAATTCGCAATCAAGTTGTTGGAAGGTAGCTCAACACAAATAACCAAAAATAATAATAAATAAAGAAACAAAACGAAATATATATATATATATATATAAAGAAAATATGTCAGCACGAAGTCACACACAGATGGCACCACCACCACCACCGCCACCCAAACCTAACAAGATATCTTCAACTATGACAACAACAGCGAGAATGGGCCTAGATATTAGTGCTGGCGGTGATGGTGGTAGTGATACTGATGGAGGTAGAAATTATGCAAATGGCAACGAATCGTCATCATCAACAACTACGACAGGATATACGGCGAATGGTAGTACCATCAATAGCAACAACAACAATACTAATGGCAGTAGAAGCAGTAGTCATAATAGTAGTATAAAAAATCAAAATAATGGTAACATAACTGAAAATCCAAATCACCAATATCAGACAGTTGGTGGCCGTAGTCCGTGCAACACGCCACCGCGTACAGATCGTGAACAAGTTGTAATGACACCTAAAGGCAAAACCTCCAATAGTACCGTCATACTCATCGAACGTAAACTAGTCGATGAAATCAATGATCGTGTTCATGTTGCTGGTGGCGATCATACCGGAATAATCATCAATAAAGATACATCAACTGGACAGAAGAGTCAACAGGAATTAGCCCAATTATCATTGGAATTTCGAGTGTTCCTTGTTAGCGCGAATACGGGCAAACATTCTCAAGAATCACGTACATTGCGTTTTTGGTTTAGGGATTGGTTAAGAAATGATGAGCAACAAGCTCATATAGCACAGGATTTCTTCAAAGAATTAGTCAGTCCCAAAGACTTTCCAAGAGGTAAACTGCTTAAATTGCTCAACTTTTCTCCAAAATAATCTTCCTATGATACAAACCATACCCTTCTGATATGTTTTGTCTTTCACAGATTATGTTGGTTTCATTAAGAAAATTATGAAATTATTACAACGTGGGTATGATGAGATTCAATCGCTGGAAATTGAATTACGCATACTCGAAGAGACCTCGGCTCCACCATCGCGTCCACGTAAGTTTTGGAAGTTTTTAACTCAAGTGTTTTTTTTTTTTCTTATATATTTTGTGTTCTTTTTTGGATTCTTATCTTCTGTATACATTTTCTTTTATGCTCTCTCTCTTTCTCTTCATATTGATGGGTTTCCTATTTCTTTTAAATTTTTATTATTTCACTGATTCAACTTGTCTGGTGTTGTTTGGTGGTTGATTGATTCATATATATCTTAACTAAACTATTTCTTGACAATGATGGTGATGGTGATTAGCACGTGATGGATATATTATCTACTGTTATGGTGACTGCGATCGCAAGTTCGAGGAGGCATTGCTAGCACAAAAGCAAACAGGTGATGGTGATGATCTAATGAAAGCCATATGGCTCGATATGTATCATGAGCAACTAACCACGCGTAAATGATGTCTGTCAAAATAATCTTATCATCCAATAATAATGGTCGATCCATCGATCGATCTGTCGATCTGTCGATTGCTTGGTCTTCTTTGTAGACTTAATAATAATCATAACATCACGCATAACAATCATAATCAAAACTAACAACAGAAGTAAAAATAAAATATACAATACAAATCTAGATGAGCCGCCTCACTTATGTACTTTCTATTGTTGTGCTCTGATCTTTAATACAGTTTCAAGGGATTATGGATTCTTAACATGATTCACATACATAAATGGTTATTTTCTTGTTCTTTTTGACTGTCCAAAATTAACTATCCTTTAACACACACACACACACCTTCAAAATAAACACACAGATATAAAATGCAATTAATCGAGCACTAATTTCTTTGTGTATTTCATAATCTGTTGTGTCTTTGTAAAAATAATAATTAAAAAGAAAAAAAAAAACCAAAACATAACAAAATAAAAAAAAAAATCCTTTGAATTTCATGTTATTTAGTTAATGTATCAGTGGATCATGATATTTCTAACATGAGTATAAGTAAGATAAGAAGTTGTAGCAGAAAAGATACTTTTTAACTTTAGTTCTATTGAAGAATATGTATTTGAACCTCAATAATCCAATAATCTGTAGAAAAAATATGGCCATTTATTGTGAAAAAAATGATACATTATGTTGTATTGAAAGTATTGTCCATGGTTCCTCATGTTTCCCATACGGATGCCGCATTGGAAAAATACCTTTCCTTTTGCGGTAATCCAAAAATCAACACAATTTTTGCCTTCTTCGTAGGAAGTGAAGTGTTGCGCGGCCAGAACATGAGTAATCGACCGAAACAAGTGGTAATGGGAAGGAGCAACGTCTGGTGCATACGGCGGGTGAGTTGGACATTAGAACATCCCATTGATTACGCGTTGCCGTAGTGTTTCCACTTTTCGTCCTTTATCACGATTCGATGCAAAAAAACACTTCCGATTTTGGCTTTGGGTCAGTTGCTTCGCGCATGAAAAAAACAGCGTTCGACGTTTCTTGACTTGAGTCCATACGGAACTCAATTTCCTTGTTTGTGAACCATACCCATGATTATGAGACGATCTGAAATCGCTTCTTGTGTGATTCTTAAGGTTTCAGCGTGCTCCTCTTGAGTTTGGCTTGAAACTCTATTCAAGGTCTCCGTTCCGTACCAATATACTCGTAGTACCAAAAGTATTTACTTATCAATTTCTATTTTGTCACCACTATTTCCACTGCTCGAAGCGCTTCCGATAAGCGCTTTTTGGTATGGCCTACATATCTTCCAGCGGTCTTTATTAGCACAATCTTTGTAAATCTCTGTCCTTTCAAGTTCGTTTTCAAATTTAGGAATAGGAAATTGTCACAGGGGGCCAAGTCCGGTGAATTTCGTGGCGTAATATTTAAGTCTTATTGTTCCACATTTTCGGGCCTTTTCTTCGTATCGATTCACGCAATTGGCGCATAACTTTAAGATATATATATATATATATATATATATATATATATATATATTCCCTATTGACCGTATTACCTTCTGGCTAGAATTCATGATGCACCATGCCATTGTAATCAAAGAAAACAGTGAGAAAAACCTTCACATTTAACCGAACTTGGTGTGCTCTTTTCGGTAGGCTCTTCTGGCCGCTTCCATTAGTACGATTGGATTTTGGTTTCAACTTCATAGCTATATACCCATGACTCTTTTGAGCAAACCAGGATTGTCGTTTACGTCATTTAACAACTCCTGGGCGAAGCTCACGGGACGCTTCTTTTCCTCAAAAGTTAGCAATTTTTGAACAAACTTTGCTGCCTGCCACACGTTTCATGCCAAAAACATCGGAAAAAATTTGATGGCACGAGCCAAGCTATATGACGACATCGTCAGCAACACCTCCTCCTCGACGATTCGCCAAAACCATGTTATTTAATGTATTCGTCGGTTGTTGATGTTTTGGAACGTCCAGAGGGGTCCTTGTCATCGACATCTTCACGGACTTCTGTGTGTTTCAATCTCTTATTCGATTATAGGATTGATTTTTCTAAGAAAGGGTTATTATTTAAAAGCTTCAAAGTTTAATGGTATTTTGTTTCAAGTAATTTTAATAAAATCTATGTGAATAAATTATATTAATTATGTTTTACAGCTTATAACTTTAAAAATCTTTGAGAAAATGCTTCAAAAATGTAATCGAACCATATTTCCATGGAATTTTTTGTACAATATTTACAAAAAGGTTTTGCATTATCTCGCATAAAAACATAGAAGCTTTCTCTTTAGTCCTGCGGGAAGGGTGGAAGACTATTAGCCAACACTCCCACATGGGTTTTCATTCTTTAACTTAAAAAGGTTACGAGGGTCAATCAATAAGTCTTAAGGAAAAGATAGAAAAACAATATTTATTTGGGTAATTTTCTATTGATTTTTAAATTTAAACTCATTTTAGCTCTATTTATTTACTCTAGTATTTTTGCATTTTTTCATCCCTTCCAAATAGTAGGTTTTCTTCAAAATAGGCGTTTGTTTCATTGATGACATCTTCAATCGACCCAAATCTCTTAACGCCGAGCCATTTCTTCAGATTTGAAAAGAGGAAAAGTTGCAGAGGGCTAAATTTGGAGAATATGCTAGATGGGGTACCAGTTCGTACCTTAATTTATGCATTTTTCCTTGGACTTCACACGTGTATTGACATGATAGCAAATAACTTTTCTCTTTACCAAATGCTGTCGTTTTTGTTTCAAATTAATGTCGAATCTGTCTAACAGCTCTTAATTATATTTCTTGGTGATTATTTTACCGTTTTTAAGGTATTCGATGCGAATGACACCGTTTACATCCCAAAAACTGTTGCCACAATCTTGTGGGCCGATAGACCCACCTTGGCCATCTTTGCTGCACGTTCACCCGGAGAAGTCGTCTGTTTTGTCTTTTTTTTTGTAATGAATCAATGTTTCGTCCACGGTCCAAAAACTTGTTAGGATTGGGGTTGAACATCGCTTAACACTCCTTTGAAGTGGCCACACAGTTGCGTTCATGGTCGAGTGTGAGCAATCCCGGCAGCCATCGCTCTGATATTTTTTCATATCCAATCTTACCCGCTCAGTTGAGACACCTACAGTCTCAGCAATCTCAAGCATTTTTGAATTCCGATCGTCCAGTATCATGGATTTAATCGACGAATTCTGAACATTTGGTCTCACTTGTGCTGGTACGACCACAAAGATTTCAGTAAACCTCTTCTTAACTATTAAAATTGATGGTGTACAGTCCCCGTAGTATATATCAAGCCTTTCCTTGGTTTTAGTGGTGGTATACTCTCCCTAGTGGTCCGATTTGACTGATTCCAACAAATGTACCGCGCTTATATCATATGAATAAAATTTTATATAAATTTTAGTTCAATAGTCCAAAAACCAAAAAAGTTTTTCAAATAAGAACCTGAATTTTAATGCGTGTTTGTATGGGAGGTCCCCTCCCTAGTAATCCGATCAAACTGAAATTTCGAAAATATAAGTTTCTGATGTAAAGCCACAAACCATCCAAATTTCAATATCGTGGGATTACTGGATCGTATAGCTGGCATACAAACCAAAAGGTTTCTTGTATGGGGACCGCTTTAAATTTTGAAAATATTTTTGTCTTAGTATTTGCTGCTGATGCCCGGATAGAACTACACATTCTGTCTTCTTCTAGGTATTGCGGTTTATGAGATATGACCCAAGGACGGACGGACAGCGAAGTCTCTGCAATAGGGTTCCTTTTGGTACCCTTTGGGTCCGGAACCCTAAAAATGAAACCACGTGATCAATATTATTAAGACTTCCATAGCAGATTAGTGATGAACTACATTTAAAAACAAACAAAAAATTATCGATGCTACCAGTGCCTTCTCTCGGATTTTCCAAGGTCATATTAATCTCCCCCCGTAAAAAATTTGGAAATTGCAGAAGTGTTGGTATTGCAACCTGCAGGTGTTACAAGTAAATCAAATGGGTTTTTTTGTTTGGAAGAAGAGAGGTTTATTTTAGATAACTCAAGAGTTGTTGTGACATGGTTAAGGTGCATTTGCATCCATGGTAGCCTTGTTATTCGCTTAGTTTTTTTTTTTAGTTAGTTTGAAACAACTGATGATTAAATCTATTATGTGCATGTAGAATGTTTTGTGTGTGCTTGTGAAAGTCGCGACTCATTATTGCTGCCTTGACATTGTCGTTGCATATTTGCTGGTTATATGTTTTTCACCTTGATTTGTTGTGTTATTTATGTCGTTCCTTCAACTGCAATTTCGTTTGTTGAAACGAACATTTAACCTGGTGACAGCTGACACTTTTTAACCAACAAAACCAAATATAACATATTTACCTATTGTTATGAATCCACAAATCACAAAACTAAACTACATTTAATATATTGTAATTTAATCAATATTTTCTTTTTTTTTTTATGTTTAGTATCCTTGGAGGAATCACAATTTGAGTCGCCACCGTTGACACCTGAGAAAGTCCTCGAATTAATTGAGCAAGCCTATCCGAATCCCATCTCACCTGAAGATTTAGCCAAGTGAGTTTTGAACGAAATTCAATTAAGTCTCAAATAATATATTTAACTAGCTATGCCCATGACTTCGTACCTGTGGTTTTCGAAATATGTATACTTTAAATGAACATAAAATATAGAAACGATGACCGCAAAAAGTGCGTACTCAGAGAAGAAAAATACAACAAAAACAACCAAAGCATTGAAAACGAAAAAACCTACAAAATTTGTATACTTGGTCTTGCAATGGTTATCAAAAAACTTAATACTTAAACATATTATATTAAAAGTTAAAAATTGAAAAAAATATTATGCAACTCTTTTCATTTGCATCCATTTGTCATTTAAATAAAAAATTATTAAAATCGGCTTAGCATAGTGTACGCTAGATAAAAAAATGTTAAAAATATGGTAAAAAAGTGCCTCTATCTCGACAACAGCGCTACCTACCGGGTCTAACTGAAGCATAAACCATCTTGGTGACCCCATAAGTAAAACAGAAAAAAGTTTATCGAAATTGGTCTAGCCGTTTAAGAGAATAAGTCACAAAATTGCGTACACTCATATTTTATAAATAAAGATCATATTTTACTTTTATTTATTTATTTTTTTTTTTTTTTTCAGAGATTATGGATGGGATGAGCAACATGTCATTAAAGTTTTCATATCATTACAAGAACGCGGTCTCATTAAATCAATGGAATATAATTCCTACACTCGTATACATCATGAGGACAAAGAGATTAAGGTAGTCAAACAAATGCCAACAATTGCATCCAATAAGCAGCCAACGATTGCCATTATAACAGCTCAATATTGTGAGAAACTAGCCGTGGATGCCATGTTGGAAAACAAGGAAACTTTTGTTCGCTACACAACAGTGGGTAGGTTGAGATAAAGACAAAGAGAAAGACAAAATGGAATGAATGAATTGACGGTAACTTACTTAGATTGCATGTTTAATTAATTATGGAAAACACTAAATGACAAATGAAGATTTTTGACTAAACTTCATCGTTCATTTTGTGTGAAAAAAAAACTTGTTTCCGTTTATCTTTTCTTTTGTTTTCGTTTTTTCTTTTTTTATTTGAAAATTTTCTAGAATATTTTTACTAATCTATAAACATTGTATTTTTCTCGTTATCTCGTAACTACAATTCTTCTCTACTCCTCTACCACCTACCCTATGTCCCACCGAATGAAAAATTTACTTGAAACGAAAAAAAAAAAAAATATATTAAAAACCAAATATCAAATTAAACAGACTCCGATCCAATCCTAACGAATTCACTCAAAAAATCTAAAAAGAAACGCAGATTTGGTAAGATTTCTCGCTACGGCAAACTTTAAGTTTAGTCATTTCTTATTTGTGTTTTTTTTGTGAATTGAAATTTTTGTTGTTGTGTGTCTAAAATTGGTTTAAGGGTGTGTGTGTGTGTGTGTCCATTCTATCTATTGATCTATTGGTGATTATATAATTTTATTTTTTGTTTTATTTCATATTTTACTAAATTTATATACATAAAAAAAGTTTTTTTTGCCTTTTATATTGGATGAAGAATATGCTCCTACATACGATTATGTACATAAATTAAACTGAGTTTTGTGTCTGCTACTCTAATATAACTGAAACCACTGAACCGTGATTAGCCCATTACGTGAACACTTTTCCTTTCTTTTACATTGACTATTCTAAAACGTGAACAAGTCCTGACTTCATACTGTAAAACATAAATACTAAATAATGCAAAAGTTTAGCTTCGCCAACACTTAATGTTCATTCGTTTTGCGAATTTGGAGAGTCCCCTTGAATATATGAAAGAGAGGAAGTGTTCACATTGATCAGAAAGCCAAAGTTTTAGAAAAATTAGATTGCTTTAATTTTTTAATAGTACATTTTCTGGCCGAAGGAAAAAGGAAAATATTAAGATCGTCTTAGCTGCCAAAAATGGAGAACTGTCATTCCCGTTGGTTCATGCAAATTACCCTATACATGTATTAATGCTAAAGAAAAAGATTAAATAACAACATACAAATTTAAAGAAGTCCTAGATGTCTGGAACAATTTTCAAAAAGATATTGCGTCAGTATTCTTGATATAACTGGAGAGGATCTTTCTACGCAGCCTCAGGCATTAGAGGCATTTAAATGCAAAATGTTAAAGCAAATATTAAAGAAATGGAACTGTGTAATGATGAAATTATACAATCAATATTGATGATGAAGCTTTGGAAAGTCTTGCCAGAAAACAAATAACATGTCAAATGATGAAAAAAGTGTTTCGAACTATTGGACTGAAATCGAGAATGGTGACAAAAACGACTTCAACGCAGAAGGAAGAAAGTCGTATTTAAATTATTGCAATTATTGGCTCAGAGGTTAGTGCGCTGGGCTGACATCCCAAGAGTCACGGGTTCGACGATTCCCGCTTATGGCAAGTCTGATCCTGCACTTTTTTAATTTCTTCCTTTTCTTCTTAACTATCCCCTGAGCATAAGCAATGTGTCGCTATTGCTCATATTAAAAAAAAAAAAAAAAATACTAGGTTATAGTTTGTAATTGTAATCTTAGTTCTAATAAATAAATAAATAAAATATTCGGACTCGGACAAACGTGAACACCTTGTTGATTTAATTACTTCACGTTATCCCGAGTGCCCTGTGCATGAAAAAAAAAAAAAAAAAACAAAAAAAACAAAAAACTAGTAAGAATGTTAGCTTCGACTATGCCGAAGGTAAAATAGTCTTCACGGGATTTGTATGGGAGGTACCCCCCCTAGTCGTCCGATTCAGCTGGTTCCGATTAATTTACTGCGTATAATAAAAAGAAAGGTTCGTGCAAAATTTCAGTTCTCTGGCTCAAAAACTGAGGGACTAGTTTGCTTACAAACAGACGGACAGACGGACATGGCTTAATTAATTCGTCTAATGTAGCTGATCATGTGTTTATTTTTTTTTTGTCTCCTTCTGCCTGTTACAAACTTCATGAAAAACTTTTAATAGCATTCACTCCCGTGAAGAGTATAAAAAAAGTTATAATTTTTTCATCTCATGTAAAAGGTTTAAAAAATCAATGCAATCACCATCACTGGAGCACTTTATGTTTCATCTAAGTATGTATGGTAGATATGTATGTATGTATTCACTCGATGTATTTAGTTTATGTTACAATATAATACCATATATTAAGAATCACAGATTATACAAATTTTAATGGTTAATTCATGTGTTCTAAGTATGTTATTTGTACAATATAATGTTTACATGCTTTACACGTACTTCTGTCAACTAAGGTGAATCCAATGTTTATACATTGGGAAATATTGGAGCGCATCGCATTGTCAGCACGAAATTACCGTCGGTGGGTAGTAGTCGTGAGGCAATGACTGCTACAGGCAATACAACGACACGTTTGCTGGGTACCTTCCAAAAGGTAAATGTATTTATTGTCGGCGTAGCAGGTGGAGTACCACATTATACCGATTACAGAAGCATGTACGTTTAGGTGATGTTGTCATCTCATATGTAGATAAACAGCGTGCGTTGCTTAACAATAGGTGAGTAATTCAGTGAGTGAGTGAGACCACTAAAAATGCTGATTGACGATGAACCTTTTTTTGTTGACAGCAAGGAGTACATTTATGTCTATAAATATGGTGATGAAGAAACATATTTTCCATCAATGATTCATTGCAACAAATTCCGGTGCAAGCGAATATGGAAGTCAAACGTCCATGGGAACATTATCAAAAGGAGGCTCTCAACTCACTAATGCAAAAGACCGAAAGTGATTTCCAGCGTCCTGCAACAAACACTGATAAACTATTTGAATGGCAATAATGAAGTCATTGAAGTGGCTCATCCGTAGAGATGTTGATGTAACGTCTACATTTGGCCACGGTCTGGCGTGACTACTACGCAATGGCACTGACTTCACGCGTAACTATGGTTTACTGGCAACAGATGTGGAAATGAGTTCCGTATTGGATAGTATCATTGGCAATTGTCGTGAAAGCTTTATACTTGTAAAAGGTAAGAAAAATTGTTGCATATTCTGTAATTCATGTAATCTCAATTGAAATCAATTGTTCTTCCCAGGTATTTCGGATTAGGATGGCATGTCTACGCGTAAATGGCAAAATTATGCTTCTTTGGCAGCAGCAGCTGTGGTCAAATCAATCATTTGCGGCATGGATGCACCAACAAATGTTTAATACATATATATTTATATCAAAATCTACAAAAAGTTCAGATTGCATCGAGAAATCTGCTGTTTGTTCTTATGCAATATATGTAAATACATATAAATATATATAGAGATGGTGTATAATATAACATTGAGCATTTATATACATATATATTTAAAAAGAAGATGAAATGGAAGTCAATCCAATCCAGGAATCCAACCAATTCCAAAATTAGCAAGTCAGTAATGTCAGATGACTTTGGCTTATTTTAATTGCAAACTTGTTTAAAATATTCGAGTAACATATGATGATGATGTTGATGATGGTGACGAAGTGTGTGGTGTAAACCAAAATAAGATTAACCAAAAAAACAAAAAAAAATATTTTTCTTTTGTTACATTTTGTTTCTATTATTATTATATTAATTATTTTTTGATTAATTTATTTTCCAGTTTAAAAATCAAAAGGAAAACTAAATTATTTTTTTTGCATTACTGAGTTTTCTTATCATCACCGATTTTGTGTCTGCCACCACCGCCGCCGGTATGCGTTGGTAATTCATCTTTGAAGTGTAGAAATACAAAAGAGAAGACAAAGACGCCAATCATCATAGAGAAGGCGCTAGTGTAATAGGGAAAAGCACTTGGTATAAAGCGTTCGTATTGTGTATGTTCCAGGGGGCGTACGGACACTTGTGTGGTGCTATAAAGATGTGTATAGCCAACGCGGTCGTAGTTCACTTTGAACTGATAAACACCATACACATCGGTATTTTGAATTTAGCCACATAATTGCCATTCTTCGATTGCTTTAGATATGTTCGGACAAAGGGATCGATGAATTCCAATTGAATGTCAGTAAAGGTTGCCATTTGTCATTGACCAACTCCTCAATGGCAATAGTGTAGACGACTGGCTCTGTTATGGTGTAGCCTGCTCTGGTGGACTCTTCTCGCCCTCCTTGGCCATAGAGCGATACAGCAGCGTACAAGCTTTGCTAAATACCCTGGGCACTTGGCCAGCTTCGTAGCTTCATCAGAAGAAATGCCGAGCTGAGAAATGCCCGGGCATTATTCCGTGCTGCAATCGGATAGCAAGGTCTTTCCCACAGCATGTGGTATGATCATCGTTGCCTGATAACTGTAGGCAGTACTTTCGCGATGCAACCAAAGATTTTCCTTGTCTGCAATCAGCCATGCCACGGTAAAGTAGAGGTGGAGCATCCTTGTGTCTATTCACAATGGTTGGAGCATATCTTGGCTGACGTCAGAATTGTTGTATGGTCACCACTGTCAGAAACATCATAGTGCAAATGATCGATGACAGCAGCGTTCTCCTCATTATCAAGCCACATTCAGAGGCCAACTCACGCAGCATCACCAGATTTCTCACTGCCGGCAACAAGTACATTGCCCGTCAACAAATTGAGCCAGTTTATCGACGCTTATATCCGCCAAATTTCGACGGTAGGTGCAAAAATTATACTATAAATATTCTCCATAACTAAAGCACCAGTCCAGCATCGTCAGCAAAGGTAAGTTTAAAACCTCGTTCTATAAAGAATTCATGCAAACAGAATTGAATAAAAAAAAACATTATTATGTACACGTCACTGCCGGCAAAAAAAAAAATCCTTGCAGTGATTTAAAGAATATGGAATGCGTTTCTCTGATTGCCAAATTATCCAAAAGCACTAAAGTGTTTGCATCAGTTTCTAGAACAGCATTAGAGCCATGTATGGCAAATAGAAGACAAACAAATAATCGCCACATTTTACCGTCTACTCTTATTTTCACTCTTTTAAGACACAAAATATGACTGCAAAACGCTTTTGTACCCCCGATTAACCAATGAGTGTTAATGTGATTGCCAACATTCGTAACCTTCATCTGATTGGCAGTACTGGGTGAGAATACCTTCGATAAATTAATTTAGTTGGTCACAATGAGTGCATATAATTTACGCAGGGTTGCATTTGCAACACCAAATTACGTAGCAGGAATGAAAAAGGGAGTTCTAAGAACTATTTGCACGCTCTGTACAAATTTTACATTTGAAATTAGCACAATCATATCAATCATATATAATCAAAACAAAGACAGCTGCTTTCCAGTAAGCGAAGCAACAATGTGACAGCAAGCTACTTTTTCAGTACTGCGAAAAGAGCATATGATTCCATACATTTCCACTTTTGTCTTTTAATTCGTTGAATACCTACAAAGCTGATTTGATTAGTTTAGTCTCGTTTTGTTTTTTTTTCTTATGAAGCATAATTTTTCATTTCGTTTGGTTTTTGTATAACAAATATGTACTGAAATGTTAAATCGAAAAATATTGTTTCATATAAATTATAATAAATTATCAGTGCATAGTTAGATTTTTAAATTAGCGTAAATTCTAATTAATAAAAATAGAAAAGAAGGGAGGAAAATAAAATAAAATAAAAAACACTGTAGTGTTGCCAGAAAGCAGAATTGGAACAGTGCTGCCAAGGTGCAAAATTCTTATATGCTATCAGTACTGACAGAGTATATTCGGCCGTCCGTCAGCCCATCTAAATTTCAGTGTATATATTTATTATTATTCCCGTTTTAAACGCGACGCGAGAATCTTGAAAAATAGGCGGTAACTAGTCGCGTTGTAATGTAATTATAAGAATTTTTTTTAAATTGTTTATTTCCTTTTGTTGTTGTTTTGTGTGTTGTTGATGTATGATGAAGTTCTCGACTAATGCAAAATGAAACATTTGCTTAGAACTTGAAGTGTAAACACATTAAAAAGAACATTGACTACATTCAATCGCTCACTCACTCACTCACTCACAAGATAAAAGCAAACAAAAAAGTTAAATACTATTGAAAACGACACCCACCACCTTGAAATTTCTTGTTGTTGTTGATCCCAAGCGATGAGCAACTACAAGCAAAATAACAAAAAATTAATACCTACAGCGACATCAAGAATTGATTTTACTATTTATTGGTTGTTATTTATTTAAAAGTGACAGCGAAACCAAAATCCATCAGCCATCAACCATCAGTGAGTTCCAGTGGACACACAAATCGATTGTTAATTGGCAATTCAATGAGTAAACGGTGGTTAACCACCAATGGTTACACTTTTATTTTCATTTCATATTAAGAAATATGTACGTCATTGTTGCGCGCTTCAGCGATTTCTTAAAAATAGAAACAAATTAAAACATTCACAAGCAATACGTCAAAAAGACCCAGCAAAAACAACAACAACAGCAGCAGCAGAATCATCAACAATAATACAAAACAAAAGCAATTATTTTGAAGCGATAAAGAACATATTTTCAAATATAAGCGGATATGGATAATGATGATAAAAGACCAACATTAATTCTAAATGCTATACCGACAATATCGGCAGCTGTGGCTGGGAACAATGTAATCACAGAACGAGCAACAACCACAGCTGGAACAGGAACAGCAACAGGAACGGGAACAGGCGCAGTCAAACCAACAATGACCACCAATAATATAACAGATGGCGGCAACAGCAGTATAACAGCAATATCTGCCCAAACTCCCATGCAAATTGTTCAACAAAAGTTTAAGGATAATGAAAATGTGCTATCAGTGAGTAATATACTTACAATATATAAAGATTTATAATTAATTGTGAAAGCAACAAAGCAAAGGAATTCATTACCATTTACAATATCTCGTTCTTCTCCAGATATTCGAAGCATATCAATTGCGAGGCCAAGAACATGCCAATCGTTTGCTGGCCTTGGTAGTTTCAGTGTGTGGTGGCACTTATGCAGTTTTCTCGCTAACAGTTGCACGCATTCCATTGCGTAGCGTAAATGACTTAAGCATCGATAAGGTTTTTCCTTTGAATGAAACTTTCCAACTAGTCATGGGTATGTGGCGCATGTGGTTCATCTCTGATTACTATGATACAGTACTATTTTTATAAAAAATTTGTAGATAGAAAAGGTTCTATATCACAAATGCAATTCGATCTATTGTGTGGCGAAGAAAAACCAATGAAATTTTTCTACTATCCCATCATATCAGTTGAGGGCGCTGCCGACTTTGAGACATTTCATGCACAAATTGTATCTGCCCGGATGTCAATGACTCACAGTAACTTACAAAATCTGGACACAATTTTTAATTACAATTGGCTCAATGATTATCGTCAAATTGGTGAAGTGAAACAAGAGCTAAAGCGTCGTGAACAAGAGTATATTGTGTACAAGGATTTTAAGTAAGGCGACCATCTTCATCTTTCTGCTTCTTTAAATATAATAATTTTTTGTTTCTAGTGTTTATTGTGCCACATGGAATGTGAACAACAAATCATATTTTGATTGTCCTCTACATTTATGGCTGGGTGCATCGGAATCGCCTCCTGATATTTATGCAATTGCTTTGCAAGAACTTGATACTTCAGCTAAAGCAATAACCTTTGGCGAGAATCGTCCAGATGCATTATGGATGTGAGTATTAACTTGCCATATGAATTCACATGTGAAATTGCTTATTTCCTAGTTTATATATAAACGTTAAGTAAATAAACATATTCGTTTCTACTGTAAACATACTGTAGATTCATATTTCGTCTGCATTACGTTTTTTTTTGAGAAAAATGATAATTTCCTTTGTTGTGTTGTGAGAATGAAATGATTCACGTTGACTTCTTCTGGTCACTTCAAATTAAACTCTTTATTTTGTTTATTCTGGATCAATTAAATTTTGTTTACATTTTATGGCACCATTGCATGCGCCACTTTATTTATGTTTCGATTAGCGAATGAGTGATCAAATCGATACGATGTTCAATAATAACTTAATGTTTTCATAAACCATATGTGTACATAAGACGATGATGCACCCATGTTTTCCACTGTCACAATTCTAAAAAATGCATCGCAAATATGGTTCATCGAGTAGCGATAGACCTTCCCTATTGAATTTGTTATATCATCTTTCAGCACTCGATTTCCATATAATTTCTCTTATGTGGGAAATGTCATAGAATTTGATAAAAAGATACAACAGTCTGGGATTGAGCTCTTTGAGTTACTTCAATTTTAATCGTGCTTTTAGGAAACACCACTATTGACATCTTGCAAGAAAATTAAATGTATTGTAACCATTATTTTATACAATATATACAATAAACAATCTACTGAAGATGTTAGTATTGCCTTCAGTGATTGAAAATTTACAACTATCCATCGTTCATAACTATAAATCATCTATTGAAACCAGTCATCTTGTCTCAATTTATTGGAGGCATCGAAGTGAAATTTATTCAGAGTTTTCTAAATTGCATACACTGTAATAATCCCTCAACTTCTAGAAGAGATAGGAGCCATAAAAACATTGGTTCGGAAACGATATCATCTTTGTTAACGTTAAGTATGAAATTCACGTAAATACAAAAGGATTTTAAATTGTGGATTTTTAAAAATAAATTCTATTTATATTTTTTATTTTTTTTTATAGTTTTTTATAGTTTATGGTTTAATCACACACCTTAATTTTAATTGTTTGTATGAAAAACATTTTTAATCTTTGTGAAAGGTCAACTAAGTTATATTTTCATTTTATCTTCTTATTATAAAAAATTAACAATTTCTATTTTAATTTTTCTATTTTTTTACATTACAGAAACAAAATGTTGGAGAGCGTTCATCCAGATGGTGACCCATATGAGGAGCTCACTTCAGTGCGTTTTGTTGGCATGATGCTGACCATAATTGTACGTAAACAAATACGGCCGCATATCTTACGTTGTCGCGTTAAATCAATTGCCCGGGGTGTTTTCAATGCTTTGGGTAATAAGGGCGGCGTTGCTGTAAGCATACAATTGAACGAGGGAAATATATGCTTTGTTAATTCACACTTGGCAGCACACATGACATTTGTAGATGCACGTAACGACGACTATGCAGGCATACTAAAGGGTTTGGTGTTTGATGATGATCTGCGACGTACTATAAATGATCATGAGTGAGTATCATTATCATACACAATAATGCTAAGTATACCTATTTCTAATAAAATTTATTATTTGTTCTGTAGTCATATTTTCTGGATTGGTGATCTTAACTATAGGATTGAAGAGCCGCCTGGTCTGCAATTATCTGGTGCACGGTGTGATGCCATGAATTTTGATTTGTTATTGCAATTTGATCAGTTACGTCAAGAGATGCGTAAGGGCAATTGTTTTGATGGTTATACAGAGGGTCCAATAACGTTCCGTCCGACTTATAAATATGATCCTGGCACCGATAATTTTGACAGTAGTGAAAAGCAACGTGCACCAGCCTATTGTGATCGCATACTATGGAAGGGTGCACGCATCGAACAATTAGCCTATAATAGTGTCATGGATATACGTCAAAGTGATCATAAACCTGTCTATGCAGTGTTTGTTGTCAAGGTAAATTGATCCCCCCTTATCTATATCACTTTCTATACAATATAATAAAACCTAATTTCTTTTTTAAATCACACAATATTAGATAAAGACACGTGATGAAAAGCGTTATAAGCGTGTACACGAAGAGGTGCTTAAATTGGTGGATAAACGTGAGAATGAGAATCAACCACAGATAAGTGTTGAGAAAACTGTAATTGATTTCGGTTTGGTGCGTTTCAATGAAATTGCTGTCTCGGATTTCACTGTCTCGAATACTTGTCCTTTGCCCGTAAACTTTTTATTCAAAATCAAAGATCCACCATTAAATGATATATGCGAGAAATGGGTGCAATTAGATCCACGTGCCGATACACTACAGTCGGATGCATCACGTAGTATACGAGTGAAATTGATACCAGATGTACGTAGTATAACGAGCCTCTTGAAGAAGATTCGCACCACAAATTGGAAATTCGATTTTGATATATTAATATTGCATGTGAAAAATGGTCCAGATATTTTTATAACAGTGACGGGTGAATATAAACCCAGTTGTTTTGGTTTATCTATGGAGACATTATGTCGTACCGAACGTCCAATAAACGATTATACACAATCTGAAATCAAAGAACTTGTAAGTAGTCATATTCATTCAGTCCTTGGCCTCTTTTCATTGTTTTATAAAGATATTACTTATATTTTTAAATTGATAGATGAACAATGATTCACCTGAATATCGTGTAACAATGCCCCGTGAGTTTTTTCTACTAATTGATTATTTACATTCACAAGGCTCAAAAGTTGAGGGCGCATTCCAAACGTTGGAGTACAAACACGCACGCACAGTACAATTTAATGCAGTACGCGATTGGTTGGACACTTGGTCAAAAGAGGAATTCAGTAAGTATGATATATGCATACATTATAAGGTGCGTTGTAAAATTATAGAACCACCTAAAAATTTTTGATTTCATAAAAACGAAATTCTGTAGGGTATCACAATGTTCTACGAAAATGTGTGGAATGCAAAAAAAAACAAACTTATAACGGTATTTGTTAAAAATTGTTAGTGTAAAGTTTTAAGCAAATCAAAAAAAGAGCTTTTTTTGCTGTTGCATTTCTATAGAACCAATTGGGATTTTTTTTATTTTGAAATGAATATCATGATTTTATTTATATAATTGACTCTAATTTAATTAACTAAGCATCCTTTTGCTGATATCGTCTGAAAAATACTACTCTTCATACTGGCAATGAGATTTTTAAGCAAATTTGGTTCCAAATGGTCCCATTCTCTTATTCTTGTCGTTTTCAACTCTTCAATGGAATCATATTGTTTTTGATTGTTGTAAATCCTTTGGACTAGTATTTCCCATATGTTTTCCATCGGATTTTGTCTAATAAATGGCACTAGACTCATTCCGAGGACATTAATGTAGTCTCTGCTCTTCATTTTCGAGGATACAAATTGAATTTCTAGACAGCATAACGCAGAAAAAGCCGCGCAAGTCATAAGGCTTCCTCCTCGAAACTTTAGCTTTGAAAACACCAACAGCTCCTTTCTAATATCATGCCAATACCCTCGGAACAAGTCTGGACTATCCAGGTTCCACTTTTTTTCTTTAGAAAATATGACCTTAAACAGGAAAAGTTGTTAAAAACCATCACACAGCGGTGGTGCATTTTTCGCTTACGGATTCCCAATTTCGGGCCAAATTTTCTTTTGTGAATCCCAACCTTAGCCTGCTTATGGCATTGTAATAGTCTCGGAGTAGTCTTCATTATAGCGTAGGTAATGTTTTCGCTTCGCTTTAAAATCCTGAAAATAGTCGAACGATGAACTGGAATGTCAGCAATCTTTTGTAAGTCCGCCAAACTTTTGGTTGAGTTACTCGCAGCCCTCAAAATTTTACGTTTTTGGCGATGGTCTAGTTTTTTTTTTCTTACCTCAGAATTTCTTAGCCTGTAGCCCACCGGATCTTTTAAAAATTCCAGAATTACGTGATGACTTTGATCAATTTTCCTGGCAATTCCCCAAAATCCCATATTCTGCTCTCTAAAAGCCAATATTGTCTTTTCTCAATATCTGTCAATCTTTTTCCACGCAGAATAATTAAATTTCACAATTTTTTTACTTTACTTGATCAAACAACTGATAATCAGTTATTAAAATAGCTTACAAACAAATAAAACATAATTGGTTCTATAGAAATGCAACAGTAAAAAAGCTCTTTTTTTGATTTGCTTAAATCTTTACACTAACAATTTTTACCAAATACAGTTATAAGTTTGTTATTTTGCCTTACACACATTTTTGTAGAACATTGTGATACCCTACAGTCTTTCGTTTTTAAGAAATCAAAAATTTTTAGCTGGTTCTATAATTTTGCAACGCACCTTACATACAAACTTTGAAAGTTATCCAATATTAAGATGGGTGAATTAGAAAGTAGCAATCCAAGGCACTTTTAATCAAAAGAAGATCACCAGAATATTATAATATTATTTTGTTTGACGCGCTTGAAGACTTTCAAGATTATAAAATTTGTACAAGCGAAGACACAGATAATAGAATGTGAGGTAAGGTGTGGTGTCATCAATTCCTACAGTTTCACCACTAAACCGCACATATGTATGTATTTAACCGCCGGTCGGTCAGATTTGGTAACCAAAGTTTTCAATACATTTATTCTATTTTTGACGTGACGTGGACACCGGGGCACCTCTCCTACAAAGAATAAGTTTCAGTTCTTATACAATTGAAGACTATGGCTCTGGCCGAGAAACAATGTTTCACGCTACAAAACTGTCGGTCGTAGGATTTTGATAAACGTAATTTTATTAATTTCATACTATCCACATCTCACAATCAAACGATGTGATAGATTTCTGCGTATTTTTAAGCTTATTAGGAAACCATTTGAGCGTGTTGAATGTATTTACATCACCGACAAATATTGTGTGTGTTCAAAAATTGCTATTGACTGACAACTATATACTACTTATCCATGCTGTTGGCCATGGCACCATACTACATGAAGTAGGGATACAAGCTGAAACAGGAAAATGTGATTACTGTGTGGCCGAATTGAAGTGGAAAGACAACACCAATACACCATTCCCGGAGTGGGAAGCATGGTACTGTCTGTCAAACTGGTGCAATGTTTGTTAGACAGTCTTGCAAGCAGCGAAGTTGATAAAAAAAAAACTTGAGGGAGTCTTCTACAAACATTCCGGCTTATGTTGCCAGGTGCTGGTATTAATAGAGAAATCTATCAGCAGATCCGAGAAATATAATAGTAATTATTAGTTAACCATAAAAAGTTAGGCGATTATTAGGTTGAATTCCTTCCTTTTGGTATTTTAATAAAATTTAACTACTATTTTAAGTCGTGAATGATCTTGATTAAATGCATCAATTAATCACTAACTTAAACCTGTTATCTATCTGTTGCTCTAGATGGTCCCGTACTTGCAGCTGCTGAAGCTTTGCTAATGTTGCTTGATTTACCTGAACAATCATTACTTGAACCTTTTACCGAAGATCTATTACGTACGACAACAACGGCAGAAGCTATGGAAATTATTGCGCTCTTAAGTTCACCAAAACGAAATGTTTTCGTACATTTATGTATGTTTCTACGTGAGGGTATCGAACAACATTATTATGCTGTTCATCATGTTGGTATGTGCATATCTTTCTCTTTCTTTTTGTGTTTCTCTTACTCTTTCTTTCTTTGTCTATCGGCTACATTTTAGCAAGTGTTTTTGGCCGCATATTATTGCGAAACTCAACAACAAATGTGAAAACTGATTATTATAGGGATACAAGATGTCGTGAATTTATGCAACGTTTCATTTGCTCCGATGTGGGTATATTATCGCATAGTGGCGGTGCTAAGGAACAACAACAACCACCGCCACAGTCATCGTCGACAACGGCAAGCACACAAGCACAATTTATTTCAACTAATCCATTAAATCCGTCATTAAATTTTTCTAATTAATTTAATTATTTAAAAGGTTAAAAAAAAAAAAAAATCTAAAGCTATTTATAATCTAAAAGAAAGTAGAGACGTCACTTGAGACAATTTTCGTATTTAAAAAGGAAAGAAACGCTTTATAAATTTAACTTTTTTGATTTATACAATTTGATTAATTTTGAAATTCATTCATTCAACACATACCAAGACAAGAAGCCCAGCTTTTCAAGTAGGAAAATTAAGAAAAGGAAAACAAAAATAATAATTAAAATGAATAACAAATATATTTGTAATAAAATAATATTAATTATAATAATAATAGTGATAATAATAATAATGATTTTGTTTTGTTTTGTTGCAATTGTTCTTGTTCTAATAAATGTTGTTGATGTCGTCATCGTTGTCATGTGTATACAAAAGTACACATGGTATTTTGTATTTATGTATAATAAAAATAAATACACATATGGAGAATCATACAAGAAGAACAAATCTTCCAAAATAAAGAAATACATGAAAATCAAATTCAAAAATCCATGGAGAATCAAAGCAGAACTTATAAAATAAAGTAATGCAATAATTTCATTTCAATTATATTGTATCTCAATTGTGTGCTTATAAAATATTATAATTATATTTGTATGTCTATGGATATGTAAGGATAGAGTATGATGATACCTTAAAATGTATTTAATAATTTTATTTTTTATTTTATATATACAATTCTTAAGAATGCGCTGCTATATCACAAGTCAAAACAAGTCAATTGTTGCTTGTTGCATCCTTAATTAATTTAAAATTACTTTACTTAATAAAATCAATTAGTTAAACAAATTCAAAGGTTGCATGCTCTTAGTTTTAAACAAATCAGAAATGCAAATACTTTGTAAAATAAGAAATAATTATTTATCAGTTAATTTACACTTATCGGTAAGCAAATTATAGCATTTATTATGTATTTTATATTAGTTTTATTGCGTTTCCTATTTTGTTTCTGTTTTTCTTTAAGAAATAATTAGCATAGCATGTTACAGTTAGAAATTGGAAAACATTTCATAAATTTTGTGAGCAAAAACTAAAATAATCAATGCATTTTAAATAGTATTTTGTTCTAGTCCATTTATGGTGGAGAAAATAAACTTCAGTTCCACCAACTGATGACTTGAGCTTGTTGTTATTTAAAGTTGTAGTGCTTTTTATATGGCAGGTACATGTATCAAATATTGGGAGCATTCCGATTCTATCCCTTACGCGGATCTAAGCGTTACGAACCCTTAAGTCATTCAAATTTTCTAAACAATAATTTAAAACAGTCCATATAGCCCGATAAAAAAAGATATTTATGTTATTAACATAATTTATATCTATAGTTTTCTGAATGAAAGGAGATCCAGTACTTCGGGGCAAAAAGTGACTTTCGTATATGAAACTGACAAATAACTTCGTGCTATCTTTTCACGTTTCTTGGCTGTGGCTTTGCTATTACGTTTGTTATTTTTCTTTCCATTGTGTTTTTTAAAGTTCGTATGCTATTGCGGTTGGACGAGTGTCCATTTATTGAACGCAAAGAAAGAAAATTAATTAGAAAATTTTCAAAATTGATGCAGAAGAAAGTACTATTAATCAAGGTGACGAAAATCTTATATTTCAATATTATCTTCTTTATTATTTAAGATAGAAGCTGCTCCTTTTTTACAAGTACCAGATCCATTCTCCTGTATCCCAAGAGAGTTTTTGCCGATCTAGCAACGGCCCAGGGTGGGGTTGTTAACCAACTCTGTTGGGACAGGGTCGGACAATGTACTTATTTCTCTCACTCAAACCTAAGATCACTATCAAACCTAACTTCATACACACCACAACCAAACACCTACCAACCTTATTCAACCTCACAGACCGCCGATGTTACTGGCCGCGGGTGCTCCCACCCATCCATGAACTGACGCTTGGGTCAGTTCCCATATCCACCACTTAGGCTACCACGGCCGAAGCGCGATCACCGTCCTGGTTTTTTCTTTCTTCCACGATTCCTTTTTAGGGTTCCGTACCGAAGGGTACCGAACGGAACCCTATTGCAGAGACTTCGTTGTCTGTCTGTCCGTCCTCGGGTCATATCTGATAACTGTAACAGTTACAGAGTTTAAATTTTTACAGAATGTGCAGCTCTATCCGGGCATCAACAACAAAAATGTGCTAAAAATAAAATATTTTCAAAAACTTAAAGGGGTCCCCATACAAGAAACATTTTGATTTGTATGGCAGCTATATGATTCAGTAATCCCATGTCCTTGAAATTTGGTTGGTTGGTGGCTATACATCAGAAACGTATACTGTCGAAATTTCAGTTTGATCGGACCTCCTAAACAAACCCCCATTAAAATTCAGGTTTTTATTCGAAATTTTTTTTTTTTTTTTCACTCGAACTAAAATTTAAACACTATAATTTTCTAATATAGGCGCAGTACATTTGTTGGAATCAGACTAGGAGGAGTACCTCCCATACAAACCCCAATGTGGTACGGAACCCTGCGTGTACGAGTCTGACTCGCACTTGGCCGATAATATGAAGAAAACAAAACTCCACTTCCACTATCTTCCTACGTTGAATTCTCCGAAAGGGTCACCACGGTAGACGCCTCCACTCCTTCGCGTCATGCCTTCCTACCGACAGGATATCGCAAAAATACAAAACTGGACCAGGGTCGGTAACCAGGACGTCTGTCACCAGCAAAAAGAAATTCCTATTGGTCCAGCGGATGCTGTCAGCTTGGTGTCACTTGCAGGAATAGTCCCTCGAGATTGTGCGTCATTTGTGAATACACCTATCCCCCGATTTACACGGTACTTGTTTTACACGTTTTCTCTTTTACACGGTTTTCCAAATAAGTTTTTTTTTTGTTTTTATCGCACTCTACTAAATGTTACTGTGTTTGAACACGTGTGCTGTGTACACATCTCACGGGGATTCCCGAGCTTATGTGCTGACTTGCTGCACATGCACACTGTGTCTGTATTTCTTCGCATTTCAACGTTAAATGATGAATACACCTATCCCCCGATTTACACGGTAGATACGTTCCTGGGAAAAACGTGTAAATCGAAAAGTAAAAATTTTCAAGTCAAAACCGTGTAAATCGAAAAGCTTGCAGAAAATGCATAATTTTGCTATTTAACAGTTGTGATTTTTTTCAGTATTTTTAGGTGCACACAGAAATAAAAATAGAATGCATTGAATGGTTAAAATATGTAAAATATTACGGAAACACTGTTTTTTTATTTAATTACAATGCATGTAACAGAAGAACAAAAAATAAAACCAAAGGTGTTTTATTATCCTTCATCACTATCGGAAATTACTCTCATTCTTTTTTTCGGAATCGCCGGTTGGAATTCATTTTCATCACTCGAAGTTATTTGTGCCGATTCGATGTTTGAAGCAGAAATATTTACATTCTGAGAGGTGGTAATAAAATCGGTTATTAACAATTGCTTCGAGTTTTTTGTAAGATCTTTGTAAACTTCTTCATATTGAGCCAAGCAGCGATTTATGTCACGTTGGAATCGTAAAGCCCTTTCTACGTTTGTGTCATTTTCTATAAAATGATTACCCAGCTTTCTTCCCAATGCGAGTCCTTCGCAGATGACTTTAGCAGTGAATGTTACTGGTACTAATTCCTCTTCATCAGATTTGTCAGACTCACTTTCGCAAACTAAGTTAACTAAATCATCCTCACTTAGTTCTTTATCAGCCATTAACTCTGCGATATCATCATCAGTAAAATCATCAAAACCTTCTCCGCCCAATGAATGCGCCATCTGTACTATCTGCGAATATTCATCATTTAACGTTGAAACGGAATGTTCATTTTTGACTACATTTGGCCACAATTTTTTCCAACAGCTATTGAGCGTTGTTTGCTTAATCGCAGTGTATGATAAGGCGATATGCTTCACACAGTCTAATATTGTAAAATTTTTCCAAGCACTAATAACTGTTAAAGATTCATTTTTCTCCATTTGTTCCAAAATATATGTAAAGGCTCGTTTTATGTACAAAGCTTTAAAAGTAGAAATTATGCCTTGGTAAAATGGTTATAATAATGAAGTTGTATTTTTTGGTAAAAATTTTACTTCAACGTTCTCATATTCTAGATCTTGTGGGTGACCCGGCGCATTGTCAATTAACAAAAGCACTTTAAAAGGCAATCCCTTTGAACCTAAATATTTTTTGGCATCTGGGATAAAACATTCATGAAACCATTCAGTAAACATTGCAGCAGTAACCCACGCTTTCTTATTAGCCCTCCAATAAACGGGAAGATTATTGATGATTACTCCTTTAAAGGCACGGGGCATTTTTGATTTGTTAATCACTAATGGTTTCATAATATAATCTCCTGAAGCATTGCTACAGAAAAGAATAGTTGTTCGAAGTGAGGTTATGGAACTTGGACATAACACGCACGTGTTCAAACACAGTAGCATTTAGTAGAGTGCGATAAACACAAAAAAAAAAAATTATTTGGAAAACCGTGTAAGAGCGAAAACGTGTAAAACGAGTACCGTGTAAATCGGGGGATAGGTGTATTCGCAGATAGTACAGATGGCGCATTCATTGGGCGGAGAAGGTTTTGATGATTTTACTGATGATGATATCGCAGAGTTAATGGCTGATAAAGAACTAAGTGAGGATGATTTAGTTAACTTAGTTTGCGAAAGTGAGTCTGACAAATCTGATGAAGAGGAATTAGTACCAGTAACATTCACTGCTAAAGTCATCCGCGAAGGACTCGCATTGGGAAGAAAGCTGGGTAATCATTTTATACAAAATGACACAAACGTAGAAAGGGCTTTACGATTCCAACGTGACATAAATTGCTGCTTGGCTCAATATGAAGAAGTTTACAAAGATCTTACAAAAAATTCGAAGCAATTGTTAATAACCGATTTTATTACCACCTCTCAGAATGTAAATATTTCTGCTTCAAACATCGAATCGGCACAAATAACTTCGAGTGATGAAAATGAATTCCAACCGGCGATTCCGGAAAAAAGAATGAGAGTAATTTCCGATAGTGATGAAGGATAATAAAACACCTTTGGTTTTATTTTTTGTTCTTATGTTACATGCATTGTAATTAAATAAAAAAAAACAGTGTTTCCGTAATATATTACATATTTTAACCTGTCAATGCATTCTATTTTTATTTCTGTGTGCACCTAAAAATACTGAAAAAAAATCACAACTGTTAAATAGCAAAATTATGCATTTTCTGCAAGCTTTTCGATTTACACGGTTTTGACTTGAAAATTTTTACTTTTCGATTTACACGTTTTTCCCAGGAACGTATCTACCGTGTAAATCGGGGGATAGGTGTATTAAGTACACTAAAAATATGAAACAATAGTGCCGGCACCGATTGATTGATTTTGTTACAAGATGTGATACAGTTTATGCAGCAAATGGTTGGTATACTGCACATATTGTACAATATAATCATATATATCTTTCCTCATTGCAAGTTTCCATAATGGAGCTATGTGCCTCACAGAAAGAGCTGATATAGGGACACGGACGGATATGGCCCCGGCACCAGTCGTTCTTCAGGATAGTGGCACGGCTAAGAGGGTGAGAGATCCTAGGTATAGGCAGAGGAGAACACCACCAAAAAAAGGCTAAGGCGATCGATCCCCTTCAGACTATTATCAGTAGGAAGACTCCGGATCCAGCCAAGTCCAAATTTGAAGCCTCCTCAGGGGTTAAAAGTCTTTCTGATACGGTAATGAGGAAAGGGGCCGATGCTGAGTGGGAACTGGTTAAGAGGAAGTCCAGATCAAAACGGAAAGACAGTGGGGCGAGCAAAAGGAGAGTCCGTCCTGATGCGTTAATAATTGAGGCAAAGGAAATGAGGTTGTACAGTGACATCGTTCGTATAGTGACCCGAAATGAGGACCTAATTTTTTTTTGTTGTTGTCATAAACATTCATCATTGTTCGATGATATGATCAAACGCTTTACGTTCGAAAATGTTGGAATAACCCCAAATTCAAGAATTTGTAGGTAGTGGTCCGATTAAGCTGGTTCCGATAAATGTCCTGTGCCTGTAACGGATACTGATAGTGTCCAAGTTTCAGTTCGATAGAACAAACACCAAAAACGTTTTTCTAATAAGAACCTGAATTCAAATGGATGGTTTTTATAGGAGGTATCCCCCTTTTGGCTTGATTCGGCTGGCTCCGATAAATGTGTTGCACCTTTCTTGGAAACTGATAGTGTGCAAGTTCCAGTTCGATAAAACAAAAAACATAAAAATTTTTCTAATAAAACATGAATTAAAGTGGATCGATTCGGTTGGTTCTGACAAACGTCCTGCGCCTGTTTTGGAAACTGATAGTGTCCAAGATTCAGTTCGATAGGACAAAAACAAAAAAAATTTATTTAATAAGAACATGAATTTAAATGGGTGGTTTTTATGGGAGGCACCCTCCTATTGGTCTGATTGAGCTGGTTCCGACAAATGTCCTGCACCTATCTTGGAAACTGATAGTGTTCAACTTTCAATTTGATAGGACAAAAAACAAAAAACATGAATTCAAATGGTCCGATTCGGGTGGTTCCGACAAATGTACTGCGTATGGTAAAAAGAAAGGTTCGTGCAAAATGTCAGCTCTCTAGCTCAAAACCTGAGGGACTAGTTTGCATATATACAGACGGACAGACGGACATGGCTTAATCGATTCGTCTAATCGAGCTGATCAAGAATATATATGCTTTATGTGTTTTGTTTTCTCCCTTTCTGCCTGTTACAAACAAAGCTTATAATACTATTCTCTCCCATGAAGAGTGTAATGGCAAAACAGTGAATATGGGCATAAAACAGAAACGATAATGTAAACAAACAATATTTCAGGCATGGTACGTGAGTGAAATCTACGCAGTAAGCCTAGTGCTTCCCGCGTCAACAAACTAGACACTCCAGACAGAAAACAATCATCGAATGAATCGGGGCTATGAGTTTAGATTGAGTAACACTGCTGTGTAAACCTATTACGTGCAACACAACATAATTGCATATTTTTTAATATATGTACAGTTTTTACAAGTTCAACTTATTCGATATGTTCTATACTTTTGGCAAACGCACTCTAAATGAGAATGAGTGCACCCCTGGTGGTGATCACGTTTAGCCAATTCAAAGAGGAGAGGATGGTATACCTACATCATACTCAACAATATAAGTTGTCTCAAAACTTCAACATACTGGCCTTCTAACTCATCTAGATTATTCCTGATGTATGTACTTGTGTTTGCAATAGCTCGTGGTATAAAAGCCAACAAGCTAGACTCAAGTGGCTGTGACGATCTTGTCTCGTATCATACACCGGGTCTTATAAATTTAAATGTTCCAGTAAATGTAACAACTATTCCTTGCAAATGACACTCTTCCAATATTAATTAATTTCATTGCTGGTTTAACTCGATCACAAACATTAATATTGACATCAACTCAGATGACGACATTGATGATTTGGTGAAAATACTTAATCGCAATATTCATGGAACAATACAAAACATTAAACATCACATTCAAATCACTGTATCAATTCAGCGGAAATTGCACAAATGGTGCAAGAAAGAAGAAGACTGCGTAGATTGCAGAGGCTTAGCTCCACAGATTGGGTAAGACTTTGTTGAATTTGTTCCTGCTAAAATATTAAGGACTTTTCCGTCAATTAAAGTCATGTTAAGTACAAATTTTATGGCATAGCAATTTTTGTTTGCATCTTCATATAGAAATGGGAGTAAATTTTGAATTTGCAAGATCTGTCTTGATATATGAGCCTTTGTTTCTTTAATGAACTCAATTTTAAAAGGTCTGCAAAATCGAACAGACTGTGGAGTGCGGTTCATCTCAATAACTTGACCTATCGAATCAATTACCTTCAGTAGCATCATGGTTGTTACAAATAAAGACTGATCTAGTGTATGTGATGAATTCAAATTTTTTTCCAATTGGAAATTTTTTTTGTTGACTTTTTTTTTTGACTTTGACAAGTCGAACAATCAAATCCATAGCTGGAAATTAATTTCATTTCCGAAATATTTGTATATTCACTAACCACATCGTTTTGTAATAACATTATGCGTTCGCTTGTGTGCTTCAACAAGTATTGTAAAGGACTCAGTAGTTGATAAGTCTACAGTTGTCTTTTGCAGCGATCAATTGTTTCTCGAAAAATGTCGCAATTCCGGTTTTTATTTCCTTGTCTTATGTTCATATACTGACTTTTTGTCAACCTATTTTCCACTAGAGAATCTAAGGCTTCTTCTGGAGTAAAAGGTACAGGTTCAGCGAGAACATCTAGGCGGCCTACATTTTTAATTGATTCTTTAACAAAGTCACATGCTTGAAATTGTATTTGCATACGTAATGCAAGCCACCTTTGATGCCGTGTTTTAAATATTGAAACCATCCGATTGTACTTGATCAAATACAACAAAGTTTTTTATTTTCTTTTTGATCGAATCCTCTATATTTTGGTTTATTTCCGTTTTGGTGTGGCTCAAATCTATGTTGTCTAGAAAACTGAATTTTCAGGAAAAGGGGCAAAAACGGAAAAAAAAGATTATCGTCGTGTTATACCTTAAGACAATAAAGTACCCGGAATTTGTCATTTAAATTGCCCGCGTTAAGTATTTTTTAGGTTTTCTGTATGTTAATAGGACTGTCCTTATTTACTATGCCAAAAATGAGCGCGATCTGTCAACCAGTTTGTTTACAGCAGCTGGTTTAATCAGTCCACCTCAGTACCAAAAAAATACTTAAAGCGGGCAATTTAAATGACAAATTCCAGATAATTCATTATCTTAAGGTAAATAAAGACAAATTACATAAAACAAGTATTGCGTGATAACACTTGTATTACACATACCAACTTTTTTTCCATATATATTTACTTTTATACAATATTAAAAAAAAAAAAAAAAAAGTATTGTGTTACCCTAATTTGAAATGTGCTTTTAGTTGCAAGGCAAAGTTTGAGGTAACTAATCAACTGACTTCCAGGGCTGCCTAACTCGGCAGGGCTTCAATTTCCATTGTGCCTTTTTGATTTCAAACTGTCTTAGAGAATACTCTATTGGAATGAAATATGGTTTTTGCTTAACTCTTGAAAAAAAAAATTAAATTTCTGCCAAAAGCTTTGGATTTGGGACCAGTGTATTGTAGATAGCACAGATAACACTTGCCACCTTACAACTCCGAGATGAAGCTTCCTCCATCCTACAAATTCCACTCAACCGATTGGAATCATAATTTAAAACGTCAATATTGTGAAAAATACTGACAAACCAAAGCAAATCACTTTTAGCTTGAGAATAGGTGAATGTCTACAAGTAGCTACTAAGGACGCATTTCAAAGTTTTGTGAACAAACTACTTATATACAAGGCAGTTATAAAACCGGTCTGGACTTCTGGAATCCAACTTTGGGGCACGGTTGCTGAATCTAATGTAGAAATCCTACAAAGGTTTCAGTCGATATGCTTAACAAGGCTTGTAGGAGCCCCACAGCTTTACATCAAGATCATTCCAACAGTAAAAGAAGAAATCGCCAGGTTTAGCGTAAACTACTTAAAACGGCTGGAAAAGCATGACAATGCTTTAGCTATAAATCTCCTGGATAACAGCTGCGCCACAAGAAGATTGAAACGCTATCACCCTTTAGACTTACCTTTTGGAATACAATATAATAATTAGTATGTATTACAATACCATAAAGTTCTCCAATAGCCCAATTTGCATTCTAGCATCAATGTAATTTACACTGAACAAATTTAGTAATTGTTCCATCTCATGGATAAATAAAAATCAAATGAAAAAAAAATAAAAAAATATTTTTCAATTTATGAGCAAATATAAATACTTCTATAGATGGATTCCTAGAATGGCTCACCCAACGGCTTTATGGTTAACTCATGGACTTGGACATGTGGTGGTGTACCTAAAGTATACATAATGCCTGACGAAATATCTTCTGCAACTAATTTTGGCATTTCACGTAAACCAGATGTCAGTATCTCTGTATCGACCACACCAGGACTAATACTCTGCAGGGCAAAATAAATATAATAGATTAATGGATTGAAATTAAACTTTGTCATCCAAAATAACTTACAGTCACTTTAATTTGTGTCTTAAGACCCCTGAATTCTTGTCTCAAAGTTTCCACTATAGCGGTTATGGCAAATTTCGACGCTGGATAAACATTTAAGTTCTGAAGCACATCTACTGGTGGATTAACTACTGCATGACCAGCTACACTATTCACGATCACAATATGTCCCGGAAAATTACGTGAGTGCATCGAACGAAAAGCACGTTGAGTACAATGTACTACTCCCATTATGTTAACCTGCAAGACTTGTTGCATTTTTGCCACATCATGGCTGACAATTTGTCCAGCTGTTAAAATGCCAGCATTATTTATAAGTATATCAATGCCTCCCAATTTCGATTCAATCCAATCGCATGCCAAATTCACTGAATTCACATCACCAACGTCACATTTGAGTGCATGTAAACGTTTGTTGGCCTGCAATTCTGGGGACAGCTGCATACGCAAGTCCTCGACAAGTTCAACGCGACGCGCTAAACCAACAACAATGAGACCAGCACGTACCAAATCTTTACAAATGGCAGCACCAATACCAGAACTTGCACCAGTAACAACTGCAATGCGATTTTGCCAACGCTCCATTTCCGTTGATCGTTCAAATAAAAGTTTAATTGTAAATGAAATATACAATATTAATGTAAGCAGTAGAACAACTGACTTCAACGTATCACACACAATTGAATCTAAAATATTCAAATGTCTTATATTATAAATCTTATTGATACGCCGCCCGACCGTATGATTTTATTTTATAGTAAAGATTAAGTTGAACTACTGCATGCTTGTTTGCATTCTCATGAAACTGTTTGTTTTGTGTAAGGTAAGCAAGCGTTGGGAGGAACTAGAGATACTGTACTCGTATAATTCAAAATGATTATCAATTTGACTGTTAAGTGTAAAATTATTATTTACAACACTCATTATCAACATTAACAGCAACAACCTAACGTAGTCGTTAGGCAAATTATCAACAAGAATAACAACAGCATTAACAGATACAGCAAATCTAGCAATCAATCAAATCATGCAAAAACATCGCCGCAAACGAACTTATATAAAATAGTGCAATAGATTTAACCTTCCTTACCTCAGTTAGATGTTGGTGATTATTCTGGTGATAATGTGGTAGCGCGGTTTTGTAGAGAACAATTTATGACGTTTTATTTGGTGATTTTACTTAATCTATTTGACCTGTGTTCAAAAGCAAAGTTGACCAAAACTTTAACAGATGGTATTTTTTTACGAAATTGTGTTCATTGCGACTTGTAATAAAACCTATAACAATTTAATATGTCAAAGTCAATAAGATAAATAAAAATTTTCACAAGATTTTAAAGGTGTGTGTGATCGGTCGTATTTTGACATATTGATATACTTGTATATACATATACAAACATATTGATAACAACTAATCTTAATCTTTTGCTATTTACAATAATTTATACATTTAATTGAAGTCAATTAAAAGTTTATCGAAACCACAAAATGGAACATAAGCAAATAATGCAAAGTACAATATAACAAGTTAATACGATTAGTAAGTAAGTTAGGCTCGACTATGTTATACTTTGTATAAATCGAAACATTTTGAAACCTAATGCAATATCCTCGTTCAATACAATTAACACTTACAACAATTATCATTTTTTTTTTTAAATTTTAAATAATCTATATTTTTTTTATTTATTTATAATATATCATTATTGACTTAATATTTGTTTACGTGTTTAACAATATTGTTTAATTTAGTAATGAAAAATTGGGGAGAAGAAAACCTTATTATTGACTTAAATGCTAACTTAGAACTAAATAAATAGAACGAGAGATTTTATGAATTTAAGTATTAATGGACAGTTCGTACGCCTGCCGTTATATGAACGTAGTTTGTATTTGTGTATTAGGGTAGGTTTAATAATAGTATTAAAAGTTTATTCTGGCATACTTGAAGTTTCTTTATATGTAATGATGCACAACTTCCCCAAATAGAAGACCCATACATTAAAATTGGACTAAAGATGGTTTTAAAGATTATCAGTTTATTGGGATTTGATAACTTTGACTTCCTATTTATTAGTGGGTATTTGTACTTAATGGTTTTATTAATTTTGTTTATAGTAAGTCCAGTATGAAAGTTATAATAAAAGTCAGTTTCTTGTCAAAATGTATTGCTAAATAAATCATAAAGTTTTAACAATCCATCAGGAAGATAGCAAGATTTCCTTTTTTTGGTAAAAAGGATGGCGTTAGTTTTGTTTTATTACCTTTAATTTTCCATTCTAATTCGTTCAGATAACTTTGTAAGGCGATTTTATTGTCACTATATAGTAGACCAGCACTATAAACAGCTGCATCGTCAGCAAATAATGAAAGCACACAATTACTTACTTACTTGTGGGATGTCATGTGTATTCATACTGAATAGTATTGGTCCTAAAACAGAGCCCTGTGGGACGACGGCACTTAAGTGTCGCTGCGAAGATTGAGTACCATTCAAATCAATGTAAAAGAGACGATCGGTTAAGAAATTATGTATTATTTGAATAAGGTATGTGGGTGTTCCAATAACCCTCAATTTGTGTACTAATCCATCATGCCAGACAGTGTCAAATGCGGCTTCAATGTCTAACGTAACTAATCCCACGGATTAAATAATCTATTTTTTTTTTTTTTTTTATCACCAAATAATGCTCCTTTGGACGTAATATCTTATTATTTTTATTTGTACGTGCAATAGTTCTATAAGTTTGGTTACCGAAACCTATATTATATATTCACGATATTACGTCCGAAGGAGCATTATTTGGTGAACCAATTTTCAACGTGACTCTAATGAATTAAGAAATTTGACTGAATAATGAACAGCTTGATTATCTTCTGTAACTGTATCAATGGACTTATACTCTGTAAGTGCACCAGAAATTTTCAATTGAATGTCATTATTAATTCGATTGACATCATCATTCTTTGCAGCTAAGATAACGCGGTTGTAAAGCCAGTCGTGACTCTTAATGCTATTCGCAACGTTTGGGAAACTTAATTTTTTGTGATCTTGATTTGATGACAGAAGTTCGGTGGGAATGATATTTTCTGTGGTGCAGAATCAACCGGAAGTTTGCCGTCGCCCAAATCCAAGAGTTGCTTAGAAAATGTTTGTGCACATCATCTTTAAGTCAAAGTATGCGCATTAGGTTACTAGTGTTCTTTTCTTCACGTGCCTCCAGAGAGTGGAATTCTTTAGAGATGCGGCCAGCTCATCTGTTGGTGTTAATCTGGGAATGACTGACAGTTTGACGGAAATCACCGACGAGCAGTATTGAAACTCCGACCTTGGGCATTAACAGTTTTGGATATCTTGCAGAGTGTGATCAAGTGCCGCAAGTCCTTTCTTCTGGCCCTTGGTTCATTCTTCCCAAATAATGATTTGATATGTTTTCAAAATGGTTCCCATTCCTCAGATTCTACACCGGTTCTTATAAATTTAAATGTTCCAGTAAATGTAACAACTATTCTTCGCAAATTACTTATTCTTCCAATATTAATTAATTTCAATGCTGGTTTAACTCGATCACAAATATTAATGTTGACATCAACTCAGATGACGACATTGATGATGTGGCGGAAATACTTAATCGTAATATTCAGGAAGCTGCTTCCATTTCTATTCCATGGCACAATACAAAACATCAAACATCACATTCAAATCACTGTGTCAATTCAGCGGAAATTGCACAAAAGGTGCATGAAAGAAGAAGACTGCGAAGATTACGGTTTCACACACAAAATCTTATTCATAAAACAAATTTCAACAAAATTATGAAGAGAATTAAAAATTTACTGGCGGAAGCACGATCGAAAGCATTACATATGTATATATTTTCTATATGCAGTCGAACCAGGTAGTGAGGAACATAACATTTGGTGGATAATTAAATACTTAAAAGGCCCACGAGAAGAAAAGTTCGCATTTAAAACCCATATGGACTGTGGTGTGGATCTAATCAAGAAAAAGTCATCTGGTTTTTTAATCATATGTGTAACATATTTTCACTCTTCGACAATTTCACTGCTATTGAAAAGCTTAAAATATACTAAGTACTAAGCAACATAATGTGGGAACTGTCCTATCAGTATATTCCAACATTATGGTTGTATAAATAAACAATAATCATAGTCAATAGGCATCCAACTGAATAGTCATTGGATGCCTTGCGCATGCATCAATGTTGACCATAAACACATAAGCATATGCAAAAGCATTCGCATTCGTATTTCAATAATAAGAATATTGTAAGAGTAAGTTAAGTTTGGTAGCTCAAGCGACTGCAGTGATGAGTATATGAATACAATTATAATTCAAAGCTAAACCTAGATGGTCGTTTGCTCTAAATAAAGAACTTAAATAACTGAAAGGTACCTTTGCTTATCAATAAGTAATAAAAATATTCTAAAAGTTATTAATGATATATATAATATTATTTATTAAACATTACAATAATAATTTAATTTTGAAAATAAAATAAATGAAATAGATAAAATACTAAATAAACGTAATCATCTATAGGGTGCTATTTGTGAGATTAAAAAATATTAATATATCCAATTTAATAACTTTAGTTTAATGTACTTATGTTATTTTTCAAGTAATTTTTTCGATATATACAATTGCTAATTTACTATTACATGGGTTAAGACAGATAATTTAATTAGATTAATGCAATTAATTTAAAATGTATAACAATTAATTGTAATTCTTTTAATGATAATACATGTGATTAGCGCCGCAATTTTCAGAACTTTGTCCATAAAATAATACTTGACTAATGAAAAAATTTGATTGATTTAATCGTCCCGGGGTTCCTTTTACATTTTCACCTTAAGCAGGAATAGTTCATGAATGAATTACATCTGCAGCAGTTACTAAATTTCAAATTTGAGAATTTATGGGTAAGATTACTCGGTTATCTGCATCAAGTAATAGAAATCCATTTGTATGGGAGGTACCCTACCTAGAGCTCCGATAAAACTGAAATTTCGACACAATAAGTTTCAAAACTAGTTTCAGCAATTAAGCAAATTTTAAAACTCACATACAAATCTATATGTTTCTTTAAACTTTTAAATATGTTTTAGTATTTGTTGCTCTTGCCCGGATAGAACTATACATTCTATTCTACACAATTTAAACTCTCTACCTAGTACGGTTCATGAAATATGGCCCGAGAAGAGATGGACAAATGGACACCAACCCCTTTCGCCACCCGCGTTGCAACACAGTCCTCACTTTTGGTAAATAATTCTTTGACCATTTAGCTATCGAGCGGTGTGATTAGATTTTGGATATAGCAAACCACTTTATTGTATTGTTTCTAATCAAAACCAAAATGTTTAAGTTCCACCGATTCGAACTGCTAAATTTCACTCAAAAAACTAAACTCAAATTGATAAACAATAAATACTCCAACTGTTAATATCATACTGTTAAGTAACACACACCGATTCGAACTGCTAAATTTCACTCAAAAAACTAAACTCAAACTGATAAACAATAAATACTCCAACTGTTAATAACATACTGTTAAGTAACACACACCGATTCGAACTGCTAAATTTCACTCAAAAAACTAAACTCAAACTGATAAACAATAAATACTCCAACTGTTAATATCATACTGTTAAGTAACACACACCGATTCGAACTGCTCAATTTCACTCAAAAAACTAAACTCAAACTGATAAACAATAAATACTCCAACTGTTAATATCATACTGTTAAGTAACATACACCGATTCGAACTGCTCAATTTCACTCAAAAAACTAAACTCAAACTGATAAACAATAAATACTCCAACTGTTAATAACATACTGTTAAGTAACACACACCGATTCGAACTGCTCAATTTCACTCAAAAAACTAAACGCAAACTGATAAACAATAAATACTCCAACTGTTAATATCATACTGTTAAGTAACATACACCGATTCGAACTGCTAAATTTCACTCAAAAAACTAAACTCAAATTGATAAACAATAAATACTCCAACTGTTAATAACATACTGTTAAGTAACACACACCGATTCGAACTGCTCAATTTCACTCAAAAAACTAAACTGAAACTGATAAACAATAAATACTCCAACTGTTAATATCATACTGTTAAGTAACATACACCGATTCGAACTGCTAAATTGCACTCAAAAAACTAAACTCAAACTGATAAACAATAAATACTCCAACTGTTAATATCATACTGTTAAGTAACATACACCGATTCGAACTGCTAAATTTCACTCAAAAAACTAAACTCAAACTGATAAACAATAAATACTCCAACTGTTAATATCATACTGTTAAGTAACATACACCGATTCGAACTGCTAAATTTCACTCAAAAAACTAAACTCAAACTGATAAACAATAAATACTCCAACTGTTAATAACATACTGTTAAGTAACACACACCGATTCGAACTGCTCAATTTCACTCAAAAAACTAAACTCAAACTGATAAACAATAAATACTCCAACTGTTAATATCATACTGTTAAGTAACATACACCGATTCGAACTGCTAAATTGCACTCAAAAAACTAAACTCAAACTGATAAACAATAAATACTCCAACTGTTAATAACATACTGTTAAGTAACACACACCGATTCGAACTGCTCAATTTCACTCAAAAAACTAAACTCAAACTGATAAACAATAAATACTCCAACTGTCAATAACATACTGTTAAGTAAAACACACCGATTCGAACTGCTAAATTTCACTCAAAAAACTAAACTCAAACTGATAAACAATAAATACTCCAACTGTTAATAACATACTGTTAAGTAACATACACCGATTCGAACTGCTAAATTTCACTCAAAAAACTAAACTCAAACTGATAAACAATAAATACTCCAACTGTTAATATCATACTGTTAAGTAACATACACCGATTCGAACTGCTAAATTTCACTCAAAAAACTAAACTCAAACTGATAAACAATAAATACTCCAACTGTTAATATCATACTGTTAAGTAACATACACCGATTCGAACTGCTAAATTTCACTCAAAAAACTAAACGCAAACTGATAAACAATAAATACTCCAACTGTTAATAACATACTGTTAAGTAACACACACCGATTCGAACTGCTCAATTTCACTCAAAAAACTAAACTCAAACTGATAAACAATAAATACTCCAACTGTTAATAACATACTGTTAAGTAACACACACCGATTCGAACTGCTAAATTTCACTCAAAAAACTAAACTCAAACTGATAAACAATAAATACTCCAACTGTTAATAACATACTGTTAAGTAACACACACCGATTCGAACTGCTAAATTTCACTCAAAAAACTAAACTCAAACTGATAAACAATAAATACTCCAACTGTTAATATCATACTGTTAAGTAACATACACCGATTCGAACTGCTAAATTTCACTCAAAAAACTAAACTCAAACTGATAAACAATAAATACTCCAACTGTTAATAACATACTGTTAAGTAAAACACACCGATTCGAACTGCTAAATTTCACTCAAAAAACTAAACTCAAACTGATAAACAATAAATACTCCAACTGTTAATAACATACTGTTAAGTAACATACACCGATTCGAACTGCTCAATTTCACTCAAAAAACTAAACTCAAACTGATAAACAATAAATACTCCAAGTATACATACTGTTAAGTAACAACACCAAATTTCACTCAAAAAACTAAACTCGAACAATACTAATATCATACTGTTAAGTAACATACACCGATTCGAACTGCTCAATTTCACTCAAAAAACTAAACTCAAACTGATAAACAATAAATACTCCAACTGTTAATAACATACTGTTAAGTAACACACACCGATTCGAACTGCTCAATTCACTCAAAAAACTCAAACTGAAACTTAAACTCAACATACTGTTAATAACACAGGAACTGCTAAATTACTCCAACTCGTTCCCAACTGTTAATACATACTGTTAAGTAACACACACCGATTCGAACTGCTAAATTTCACTCAAAAAACTAAACTCAAACTGATAAACAATAAATACTCCAACTGTTAATATCATACTGTTAAGTAACATACACCGATTCGAACTGCTAAATTTCACTCAAAAAACTAAACTCAAACTGATAAACAATAAATACTCCAACTGTTAATAACATACTGTTAAGTAACACACACCGATTCGAACTGATAAATTGCACTCAAAAAACTAAACTCAAACTGATAAACAATAAATACTCCAACTGTTACTGTTAAGTCACCGATTCGAACTGCCAATTTACTCAAAAACTAAACTCAAACTGATAAACAGTATCCAACTGTTAATATCTTTAAGTAACATACACCGATTCGAACTGCTAAATTTCACTAAACTCAAACTGATATACAATCCAGATAAAATTTCGACTGCGGCAGCGGGCAAGTACAAGAATCAACAAAATTCAAATCCATTTCCAATTATTAGCATTCATCCAGAAATGGCTTAACACGGTTTTGAAATCGGTCAATTTTATAGACGATTTGGTAAAACTCACCTTTATATGAATAAAGTATCTATCGGTAAACCACATTCAAAAAATACAAAGAGTTGTATTAAGTATAAATTTGCACTTTACAGAAATCCTATAAAGCACAAACAAAACGAAATTGAACCTGCCAACCTGCTGCATTATTTTGAACATTTTCGAAGATTCAAATGTCTTTAACTAAAAATATTGATATGTTAAAATTAACCATAAATGGTAATAATTAACCCGTAGTATTTTAAACTTGTTTTACAAATGCGTAGAGCAAAATGATTTTAATAATATCGGTAAAATCTGTTCGGTAAACATGCTGGTGAATGTACAATAAAAGTAAGCTACCGCAAAAAATAGCCTTTAATTAGGTCGTCGAGAGTGGAGTTGGATTAGTTCAGGATCACCAGTGGTGATCTCACGCTGATGGAGGCAAACGAAAATACACCGCTCATACTGACACGTCGAATCGGAAGTTTGAGGCAAAGCAGAACGTTTGTAATATCACCAGAAACGGTGGTACCGCAACTATGGAACATGTGGAAATGATAGCGTAAATGCGTTTGAACATTTTTATGTGCACATCAAAATCTTAAAATGTGTCAACTCACAGATGCATCAAATGTTACCATTTGTAAATCACGATCTCAAAGACTGTGTGGTGGTACTGCTGATGCCAGCGCGTGCAGTGGAGTTGATGGGCATCGTCAACGTAACACCAATTCTGCTGCATACGAACGAGTAGAAGATGAAGGACTTAAGTATGCATTAATCTTGAGGAGGATGAAACTTGAAATGTTCTGTCTGGAAATTAATAAAGAGAGAAAATAAAGTAAATCCCATTGACAGCATAGACAACAAGGAGCAAAACGTTTCAACTTCAACTAAAAATCCTTTGTTTCTTAAAGTCTCTTGTTCCATGATCCTTGATTTTTCTTACTTTAATTTTGGGATTGCTTCATGCGTGTAAATGTTGGATTAATGTTTCTTTTGTAAGTGTTGGCTCCGCTGCTATTGTAAGGCTCTAGGGTAGGCTCTTTCAGAAGAAATTTAAACGCACCCACATACCCAATTAAACCTAACAACTTTCTATAATTTATTGATCTACTAATTTCTAATGCCAACGGTTCTTATAACCATTAATTTTTAATTGAAAGGTGCTAAGAATATCGCGTTTATCAAGCCAGAATACAAGCTATCCGCAGTCTCGATCGAGTTTAGTGACTGTTTCGCGAAGAATTTATAAATCCGATCCATCAATTCAGTTTCAGCAAAGACAATTGACACCAGCTTGTGCAACAAATTATTAATTATTCTTAGGACATAAATTATTATTCAGCCAAGTGTGGCATCCACAACTGCTTTTCAAGCTGGAGAAGTTAATGTGTTCAATATACTTAGGTGTACCCAAGTGTCTTCTGAGTCAGCTGCTATACTGCAGTCTCAAATATACATAGCGCTGGTGTAGACAGGAAAGGAAAGTTCCATCCAATACACGACATGTTGTGTGATGAAAATTCATTTTCGTATTCCAAAGTATTTGGATCCCTTATGCCATTAGCGCTTCATATTCAGTACGGAATCCTTAACTAGACTCTGTGGCAATATTTAGCTTATTAAAGTGATAACTAGTAAGTATATAGTGACCACTCAAAGTATCGGTGAGAACCCTCAGCTTATCTGTTGCCATGCATGCACTTTTGAGCTCATTTGAGATTAAAATTTAATAGAAAATTTTTTCTTTGCCTACGTTTCATAATAGATTTCTTAGATTTCTTTTTTATTGTATGAAATTCGTATTTTTTCGTTGTGATTTTTATTTTACAAAAGGTTGATTCGATTTCCACAGTTTGTCCAATCCCAAAAACAAATTCTCGTCAGTTATTTTAGAAAATTTTTGTTTGTCAAAAACTACTAGGGGGGTACCTCCCATACAAACCACCCATTTGAAGTCATTGTTCTTATTAGAAAAACTTTTTTGTTTTTTGTCCTATCGAACACTGAAATTTGAACACGCATGACTTTTGTCGGAACCAGCCCAATCGGACCTATCGAACTAAAACTTGAATACTATCAGTTTTCCATACAGACACAGGACATTTTTCAGAACCAGCCCAATTGGACTACTAGGGGGTACCTCCCATACAAATCCCGTGAAAAGTATTTAACCTTCGGCATAGTCGAACATAACCAACTTCTTCCTAGTTTTCACTTTAGTAAAGACTGAAGAAATTTGTCCAAATGTAGGTAACATCTTATTATCATTTGCCAATTCTTCTTCATCATTATCTGAATCTGAAATATCAGTTGTCCCTGGCCTGCACATCAAAATCAACATTGACATAGTCTTCAATTGATGCATCAATGCTTTGAATGAAGACTGTAGAGCAGATAATTCGGATAATGGAAGAATGTCCTCTTCATCCCAATGCGGTGTTGGAGTATGGATGTCACCTTTCGAAAATCCTGCCTTTCTGAAACAATTTGCAATTGTTTCTGGCTTTACATAGATATTCCAAACCGTGCTTAAATTTAAAGGAACCTTAAAAGAGATGATATTAGATCGATTTCCTTTCCACATATAATTTCATTTTATTTATTTATTTATTTTTTTATTTATTAGATCTAAGATTATAATTACAAATTATAACCTAGTATTTAATATGAGCAAAAGCGACAGAGGCCTTCAGCTCAGGGGAAAGTTAAGAAAGAAAGCAGGAAATTAGAACCTGCGACTCTTGGGATGTCAGCGCAGCGCACTAGCCTCTGAGCCAACGAACCAGTCATAATTTCATCTTACTTTTCTCTTTTTCCATTAGTTCGGGAATTAAAAGTTTTTCTTCGAAATTTTAGTGTTGGTGTAATTTTTCTTAATTTTCTTTCTGCACATTTTACAATTAAATTCATTCACATACATTTTATTAAAAATACCCTTATTCAATGCATTGCATCGCGTCACATCTGATCATATAATATTTTCATTAAATCATTTCATATTATATAGTTGGGAAGCTTCTTTCATTCAACTTTCACTTTTCACTCAACAAAATACTCTCCCATTTATCGAAATTCTTCTCATCTTTTCAAATTCTTTCAAGTGAGCCTCATACGTTGCCATGTTCAAGCCCAAATTTACAATAATTTATAAAATTTGATTAGCATTCGATGGAAATATTTATCATCATAAGCATCTGTCATCAAAGTACCGGAATTCGGAGTAGAATAATGCGGGTAATGCGGATAATGGTTTATCATCCGAAAAGCTTGCAACTTCCTATCTTTTTGAACTTTCCACCACTTTCCTTCTCAGTTAATGTTATCTTTTCCATTTGTTCTATTCCATTTTCGTAAAAGTTTATTACTTAGTTTTCAAAGACTCAAAATACATTTACAATTTGTTACACTTTATGTCAAGAAAGCACGGCAGAAAAATCCGAGGATACTTATTCACTTAAGTGAGAGGTAGGTGGACGGTCTCTGATACTCATATACGAGTTGTGTGGAAAACTTAGTGAGTGAATTTCTTTGTTGACTTGACTATCAAAGAAAGAAATCGTGTTCTAATACAATATTTTTTAACATATTGGATTTTTATACTTTTCACGGAAGTGAATAGTATTGTATTATAAGTTTGTCAAGAAGTTTGTAACAGGCAGAAGGAGACAAAAAAACCACATAAAGTATATATATTCTTGATCAGCTCGACGAATTGATTAAGCCATGTCCGACTGTCTGTCTGTCCTTCTGTCCGTTTGTCCTTCTGTCCGTCTGTATGTATGCAAACTAGTCCCTCAGTTTTGAGCTAGAGAGCTGAATTTTTGCACGAACCTCTCTTTTTACCATGTAACATGTTTTTGTTTTGCTTTATTATTATTTACTAATTATAAATGCGTAATGAATTTTGAAAGTAATTTTTTTTTCAATTTAATAATATTATTGTCCTTCGTTCAACATATTTTGGGTGCAGGTGTAACAACGATGCATAAGTGTTGAATGCTCTGCACAAACTGGATTGTTACAGGAATAGCAATAGGCCCTTGTTTTCCGCTGCCGTCCGTACTCAGAATGGCATAGGCGACATGTATCAACGCTTCTGCTTCTCAGTTTGCATGCCCACACTGCAAGTATAATGTTGTGTGGACAGCAAATTACCTTTGTTCTTCTTGGGCGCATATGAACATAGTGCTTTCGTTGAAGCCGAACAATGTGTTGTTCACAGGACGCTTAAGATTTTTTTTGGAACTCCCGTGGCATAAATGTTCTATTCGAGCGCACTGTTCCAACATATGCAGTTTTCTTCCTGATCAAAGTCCGCGCCAATTCTACAGTTGTAAACAAATTTACAGCATAAATTGTGCGGCTTGCATCCAAATATCCCTCCGCAAATTTAAGAACAACATTCTGCCCTTGATTGACCTCTCGTTTCTGGTCAAACAGTTTTCCAGAGTAAATCATTCCTATGACAGGATAAAATGATTCCGAGTCGCATAACCAACATATCTTTATACCATACTTGGCAGGCTTTGACGGAATGTACGAGGTGTGACAATTAATCTCCTTCAACATACTCCCCTTCCCTATCTATACACCGCTGCATGCGAGTTTTCCACTGGTTAAAGCAGTGCTGAAAGTCACTAAGTGTTAGACTCCTTAGCAGGTCTGCCGTTTTTGCTTTTACCTCTTCAACCGGCTCAAAACGTGTTCCCTTCAACGAACTTTTGATTTTGGGGAACAGGTAGAAGTCGCAGGGAGCGAGATCTGGTGAATACGGTGGGTGTTCGAGCACGGTAATTGATTTTTTCGTTAAGAACTGCTTCACAGAGAGTGCATTGTGCGCTGGCGCGTTGTCCTGATGCAGAATCCAGGATTTGTTGTTCCACAGGTCTGGTCTTTTCTTTCGCACTTTTTCTCTCAGCTTTTCTAGGACCTCAATGTAGTATTTCTGGTTTACGTTTTGACCCTGAGGTACCCATTCAACCATAATGATTCCTCTGATGTCGAAAAAAAACAATCAACATTGCCTTCCGTTTCGATTTGCTCATTCGAGCCTTTTTCATTCTTGGTGATCCCTGCGTCTTCCAGTGCATGGATTGTCTCTTTGTTTCAGGGTCGTACTGGAAAATCCATGTTTCGTCACATGTGATGACTTTTTCCATTAGCTCTGGATCTGCTGTCAGTTGTTGCATGATGTCAAAACAGATGTTTTTCCGGTTCTCCTTCTGTTCGGGAGTGAGGTTTTTTGGCACCATTTTGGCACACACTTTTGTCATTTTCAGATGTTCATGTAAAATTTTTCTCACTGTCTCTCTGTCTACATTCGACATGTCTGATATCATCCGAAGACTCAAACGCCTGTCTTTCCGAACAATTTCATTAATTTTTTGAACGTTTTCTGCAATTCTTGATGTCACAGGGCGTCCAGTCCGTTCCTCATCATCAACTTCTTCCCGGCCCTCAGAAAATCGTTTGTGCCATTCGAAAATTCTAGTACGTGACATGCAGTCATCACCAAACACATTTTTTAGCAATTGAAAACACTCACTTGGAGGTTTTTTTAATTTTACGAGAAATTTTAAATTAATTCGCTGCTCGATTTTTAAACTAATCATTTTTCCGGCACTTCTATTACACAACACTTTACTCAAACTAGGTTTAAAAGCAAACTAGACTAGACAGAGAGGCGGGATCAAGTGGATTCTGCGCAGTAGGAATCAAGGTGACTCACCATCCATCCCCACTCTTAAAGCTAAAGACTGACGACTGTGGTATACTCAGTCCCGTTACTTGATTGTCACACCTCGTATTGTGTGAAGCGGGTGCGGCCTCCGTATGGGAATAACTGCTCATCAACGGTCAGTGCATCATGTGGAGTGTAAGTTGCTGCCAACTTAGGCTGCTAAATTTGTCAAATATCATCAATAGACGCAGTTTTGCTGTTGATTAGTTGCTGCTGTCGCGTATTTCCATTGTCAAATCTAAGGCATTGTTTTATGCACACAATATGATCATATGATAATGCTGCTTTGTATATTGGACTACGCGTTGGACCCCATAACACTGTAAGAGGTTCAATATTCGATTTAGTGAGTCCAGCATACAAAATAATAGCCAAAAACGCATCGAACTTTTTCAAAGTGATTGGTTTCCATTCCTTTGTGTTCATTGGATTTGCCAAATTCCATACAGCTGTCACTTTCCTGTCTTATCGATTACATTCGCGTATTCGCCATGTCTTCGGTGATGAGCGAGCGGAATATGGTCAACGGATCATATGTGGTTCCTACTGGTCCCGGTTTCCTCCTTGTGTACTCGACCACGTCTTGAAATTTCAGTCCCAACGGACCTTTTCACTATCTTCCTAATCTAATCACCTTTAATAAAAATTAAACAATTGGTCGGATCGCCTTGAACTTTTATTTAAATGATTCTATACATAAAATTTCCTTGGAATACATGTGGGGGTTGGGTATGCTTCCCATGGACCATCAAGGAGTAATTTCAATTTGAAGGTTAACAAAGCAACCATATACTTATGGAACAGAAAATGTGTACTTAATATGACGCAATAAACCATAGCGTTTTATTAAGCCATTGGAACCAGCAAGATCGTTCTTTGAACTAGCGTATTCAGGTATATTGAGCAGTGAACCTTGATAGATGCATCCGGTCGATAAATAGCACCTCTTACCGATTTTTATCGATGGGTTTCACTTAATGGCACTAGATGTGGTTGGCTAGTCAAGATTAGTGATAGATCTTCATTGCTGGTGCAGGCTGAAGCTGATTTGCCATCAGCAGGTACACCACCATTTGTTGCATTTTTCTAAATATAAAGTAAGAAATAGAATATTTTTAGTAAGCAACTTTATATAATGATAAAGGATACAAATGCAAAGCATGTTATGTAAATATATAGTTTAATGCTTGAGAAATAGTGAGAAGGAGTAATCAAATTGAGCTCTAGCGTGGGATACATTTGCTTCTTATTTGCGACAACTGTAAGGCAGAGAGCAATCCTACACTTGTATACACTGGTCTAACGACAAGATACACTAAAAAAAAAAAAAAACTATGAACAATAGACCACATAATATATTTAATATACTTATGTATGTCTATCGACCAATGGGTGGACTAACAGGTTTTACGTCTTCAACTAAGTGATCAACAAATATACAATAATTACAATAATAAATATTTAAGTTCGTAAGCTTATTATGAATACAATTTTGTAAAACATACTTACATATAGTGGATATGTATGTATCTTCCTTTTAAAGATAATATACATCTTAGTCCTAATGAAATTCGTGAGTATATACGAATTATAATTAGAAGAGCTATTATATAGCTACATAATATCAGCCATCAAGATTGTTCCTAGTTCTGTTAATACTTTATACAAGGCCGATCGAAAAGTAAACGAGACTTTTCCAACATATATTTTTATAGTGACGCTATCTTTTGACGGGAGTATGAGTGCATCCTTCACAGACGTTCTGTCAAAAAACGTTTTGTCATGACCAACGGAAAATTAGTCACGTGATTCCTTAATGCAGTTTTATCAAGTACAAAATGCTCATTGCCACTGTAAGTATGTCGGTGACGAAAAGTAATCATTGAAACGAGCAAATAAACATTTAATGGTTTGGCAGCTTTGTACTAATCTAAAAGATTCCCATACAACCATTGGATGTTGTTTGATGTCATTTGGTATTATAAAGAAACTTGATATTTGGGTACACACATTCTTATAGCGTTTGATTGCGGATGTTAAAACATGGATCGCCTACAATAATTTTATCTGAAAAAGAAATTTAAGTTGGCGACATAAAATACCACAAAAACAATCAAAGATGGACATCCAACAAAAGAAAGTGGTGTTGTTAATGTAGTGGAATTGGGATTGCTTGGTCTTCTATAAGTTGCTTTCAAGGAACACAACGACTAATTCAAATAGTATGTAATATAAGCAACTACAGAAATTAAGTGATGCCATAGAACAGCATCGTCTATAGATTGTCAATCATAAATGATGCCAGACCACACACAAGTCACTTTGGAAAAATCATTGACAAACTCCCTGAATACAACATAACTTATGTTGTGCCAACCCAACTCCAACAATTAACCTATCATTATATTAAGTAGGTATAACGACTTCAGATGTTTACCATCAGGAGAAAGAGCAGATCCACAAGTTTAATATTCTTTGATGACTGAATACCCTGGATAGATGAGATGTTGTTAGTGTCGCAAATGTTCCTGATGCATTAATTTTTCACATTATTTCTATACGAGAATGTCTCTATGTGTCTACTTAATAAATTCTATATGATAAATCTCGTCTCTTTAAAATAACAAAATTGAATCCTTTCTTATTTACATATAGTTATTTCATTTCACTGTTTCTTACTTTCTTTAGAAATGATCCATTCCCTTCTTTTCTATAATATACGAGTACATACTTGTATATATAATGATTATATAACAATTTATATATGTATATAACCACAAACATATGTATATGCATGTGTGTTACTAAATGCAATGTCAGCTATCTTAGTTGACAAGAGAACACAACATAACCCCAAACTTTGTGTTGTTAAATGACAATAAATGTCAAGCCGAAACGTTAGAAAACTTTATCATTGAGAAAATCTACAGACAAACATACATAACATACACGCAGAAATTCTCATACAAACACTTGAGTTAGTGAGTGAGTCGAGCAACTAAGTGAATCCATTTTCACATATAAAATAAACGACATTTTAGTTAATCCAAGTCATTTGTAACATTCTTTATAGAGAAACATCATCATTTTGTATTCTATCAAATTTAAATTTAGCCACCATAACCATTTTATCTACCTATCCATTCCGACAACCATTTATGGTATACATTTTTTCTTCATTTTGGATTGATCAATGATTGTTGTCTTTTCTAAGACCTTTCGATTCGATTATATAAACAATTGAAACATTGCAGAAGGAAGAAAGATCTGTCCTCATGTACTAAGGGGGCAAGGGGACACCTTTGTATATATAGATATTTGATCAATCATATTAATATTGGGTTGTTCGAAAAGAAATTTCATTCATTTTCTCAACAAATTGAGTTGCTCGTGTTTATTTGTATATGAGTATTTTGCAATTTTGTTGGGTTGTAATGCCAAATGCATTGTGCATACAATTATTGTATTTATGCTATAAAACTTAACATTATTTCGCTTCTTGAGTATAATAGGGATTGCCTCTTAAGATATTAACAATATTAATACACAAATGAAACCTCAACAGATTTCTGCGTGCGGTTTCACAAAGTTATAATCATATAAGTAATTATATTGAAAAAAAAAGCTCTTGAAAATCAACCAATATATCATTTTTATAAATTATAGTCTCATTTAAGTGTTTAAGTATTAGGTTTTTGTATTTCTTCGCGCTTTACATTAAAATCTTAGAGCTAAGCTGGAAACCAGGGGCTGTGCTCAGCTTTCATATTGCCTCTTTGAAGTCAAATCTTGCTTAGTTGAAAAATATTAGATTTCCATGTGCATCTTCTAAATTGTATATTAGTACCTTCCTACATACGAAAATATCGCATGTAGAGAATGTCAATTTTCTTAAAACCGATTTCCTGTTTTTTTTTTTATTTCTTTATTTGTTAGCTTGTTTTTTTTTGGTTTCTTGCTGTTTTTGGTTTCGTATTTTTATTTGCAAAAAGTAAGTTAAGTTAAAGCAAAATGTCATAACTTTTTCAGACAACAACATAGACAACTATGCACAATGTGTGTGTGTATGTGTGTGTGTAGTTTAAATGCATGTGTATGTGTGCGAGTGTTAGTAACAAAAAATGTTTTCTTGTTTTAACGGTGTAAAAATAGTTCATATGCGTTAAGAACTTGAATTGCTTGCTACCAACCGAGCGCGTATATCACTAAACGAAAAGTTCTATTTGTGCTTACGCGTCTCTGCATCTTTATCTATATATATATATATATGTATGCATGTGTGTGTGTATGGTTGTATGTGTGACACAAAAATTTCTTATTTTCCTTTATTCAAAACTATGCAAGTTGTGATGTCTTCTTTTTATTCGCTGCCTGATTAAATTTGTATTTGAATTTAAAGCTGTGCTACATCACGTATACGCAATATAAATTTATAAATACTTATCTGTATACAATACTGTTTATTTGTAGTAATGCAAGAAAAAGTTATCAAAATGTATACTTTTCAGGAGGACTTGCAGGAGCATCATCACCAAACTTAAGAGAATATCAAATGATAAAAAGATGTGCAGAAGACAAGTAATTAATAGTGCTAAAAGGAAACGTAAACATTGGAATTAGAATGTGTATCTATGGAAATGTCTTCATCACATTGATCCTATGCAGATCTACTTAAGATCTTAAAACTTCACCGAATCTGCAGGAATTTCAACAGAATCAGAGAAACACTGAATGTAACCCTTAGTTTAGCTTAAAGACTGACAAGACACGAAAAAGGAATCTTAACTTCGTCCATGCTTAGGGTAGATTCATTATTCATACTGCAATTCTACATTGAGATCGAAATATTTACAAGGGAGCTACACTATTAGTAATCCTAGGGCCTTGAAATTATCACGTTTTGTGGACATTGGTTAGAAACGTATAGTTTCAGTTCAATAATGCTTAAAACAAAAAAGTTTTTTTTTTCAATAAGAACTTATTGTATCCAAATTTCAGTTCGATGATATAAAAAGCAAAACAATTGTTCTAATAAGATCCTGAATTAGAATTTGTATCTCTATAGGGTTTTGAAATTTACATGGATGGTGGAGATAGATTAGAAAATTACAATGTATAATTTAAGTTCAATAATACCAAAAAAAAAAAAAAAGAAAAGTTTTTCAAAAAGAACATAATCAAGAATATACGAGGTCTGTTCAAACTATATCCCGAATTTTAAATTTACGCGACACAAATTGATTAAGCAATGTCCGTCTGTCAATTTGTATTTATGCAAACTAGTCCTTCAGTTTTTGAGCAATTGTAGAAAGCTGAAATTTTGCATGAAATATTTTTAACCAGACGCTGTGCGTTTGTCGAAATCAGCTGAATCGGAATACCAAATTTAAACACATATTCTTACTGAAATTTGGAGTGTCTGACCCATTTTCACCATGTGAATTTCAAGATCCTAGGATCACTGGATCGCAAAGCTCCCATACAAATCTCTTGGGGTCCATATGGAAATGAATACTGACGTGAAGCGTGAAGAGTATTACTGCTTCGTCATAGCCGAAGATAATCTTTTTTGTTCTATCTTATTAATTTTATTTCTACAATAACTTTCACATAACTATAACATACTTAGGTACCATAGTACAAATGGGGTTTATTATTTTGTAATAATCTTTGCAATGCTCAAAAATATGCATAGGAGTTTTCAAAATTTCAATATTTTTCAAGATGTTATGAAATTATTTTGTATCTATACTATTATATAAAATTGCTTATAAGGGCATTGTATATAATGCTTTCACGCAACCTATACTGAACCAATTTTAATAATTTTTTTTGTTTTTAAATAATATTATTGTCCTAAGCAATCGAGTGGCATACTCACTTTTTTGATTTTTTAAATTGAAATATGTTTTATTTTAGGATTAAGTGTTCGAAAATTACACACACAAATTTGTGTTTTCGTTATTCATGATTTTAGACAGATTTTACCGGTGGTTCCTAAAGGTGCACGTGCCGAAATTCTTAATGTGTGTGTCTCTGAAATTTGGCTATATGTACAAAAACTAAAATTGTCTGTTAATATGCGCGTGCATCTTTATGAAGACCATCATATTCATATGAGTTTGCAGAGTACCTCTTAAAAATAGGCGATGGTTCCACCTCCTTAACAAACGATGGCTACATTACCATGTCAGATGTTGTAGGAATCTGCATTAGAACAATTGAGGAACTTATTGGTAAGGTCTATCCAGATATTGAAAATTTGCAACATAAAAACTCCAGTTGGTTTTGCGAACGAACTATCGTCACTTCAAAAATACAGCCCCAGACGAGATAAACGATGAAGTTTCACATAAAATCTCAGCAGAAGCCAAAATATATAACTTTTTGGACGCAATGACAGATCGAGATGACGTTGTTAACTACCAAACAGAATTCCTTAATTCTATTAACTCTCCGGGACAGCCACCACATAAATGAAATCTTAAAATTGGTACACCCATTATACTTCTACGTAACCTTAAGCCGCCCAATTTTTGTAATGGTACAAGACTACAAATTAAGCGTTTCTTCCCTAATGTTATAGAGACGACTTCATGCCGTGGGTTAGATCTCCGTAACGAAGTGTTTTCTCATGGCCAGCTATACGTTGCCCTGTCACGAATCGGCACATCACAGAATCAAACTTATACTTTTAGGGAAATATTCAATAACTAACTGTTTTACTCGGCGTTATGGCTTACATAAGTATGTACCATATATATCATTTGTTTTTTTTTGCTGAGGCGTAGCAACGCACGCCGGTTTAGCTAGTTTTATATAAAGAGACTCCTTTTTTAAATATTAAATATACATATTTATAATATAATTACAATGCTTGAATAGCTCAACCTTATTTGCTATTTTATTTAATTCTTGTTCAAAAAGCTTGTGTTTTTTTATTTTACTTTAAGAGCACATTTTGGAATAGGATTCATTTGCTTATCCCACTTGTGTAAGTAAAATTATTAATTGATTCATTTGAGTATTTTAAATAAATTTATATACCTTTAATTAAAAATGGGCCACGGGGAAGCTTCACTTAAAGCTGAACAAACCAAACTAAAAACCTACAGAGATTGCGACTAATTATGGAAAAGACGCCATTTTATTGTGAGGCGGATACGGAGGAGAAAGTCAGGAGTTTGAGGCGGTGCTTAACGGAGGCGGAGATGGGTTAAAAAAACAAAAATCGGTTTCGAAAAAACAATTTGGTTTGTATGGGAGGAACCCCCTATTGGCTCTATTCGGCTGGTTCCGACAAATGTCCTACTCTTGCCTTGGAAACTGGTAGTGTTCAAGTTTCCGTAGGATAAGACTAAAAACAGAAAAGTTTTTCTAATAAGAACATGAATTCAAATGGGTGGTTTGTATGGGAGGTACCCCCACTAGTGGTCCGACTCGAGTAGTTCCGACAAATGTACTGCGTATGGTAAAAAGAGAGGTTCGTGCAAAATTTCAGCTCTCTAGCTTTAAAACTGAGGAACTAGTTTGCATACATTCAGGCGGACAGACGGGCAGACGGACATGGCTTAATCAATTCATCTAATCGAGTTGAACAAGAATATATATACTTTATGTGATCTCTTTAGTCTCCTTCTGCCTGCTACAAACTTCATGACAAACTTGTAATACAGGTTGGTTGAAACGTATTGAAATCGACACCTATTAACCAGTAGGAAAATAAAAACTACAATCGTTTATTAATATTTCATCTTTCATTTGATCACAATAAAAAAATTTTTTTGATTGGTTACTTTGTTCTTTGTTTACAGGCCGGGTCAGCATATATGTTTACAATGGAAAAAACAGAATATCGTGCAATGAGAAAATTCTTTGTTTTGGAAGGTTTAACAACAACAGAAATCTACAAAAAATTGGTGGCAGTCTTAAAAGAATCTGCTCCATCATTTCCAGCTGTGCATCAATGGGTTTTGGAATTTAAACGTGGTCGTACAAGCATTGCAGATGAACCACGCAGTGGACGCCCAAAAAGTGCAACATCATCAGAAATCATTGAGCAAGTTTATAATATTGTACTAGCAACCCGCCCGGGCTTCTATCTATCTAGTTTCTATTTTATTAATATTTTTTTTTAAACAACATGAATGAATGAATGGTAAAGAAGCAATTTGCATACTATCTCTCGCCTAGTTACACGATTGATGGCACAGCGTTGATTCACTTCAGCTTCAGAATTTCCGAGCAAATAAATTTCAAGAAATTTATATTCCCCATCAATTGGCAATAATGTTCCAGCGAAATGATGAATTTGTCCTTGAATCTTTAATATAGAAATTCATTTATAGAGTTTTCATATTCGTGGTTATATGTTGGAACGAATGTGTATGATCTGTGTTACAGAAGAAAAAAAATACCTTAAAAGTTGGATTGAAACCGCGTTCTTCAATTATATTTGCACCAAATGATGTTATTTGGGACACACTTTTGTAACTTAGAATGTTCTGCAAAAAATGATTTGACAGAGGTTCGTGTCTCGAAAATAAAGAATCGACAGTTGCATTATACCTAAACGCAAAACGTACATAGGGAATTGCAACGTTTGCTCGTCTCTTTTGTCGCCTCTCGCCTAATCTCAAAGGAATGGATTGTTCCGGAGCCGTAAGTGATCTCACTCGAGAAATTCTCACTCCCTCTGCCTCCGTTCTTCTTTCGACACATTGCTTCGAAGATTATAACGTCAAGTTGCATTCCGCGTTCTCCGACCGATGTTTTGACGTGTCATTTATTCTTATAATTTCATCTAGAGTTGTTACGACATCATGAGGAAATTTTGTGCCTATCGCACTCTTGCATAACGTTATTTGTTTTTTAGTGCAGTGGTTCGCGACCTTTTTTTGGAGCAGGGACCACTTTGATTTTACTATTATTATTAGCAGGAACCAAAAGGTTAAAAATAAACTTCAATCGAAACGTTTAATTAACATAATTAATCCTAATATTGGAAAATAACATTAATTTATTTTTCGGTTCATATAAAAGCTCCTACGTACAACTGGTCGGAACCACCGTATTACACATTCATAGTCACTTGGATCTGGAGTTGTCATGACATTATGAAGAAATTTTGTTTGGCAGTGGTTTTCAAAACACTTAAAACTTAAAAATATTATACTAAAAGTTCAAGACTGAAAAATATAAGTATGCAACTCTTTTCATTAGCATTCATTTGTCCTTTTAAAATATTATTAAAATCGGCTTAATATAGTGTGCGCTAGATAAAAAAGAATGTTAAAAATTTGGTAAAAACTGCCTGTATCTCGACAACAGCGCCACCTATAGCGTCCAACTGAAGCATAAACCATTTTGGTGACACCTTAAGTACAAAAAAAAAAAAAAAAGATAAAATTGGCTCAGCCGTTTTCAATTGATGAGCGTTCGTACAGATTTAGACATTCACTTTTATATATAAAGATGTCACAGACAGAATGGTGATCAGAAACAGAGCGGATTTATTTGCGTTCTGGCTCTCGTACGAAAATGCTTTTTTGAAACACAACATTAATAAACCATACTTGACAAATCATCAAAAAAAAAAAATGTACTTTGTTTTTATTTTTGTTCAAAACGCGTTCGACCACAGCTTCGAAACTCATAGGAAGCAATTATAGTCCACAAGGAACAAAAAAAAATTGGAAGACGGAAGGACCAATGCAATCCAATCCAATCAATAACAATAACAATAAAAGTAAACGCAAAACGAACCAGCCAAATACTAAGCTGAGAGACAGAAGCACATCCTTTTCTTGTAATCGCTAAGAGAATCACAAATCATTAAGACAATTGTGTGTGATGGAGCTGGAAGGTGCATCCAGCCGGCTTAGATAAGCCGAAGTTCCTACTTTAATACAATCAGCCGTAAAGTCAAGCAGATATTCAATATACTCGAACATAAGACGATTCTTATAAATTATGGAGCTTTTCGTTGCGAATTAACAATCGAACCAGCAGATACGTTTGAAAGGATCATATGGATGCAAGCTCAAGAGGCGGGTAAAAACTATATTTTAATACAGCCATCTATTAGCCGATTTACAGTGAGCATTTAAGAAACGTTGGTGGCTGAAGTTCACAGTGCGGGAATGGCGTTGTCTTTTGTTTTGGTTATACTCGTATATAACTGAACAGAAATTTAGACACTATAAGTTTTTAATATAGGCGTGGTACATTTATTGGAATCAGTCAAATCGGACCACTAGGGGGAGTACCTGGTACGGAACCCTCTGTGTACGCGTCTGACTCGCACTCGGCCCATTTTTTATTTATTTCTGCTACGTTATTTATTAAAATTTAAACAAAAATGTTACATACATATAATGAAATCATCAGCTACTATTTTAAATTGACGCGCAACGAAAAGTGTACGCAAAAGGTGGTAACACTTGCCAACACAACAAGCTAACAAGTTGGCAGTAAAATGTGCGTAGCCCCAGTATTCCCGTAAAAATTAACAACCGCCAGATGTATATGATTTTCCTATTGTTGTTGTTTAAAAGTACCGACGTCCACGCAGCGTTGAATGCCAATGCTTCATTCGCTTACTGTAAAAATTCTATACGAGTATGTTGCAATTTTTAAATGTAGCCGACTGTTATACTGACGTTACTTTCAAGGCAATGTCAATTTGGACTAACAACACGTACAATAAAAATTGGATTAAGAAAGCATACTTGACAGAAACAATTTAATATTGTATCATAAAAACTACACAGGCAAAGTGAATTTCGTATGGGGGCTACCTCTTCCGATTATCAGAGAACTCTGATCTTGACATACCAATTGCATTCGACGATACATAAAAAGCCACTACATGAGCTAGTTAAATTCCTGAAAGCGAACTGATGAATATGACATATGTGTATGACGATTTTCCTCATCACTCTGTTTATTTCCATACACTATTATATCTTATGTGGTTGCTGTCTCGCGGTTCTATGATTTACAAACATTAAAGTCATAATATCAGTTCAAAAGGTAGAAAATAATATATTTAAGGCCTAGATAAAGTGTTTTTGTTAAGGAAAAACGTAGCCGAAGGCTATCATGTAGTGTATTTATAAAAGTAAAAAGGCATAATAAGTTTATGAAAATAACCAAAAATACACAGAAGGAATCGAGTAAGATTTTTTATATTTTTCGGATTTTATAAGAGCTTAATATGTAAACTTAGTTGAGTCTGAACAAAGACAATATTATAAATTTTGCCACTAATTTTGGGAAAAAACTTTTTTGAAATTTGAACTTGAAAATTTCGCGGAAAGTTTAAAGTATAGGTTATGTAAATTGGGTAGGTAGATTCATGAATAGATCTTTTACACATTGATTTCCTCCTAAGCAGAAATCCCAGAGTAAAACAAAAAATCAAAGATAACTTTTTCGGTTGTAAATACAAGTATTTGAGGAACTTAGTTTTCCTCCGACGCATTTGATTCGGGCAGAATCATGTGAAATAAGCGTCATCTGATGAATGTGCATTACTTGCACGATGATTCGGAGAATTGTCTGGTGAGCTCTTTGCGTCCGGTGCATACTTTATTATTATTTTACATAAGACGGGAATTTGCCAATTAGGCAAGCAATATTGGCAAAAAACCAGTAGTAAAAGTTTTTAGTGGCTTCAGAGTGAAGTTTTCAGAAATCAAAGAATTAATGATAATAATTAATTATGTATGGTATGTAATTTCTTAAATATAATGGAAATATCAGTGCTGTAATGTGATGGAGGAAAAGAATATGGGAAAAAATGTAATAGAAACACAAAGGTCATACTAAGATTTTCAAGGACTTACACACTTTGGCAAAGAGGCATAATCTTAAAGAAAGTGAGTGTGCAACGAAAGCAACCGCTTCCGTATATCATGTTTCAGCGTTTTAGCTGTTTTATCGCACAAAATATGGTGCCCGGAAGGCCTAATTGACTCGCTTTGCCTTCTTCAAGAATATGAGGACTTATATTACATTTTCCAAGTTTTACACAGGTTTGCAATATTTTAAGCCAAAATATTTAAATTAGTGACATGTAAAATTTAAATTAGAATAATTAAATCGTAGTTTCTTGGCATTTGTTGTCATAGTTCTTTCAAAGTTCTAAGAGTCGAACTGAAACAATTTTTATATGTGTGAAATATATTGTACGTACAAAGAGAATTAATTTAAATCACAAATGCCTTTTCATTTATTTTCATAAGTAAATCATAATTCTTAATATTGTACGAAACAAGTAGTGGTTTGTGAAAAAAGAAATATACAAGAATATCTTAAATATATTAATAATTTATTAGTGATCAGCCAATAAAACGAATTTTCTTAAAATAGTTGAACAATGTGCATAAAGCGACTTATTTTATTTCTTGGATTTCTCAATTGCTTGCAACACAGCATTTGCGATACCGCAAATTATTTCCGCGATTCTCACAATGCAAACGGCATACAATATGGTGATAATGGAAAAGGACATGAAACGACGGATTTGAAAGGCAAGCGTAAGGTATTTGCGGGACAAGAACGTTTTGGTCGGCAGCTTGCCAATGCGTTTCAAGAGAGTCCATGCTTAACGGCCAACAAAATTGAAGTAGAAAAAGCTGATATTGGTATTGGAGATTTCGGATTCAACAATATTGATGGTCAAACTGGTGAGTTCACTCAATGCATTTGTGCATCTGAAGCACTCAATATAAAAAGCATAAGGGCCGTCATAAGTCATAGCGTACGTTTGCCATCATACTTAAGCAAGCTTCTTCTTATAGATCTTTCACCCATTACTCTAGGTATACGCTTGCTTTTTAAACTTAATACTCATTAGTGTAGATTCGCCAGGGTTTTTCAGTCAACTTAGATTGTGTTCCTAGTCCTACCAGTAGGAATTTCGTACCACTACTATTAATGCTCTCGCCCGCCAACACCTATGCCAGCCTATCGCAACCGTGACTGAATATTCGACGATTTAATTTGGATGACGGACCGTCATCTACCCAACATTTGCCTCTGTCCAGAAATTGGCTGTGAGTTGGGACATAGCTAGCTTACGCAAATAAATTTCCCCCAATGGGTCAGGATACTGGATGAATATTTAATAAAGCCTCATCAGTTTTAATAACGAGGTGACAAGCTCTCACTCTTTCTTAATCTAAACCCTGGCTGCAGATTGCGTCCAGTAGAGAGGGATTGAAAGAAATTTATCTGTCTATACATAAAATAAAAACGTTGACTTTGTCAGTTTGGTTTTATTTGAATAAGCATCAATTAAAATGCACTCATTTCATTCAAAATCAAATTACTGAAACTCCAGAATCTTTTTTTGGAGCATACATAGACAAAAATTGACCCACAAACTATGAATGAATTTATAAATTAACAAATTTAATATGTCTTTTTTCTAACAAATGTCATAATAAACCATACAAAAATTAAATGAAATACTTCAAAAAAACATTTAGTCGCTTCTAATCGATTCTAAGACCAATTCAGACAATAGTAATCGTTGGCCGAACGTGCTAACGCGTTGTTGCAGTATATGCACAACAATACGTGAGAGACCGCGTCACCGGTTCGATCCCCAGATTTATTTTACAAGCTATCTTTTGTTTTTTTATTTCTCGCTATTTGATTCATTTAATTTTTTTTTTTTAAACATGTTATATAAAATTATATTTTAATTAAAAATCGCCTTATATTGCCCATGTCCCTTAAATCTTTTTTACATTCGGGCAGGGCAACGATACTTACAAATTCAAAAAGAAATTTTTTGAATGCAAAAAAAAATTTGCCGGGTCAGCTAGTCATTAATATTTTTTTTTTATTTTTTATTTATTTCTCTCCTATGTATTAAATAAATAAATAAATCATTTTCAGGTTCGCTTTCATCGAGTCGATTCAATAAGCCACGTACTCCCAGTTCGCCAGATGGATTAAGTTCGTTCCGCGATTCAATTCCACCAGCTCGATCATTCCATGAGTCTAACCCGATAGTAGAAACAAATGCAATTCTTGCTTCATTTCCATCTTTTGGAATCCATTCTATGCATTCACGCAGCTTATTGGATAGGAAAAGTTCGTCGCGGAAAGAAAATCCTTCAATACGACAACAACCGTATTCACCCTATGTATCAAATCCATTGGATGAATTGCGAACAATTCGTGAGTCAAGTCTACCGGGTGGATCGGTTTCACTTCAAGCTTATCAAGCTTCCCGTCTATCAGATGAAGAAAGCTCGTTGCGTCAAACAATCCCGTCAATTAGATCGGGCTGAGTACATTGAGTGTTCTCTGCGTAAGTCAAATCCTTTATAGTAGTTGCATTCGATCAATGGCAAAATGAGCATTTCACTCATACAGTTGAGAACACTTGCGTAACCTCTGCATTCGTTAAAGATCCACAACCTTTACAGGATATAAACGGCTATGAAATCTTATACAAGAATTTGATAGCAGATCTACATAAAAAAATTGATCTAATAAAAAAGTCTGAGTCACAACTCTATGATGACAATTCTTTAAAAGCAAGTAATGATCAGAATAATGTCAAGTAGAAATCACGAAGATTCCATGATAAAATTATCGAACCAGGGAAAATTACCTCTGACGCAGCATTAGCTTCTGAAGGAGTAGTTGCAAACCACATACAAGAGGACAACAACTTTTGTAAAGTGACTGCTGAACTTAACAATTTAATTGCTAAAGCGGAGAGTTATGGAGTTGGTGAGAAAGTTGTGCAAGCAGAGGGCCCGTCTAGTGCAGAGGCACCCTTAGAGCGTGGCGGTCGTACGGCTTACCCGTAACGTGAAAATTGATAAAATGATGAAACTGCCGTACGATCATACGAATTGGCTGAACCTAATCAAAATCGGTAAGCAAGATGTGCAAGTGCAATCTAAAAGGTGTACAATCTGCAATCTAGATGTGCAAGACCATCAAAAGTGGCAAGGCAATCTAAAAGATGTGCAAGGCAATCTAAAAGATGAGCAAGGCAATCTAAAGTTCGTCAAGCAAGGCAATCTAAAAGATGTACAAGGCAAGGTAAAAGATGAAAGCAATCTAGAAACCAATTTTTTGAGCAATCGAATAGACGATGAGTCAATTGCAACTTGATTGCTGGAGTACAAGAATTATGAGTCAGAAAGGCCTGAAAATTACTGCGTTGGAGATAGCTTCAGAATTGGGTAACAATCAAAAATTTTTGGATCGAGATCTAGATAACGGCAGAGAAAATCCAATGCTGCGGAAAATTGATAACATCAGGATTAATATTAACAGTTAAAATTTGATAGCGTGAAAAACAACGGCAGATCAGATAAGATTAAGGCGAATATGTTAGTAACACGCAGCAACCAACAAGAATCAATCGTATATGACACGTAACGATCAACAAGGCATCAACGTCTCAAAAATAATTTAAAGTCTATGCATACACACACCTCGGAAATGATGGAAGATATGATGTATCTCATGGATTCTGATAGCTTGAACGACTTTTCTACAATATGATAATAGCGCCACATTGCCGAAGTGCACGAGCCAAAGCATATGACAGCATGCCAAAAATAAGGGTGGTAGCTGTAGTTTACACCAGTCGGTTCATTATGATCCTCCTCAATAGAAGCACAATACACCAAGCTCCGCATGCCATTCCGAGTGATGACCTCAAAATCTATCAATTAAAAGGTACATCTCCAAACGAGCATCTAAATTATGACAAAAGCAACTCAATAACGTGCAATACTACAATAGCACTAAACAATAATACGAAGCTTACAGAAAAGTGCAATCATGTCGGCAATATGATTTTCATAGTGACCCATCTCAACTGCAATCAAAAACAGGGCTGATAATATTTAAAATTTGATTGGAGATGGAATATTAATGCAGAAACCAATTACAATAATAATCACAACCGCATAAAGATCATATCAGTACGTGAAACCTACTTGAATTACGCCATCTATAATATATGACCTTCGACAAGAATCCAATAGATGTGTACACGCATATTATTTCTTACGTCAGTCTTGATACAATATATTCAACTAACCCAAAAAAAAAACATATAATATGCTTATTAAATATATTTCCTTATTACCTTGTTGTATACAATTTGTCTATTTGCTATGAGATAACTTAAGTTACCATGCCTGCCTTATGCTACTTTACTGACTCAGGAGGAAGGTTGGAAATAAAGTAAAAATATTATTGTATTTTCGTTTTGTTTTAGTCCTTTAGATTTATTTAAAGTTTAAGCACTTTGAATCTTCGCTGCTTATTCTTTTAACTTTCCTAGAAATATTCCATAACATCCTAATATAAAATATGCAGTTCTTCACTTTCACAATTTATCTCAGTTGATTAAATAACAAAAAAAGGGCCAAGTTACTGTCGGAGGTTTCGACCTGATTCCACATGTGCCTTGTAGTGTCTAATTATTAAATAGTCCATAAAACAAAAAAGTTGTTCGAATCATACTTAATGGTGGGCTTGTATGGGAGTTGAAATACCGCGCCTATATCAGGAACTTATAGTTTACGTTCGAAAGAACGAAAAACAAAAAAGTTTTTCTAAGAACCAGAATTTTAATGGGGGTTTGTATGGGCCTAGTGGTCCAATCAAACTGAAATTTCGATAAGTAAATATATGTAGAGCCACCAACCATCCAAATTTCAAGATCGTGGGGTTACTGGATCGTATTGCTGCCATATAAACCAAATGTTTCTTGTATGGTTTAAGTTTTTGAAAATAGTTTTAGTATTTGTTGCTGATGCCCGGATGGACCTTCTGTGAAAATTTCATTCTCTAGCTATTGCGGTTTCTGAAATATGACCCGAGGATGAATGACGGAGCGGTCAACGAAGTCTCTGCAATAGGGTTACGTACCCTTTGGGTACGGAACCCTAAACAGTAAACGAACCACTTTTTCTATAATACATAAACCAGAAGTAAACTGTCACCTAAAAAAACATGCAAAATGTTTCGGTCGATTTGCCCAATAAAGCTATATGGCTCGGTAATATAGATGTAGTTAGTCATGGTGCCAAGCTTGGGAATAAATTAATTATATACAAATTAATTCGGTCCGTTGATGGAACGGGTTCACCAGGTTTGGCATAGTATTTTTTCTTCTTGGGGTTATCGTAGTATATCCATATTTCATCTCCAGTCACGATCCGGTGCAAAAATCCCTTCCTTGATGTCATTCAAGAAGCAGTTCCGAAGCGAAAAATCGCCTTTCGACATCTCTCGGCTTCAACTCGTGCGGCATCCAATATCCTTGCTTTTGAATAAATCCCAATTGTTTCAACCGAACGGAAAGCGCTTCCTGAGTCACTCCCAATGATTTTGCGAGTTTGCGTTTGGCACAGATCTTGATCCAGTAAAACCTCCAATTCCTCATCTTCAAAATTTTTGGGTTGGCCAGGACGCTCTGTCTTCGACACTAAAATCACAACTTTTGAAGCGTCGAAACCACTCTATGCATGACTCATCGGTCGGAGCAGATTCACCATAAACTTCCTCAAGCATTCGATGGGCTTCAGCTGCATTTTTCTTCCCATTAAAAAAGAAAATCAAAACTTCCCGCAAATGCTTTTTATTTAACACAAATCCGGACATTTTCGAAGAGGCAAAAAACAGTGTTGTTGTCAGAAACAGACCCTGATGCACTCTAATTATTGTCGACAGATGTCAAACTTTTCCAATAGAATAGGTAATCGCTTCCAAAATCGGCCACAACTTGCAGGTGGAGCCAACTTTTGAAAACGGACCGAACTAATTTGTACTCGCAATAAATGATTCGTAATCTAGCCTTTTACTTTTCTAATTCTCTACTCCATGAAATGATTGTCAGATTGGTGAAAAAAATCTCTCAGGCTGAAACTAACTTTAACATGAAAAATCATATTGTATATGTATCTCCTAATCTAAGTGACGATCCGTACTTCTCATGCTAGCACTTTTTATAACTTTATCATGCTTGGGATCTTTAGTTTTAATATTAGTACAGCCACATCGATAAGGTGTGGCGGCTTTGGAACCGTTTTTGCAAAATCATAACCAGTTGCTCCAGTTGTTCAATACAGTCTCAAACAGACTGATTAACGACAACTATTTGAACGTTATCAATGCAGACAAAGTACCATCTGGAGAGCACGCGGGCCGATATAATGCACCAACAAATACTGAAGTTGCATTTCCTATGGTTGGCGACGCATATGATCGCCGAGATATCCTAAAGATAATACGGAAACGACAATCGACATCGTTCTTACGACGCTTTGCAATATCCATTTGGGAAGAAGAAGACGGATATAAACATACATCAATTGCATAAAAATACGCAATATATCAAATTGCCAGACAATTTTTAAAACATGGTAGCCACGAAAGACGCTTTGATTGAACGAGCTATTTTGGCCGGAAAAAATATCGATGTTGACGCTATTAATTGCAAAGTACCTGGTAATGAGCTAACATTTAAATCGTTCGACACTGTTGTCGAACCTGACGCAGCAGTCAAATTTCCTGTTGAATATTTGAATTCACTGGATTTATCATAGAAATGCCACAACATAACTTGTGATTGGGTGCACCAATTCGCAATTTAAATGCACGCTGCACGCGATTGGTCTTAAAAAAAAAATTATTCTTGAAGCTACTATTTTAAACGGAAATTTGCAAGATGAAGTTGTTCTCCTACTACGAATACCAATGATCCCATCAGACTCGCCAATTCCATTCAGACGAATGCAGTTTCCAATTCGTTTGGCATTCGCAATCACTATTAATAAGTCACAAGACCAAACAATGTCCATTTGTAGATTGGATCTAAAAAATCTATGCTTTTCACATGGCCAATTATATGTGGATGGTTCGCGCGTTAGTAAGCCATCAAGTTTGTGTATATATGCCCTTAGGGATATGACAAATATCCTTATTGTTAACTAAAAACACATCAATATTTCCTTTAGTATTATTATTTCATTAACTGAATGAATAGTATTATATTGTAAGTTTGTCATGAAGTTGAACAGGCAGAGGGAGACAAAAAAAACCACATGTTTCTTGATCAGCTCGATTAGATGAATCCATGTCCGTCTGTCCGTCTTTATGTATCCGCTTAGTTTTTGAGCTACAGAACCGAAATTTACGAGCCTCTCTTTTTACCGTACCATACAAACCACCCATTGAATACTACAATGAAACATTCACTGCGTCCTGTAAAGATTCATCTTCGGCATAGTCGAAGATACCTTTTGTCTTAAGATTGGATTTTTTTAAAGCAAGTTTGCGGGGTCAACTAGTACTCTACATAAAAATACAATAACCGCAACAACACACTCTCTCGTCTTGTTCCGCTATGACAATCGCTACCTCATCAAATGGTTGAAGTATTAATTTTAAATTTTTAGATGTAATATATACTTGTTTGTATTGTAATACAATGAATATTGTAGTGCTACTCTAGTACGTATTAAAAAGTAAAAGAACGGATGCGGGTGCATGAAGTTGGCTAAAGAATTGATATTTCGTTAGATAAGTTAATTAGGTCACCAATGTATTAATTTCTTAATCCAGTCGAAAATCGAGATAGTGGCAATTAAAACGTTTGGGATCTATAGTTGTCATGTCAAGTCAGGTTCCTGCAATTCCCACGTTCATGTCCAATTTTTCTCAGACAACAGATTCTTGTTATGTCAATTTATGTGACAAGTGTTAAAACATGCTTGGTGTTCAAACTCGCATCGTGCACTGTACCGCCGGGGAATGGGTACAAAGGAAAATAAAAAAATCGATAAAGTGAATTAAAAAGAAGATGAAACAATATTTGATTCATTTCTTCTATTGTTTTTATTAATTTATTTGGTTTGTTTATTTTGACCTCTTTTTATTACATTTCAATGTTTAATGTGTCATAATTTTTATTTGCTTACTAATTTTTGCCTTAATTAATTATAAACATGTTTCAATATTTAGTTGTAAATAGTGTGGTGAGGAGTGGGTTCTTTTCTTCTTGATTCTAATATTTTTGAAATTTTGCTTTTATTTATATTTTTCTTGAACATTTTCCGATGTCATTAATTTAAAATTTGTTTTTATATTTTTTGTTTTTGTGATTTGCATGTTTTGTCGTATATATGTATGTATCTATGTGCATCTATTTGTGTATGTGTGGTTTTGTCCGATTGCCTATTATTATGATAATCATTATGATATATTGACGCTTATTTTGTTTCTACAAACTTTAATTTTGTTTTATTACAAACTCATGACATTGCAATTTTTTGTATCTTTTATACACTTTACAACATGTCATATACGTACTTGTATTATCACCAACATAAATTTGATAAACATTTTCGTTTACGAGTATAGTGTATAGAATCATGCAACAGCATACATAGTACCCATTTGGTATGTGAATAAGTTTTGGTCGTCTTTGATGATGACACTAAAAACCGTACAAACATTGTGAATGGATAAACTATTGATCAGTTTGCTTTAAAAGTTTACACAAGTTTATGAGTACTGGATGCGTACTCAACTCAAAAATCACATTCCACTTGAACTGGATACGTTACGGAACGAAGGTCGAAAGGATCAACTCACTCAATGTATGTTTTGCTGTATCCATGATTATCATCTTCAAGTCAATCGAATGTATATAGTCCATAATACATCTATCTATCTGAATATTTGTATTGCACACCTTTACCACTAGTCCAACTATTAACTACTAGTGTTTGAAATAGAGTGGCTCTACTCATATCATCCATCATCTATCTGAATGTATTATAATATTGTATCTGTTTCTGTCAAACATTTACCCTCAATATTTTGCAATAAAATGAATGGAGATTTAAAGTTGTTGTGATCTGACCACTAAATGATGTAAGCTAACTATTTATGCCAATGATTCACATTTTATAGATATTTAAATTTGAATTGTTTTCTCTTCTCATACATAGGTGTTGACGAAGTACCATACAATTATTTAATGTGAAGTGTATGTAAACTTTGGTGATTGTCCAAAGTTAGTTTAGTTGTTATTGTTATTGTATTATTATTGCTGTTGCAAATGTTTTACAAATGCTGAAATATTTTTAATTATTTTTGAATTATTATTGTTATATAAATATTTGTTATATAATTTAATGAAATTGTTATGTGTGTAAATCTTTTTAAGATTAAAAAACATAATAAAAAATCCTCAAATATTTTCATAAATAGTTTCTTTTTTCTAATAACAAATTAATGTTCCTATTTTATTATTCCATTTCAATTTCCTTTTCATACATACACAATCTCGGAAGGACGAAGAATTAATTCAATAGAAGACGAATGGAATAGGATGAGGCTTGTGTTCGCCCTGAACTCCCTTTGGTTTCTTTCTTCGTCATAAATGATCGGATTGAATGAATTAAATTTGACATATTCATTTTGATCTTTTTAAGATATGCTTGCATATAGAAAAAAGTGAAAGGAAAGCCGAAGTTTTATTATTACATACTCGTAAATATGATTCTTTAACTGTTTTCTAAGTTCTTTTATATAGTATTTAAAATTAATAATTTGTTGCCACCATTGCTTGAATTAATTATTATTAAATTTGCATAAAATGTTCTAAGTTTTGTATTAAAAAAAAAAAAATGAAAAAAGGTTTTTTGCTTTATAAATTTATTTTTAAGTTTTCCTTCTTTTTCCTATTTTTCCACATGCTTATGTTTCAATTAATTTGTATTGTATTTTTTATACATTTATATTTAGTTTAAATATGTTTTTGATTTTATAATTTTTGTTTCTTGTTTAAATTATGATAATTTGGAGTTGTTTTCTTTTAGTTATTATTTTTGATTATATAATGAAGACTGTTTTGAGCGTTTTGTTGTTGCTGTTGTAATATACCATATAAAATTGCATGACATCATTATATCATATGTTTATCATGATGCTGCAATGTTCCAGTCCGCAATTTTTCCATAATTCACTATCACCAACATCAACATCATCATCAGTTATCATTATCATTATTATTATTATTATGAATCTAAGTATGTTGTCTTAAGGTCTCATCTCTTCTTCTACTTTCCTTTTTCCTGTTACTGCATCATCATTCGTTCATTCGTTTATATGTTCATTAAAACTTCCGCTTTTCAGAAAGTTTCGCTTTATTCATGCAATTCTCTTCACACCCTTGGTTTTCCCACGCTGTGTGCCTCATCTTTTCGCATCATCTCTCACTCATCTTTTGTCATCATTTTATTAATTGTTTATAACACATTTTACCTTTTTTATTTATTCATTTATTTAATCATTTACTTCTTGCACTTTTTGTGCTTTCTTTCCTTTCCTTTCTATTAACTTATCGTTTCATGTGATTTATTTAGTTTCAAGTTAAATTTTTTCTGTTTATGTTTATATATTATGAGTTTTATTTTTGTTTTTTGCTTCCTTTTTCACATTGTTTCGCTTCTCTTCGCTTCGCTTCGTTTCGTATCGTTTCGCTCCGCTTTAACCTAAAATTTTCTTGAAGTAGCTGACAACTTCCGGTTTAGTTAGTGAGCGTCTGCGATTTGGTTTAAATGGTGCTTCAGTTTCCGCATCCAGGAAGCTGCGTCTTGTTGTTGCTACTGCTGCTGCTGCTGTTGTTGTTAATGTATCTGTTGATGTTGCTTCAGCATCAGCGTTTGCAACAGTTACTACAATTCCAAATGACGGCATATACAAAGATGGCGTTGATGATGAAGATGGAAATGAGTATAATGTTTCAATTGAATCAGAATCTAAGGAATCTTTATCAGCATGTTCCAAATTTACATTTTTTAGCTTTGCCGTTGTTGCCTCTTTAACAAGTTTTGCTTTTATTTTTGTTACAGCTATTGCTGTCAATGTTGCTGATGCTGATGGTGTTGCTATTGTTGTTGTTAGTATTGGTTGTACTTTAATTGTTGTTGCTGCTGTTGCTGCTGATGCTGCTGATTCTGCTGATGCTGCTGCTGCTTTATCCTTACCATTTACTGTGAACAATTGTTCGGCTGTAGCTGGTTTTCCTCTTGTTATGTTATGCGCATCCGGTGCTTTATTTTGTGTTGTTGCCAATTCTTTTGTAACTAGTTTCATTTGTATTGCTTCTGTTGATGCTGCTGGAGCATTGTCTACTGAGGTTGGCATGCTTGTGGCTCCTGTTATTGTTGTTGTCATATCAGCACTAGAATCCGGTTCCGGATAAGTTACATCGAAATTTGTCGTTTCAATTTTTTTGTTTTCATTCATATTGTCATTGTCATTGTCATTGTTGTTGTTGTTGTTGTTGTTGTTGTTGTTGTCGTCGTCGTAATTGTTGTTACTATTACTATTGCTTTTCATATTTTCCTTTAAGCTCTTCTCTTTAATTGTTATTGTTTTTGTTGTTGTTGTTGTTATTGGTGGTGGTGGAGATGTTGTTGTGGTTAACAACAAAGTATTTCTATCCGTTATTTGGTGAACTTTAGCAATTGTTTCTGTTGCTATTCCGATTTCTGTTGTTGTTGCTTTTGTTGTTGTTACTTTGTCGTTATTCATGTCGCTCTCAATTTTTGCTACTTTTGCATTTAATATTTGGTTTAATGCTGTTGATAAATTAATGGATGTAGTAGTAGTACTTGGTTTTGTTGTTGTTGTTGTTGTTGTTATTGGCTGATAGTGTTCATAATCATTGTCATTATCATTATCATCATCATTCTCATTATGATCATCATCATTATTATTATTATTATTATTATTACTACTATCGTTATTATTGATAATTATCGCACGTGTAACAACAGGTGTTGTTGTTGTTGTTGTTGTTGTTGGTGTTATTTCATTGATAGTCGATGTTGTGCCATCAGAAAACTCATGCTCAGTATGCCCATAATGTTGTTGTTGTTGTTGTTGTTGTTGTTGCTCATTGTGCTTTGCTAGTGGTATGTAATGTGATTTCACCAGCAACATTGGTGGAATGAAGTGTGAATTATCTGCAGCTGGTTCCTTCATATGAGGATGTTGTTGTTGTTGCATTTGCTCCAGATGTTGTTGTTGGTGTTGTTGTTGTAGTTCGTGCTGCTGTTGTTGTTGCTGTTGATGATGAGTTTCATCCTGGTGGTTGGTGTAACTGTTGCTGCTGCGGGGTTGTTGTGGATGCATCGGATGTCCGATTGTGGCTGGTGATTGTGTTGTGATGTCCTCGTGTTCGTGTTCGTGTTCGTATTCGTGTCCATGTTCATGTTGGTTGACAGTTTCAAGCAAGGAAAATGGTGAAGAATTTAAGTGCGAAGAAGTGGTGCTGGAACTTTTATTAATACCAACATGAGTAGTTGTTTGTGTGGTTTTTGCTGTTGTTGTTGCTGTGGGTATCTCCACAAGGGAGGGCAATAATAAAAAGGATGCTAGTGGTGATGATGATGATCCTAATGGTGTTGTTGTTGTTGTTGTGGTTGCAATCCCAACGACTCCAGTTGGTTTCAAATCTTGTGCTAATATTCTTTTCATATGTGGCAAAGGTTCCATAATCTCATTATTATTATTATCATCATCATGGTCAGCATTCAGATTTATATTCTTAGATAAATCATTAAGTTTGAAATTCAAATGATGGGTATCTTCTTTCAATTCCTTATCTGTATCCATTATTGAGATTTGTTTAACATTTCGTTGATGCAACTTTTCTCCGTCATCATCTTTATGGTCATGATTTATTTCATGCATTATAATAGGTTGATCCCCCATCATGTGTTCCTCTTCAGGTGCTGGTGTCACTCGCTCAGATCGCCGTCTTTCATGCTGTTCATGTTGGGATTTTACTTGTCTCAATGTGCCAATACTTGTTGTTGTCTTAGTCATTTTTTTCAGATTCTTCTTAACCTTATGTGGTATCTCATCGGGTATACGAGAGCCAAATGAGCGTGGTGGGGCTCCGTTGCCATTACCATTACCATTACCATCATTATTGCCAATTGTTTCAGGTCCATGCAATAGTTCATCGGCATTGAATTGCTCAATGAGGCGTTTTACTGCATTTTGTTCAGTAACCATAATCTGAGACTGAGGCAATTCTGCTTGTGCCTCCACAGCATAAGCAGCGAGAGGAGCTACCGGAGGTGGTGGTGGCAATAGCTCGATATCATTATTTTCATTATTATCAGTTCGTATGCTATTGATAATTTGCAGGGACTTGAAATGAGAGTTAGTTATGTCATTAATGCGTTGAGTTTCCAAACGCTCTTTTGGACAAATAAGTTCTCGGATGGCTCTTTCGCGATCCTAAAATATATTGAAATGACATGCAAGGGAAAGAAGAAACAAAACGATTGTAGGTGACTTTATCTATGAATTGATTATTGATCTATTGTATTATAGTTCCCTTGATACTTACCTCTTTGCCTTTGCAAGTTTGCCGGAGAAGACCTTCTTCTTGGCAATTACGTATCAACTCAATGCTTGCTGTATCCGCCATATATTGCATTGTTAGATTGGGTATATCCTTTAATATACAGACATCAGCCCAGGCGGGTACTGATTATAAAGCATTCCACCGTCATATTAAAACCGCTCTAGAATTTCTTAACTCGACTGCACTTTAACTACTTACCTGGCATTTCACATAGAAACGAAGCTGTCTCTGGTCCGCCGCAACGCAAAGCATGCCAACGATAATCACGTATGGGATCGATAACGGCGCATAATGGTGCATCCATAAGAGGGAGAGCTTCGGCCCAGTAACCAGTATCGGTGACTAATGGACGTGAATTGCTTTAAATTTTGTAAATACAAAAAATAATTTAAAAAAATGGTCAAAATTCATGAAAGCCGAAACTCAGAGATATTTGAATTGTTTTATTTGTTAATGAATATGTTTCATATTTATAATACTTACGACCACATAAAACGATCCAAATTCTGTGGTCTCATCAAACCAATCCAAACGATATCATTTACATCCAATTCTCTTAAGAGATCACGTGTCGCATCGAATTGAAAACTGTTGTCAACTAACGAAAATAGACAAAGCAAATAAGTATTAGAGTATATTTAATATTATAGTAATCCCATAATTCCTATAATATTTCTTAATCATACTTTATTAATTCATCTTTTCAATGTCAGAAGTTAGGAACAAAGTTTTTGTTCACTAAGTGAAACTTAATATTGTTAAAGTGATGAGGATCATAGAAAAATAATGCAGACAAATTGATGATTGATTGATAAAAGCATATAATTTGTAGAAGAAATTTGGAGCCAGGGATTAAGCATTATTGTGCGCTCTAACTATTCAGATGGGTGAACATCTGGAAAGACCCTGTGTATTGTTAAAAATTTTTAACATTTTCTTTTAAAATTTTTGAAATTTTTTTTTTATAAATAACCGTACAATGTTCAGTGATGTAATTTTTAGGTTTCCGGAACCAAAGGATATCAAGGGCAACCCTATTGCAGAGACTTCGCTGTCCGTCCGTCCGTATGAACCGTAATAGCTAGAGAGTTGAAATTATCACAGAATGTGTAGTTCTATCCGGGCATCAGCAACAATTACTAAAATTAATATATTTTCAATATGTGGGACCACCCATCAAAAAGGTGGAACATCAGCTTAAATTTTAATTTTAATTAACTTTCGGTTCACTACTTCGAATCAGAGTTCAAAAGAGATAGCTTAGCATAGATTGGAAGCAAGCCAGTTCAGTTGACAAAAACAAATTCAGAACGCATCCCTCAGGAGGCATTGTTAACCTGAGGCTCCGCCTTTTGTGATTATTTGGAAAATTAAGTAACAATAAATACTGTCTACATGTTAATATACGAAATGAACAACAACATAACAGATATTAAGAAAAGCACATCACATCTGCACACCAAAATTATAGAATATGACTTCCATTAAAAAACTTTTAACACAAACAAAACACCCATTCATCACTCGTATGTATTTCCTATGACATAAGGCATCATTCACGCCTCGATGTTATCAAATTCTTACGGCTTCGCCTAGGGCACAACTACGTTACCAATAGCGACACTCTCAACAAATCTCCCCCACCAACCAGTCAATCACACAATGTCCCCATTTATTGCCAATCATTTTAGCTCCGAAGTTTTATCTGCATCCAAATCCGACACAAATCCCTTTCGACAACAAAACAATGTAACACAAATAATATTTTTATTTAAAATCAAGCAAGTAACTATCACAACAATATGTAAATAATATTAATAAGAATATAATATTATCTTCATAATTTAAATGTAAGCTTAAGGCCTTAGTAGCTTCTGCTTCCATTTTTTTTAATGTTTATTGTAATTTTTTATTGTGCTGTAACCATACAAATAAATAAATATTTATAAGTATAAACAAATAATGTCTACTAATCAGATGTGCTGATGATTAAAGAAAACCATTATTTACTCCTTATAATAAAGGTGATAAAAGAATGTTGTAGTAAAGAGCCAAGACAAACTCTACTTTGCATTAGGTATAAAATAATCTACTTCAACGTTGAGTTTAATAATCTCGGTGGGGACTATTTTCCTATTTGTTAAACCTTATAATTATGGTAGGTGCGGATCATAAGGCTTATCGGCTCGTAATGCCTAAGTAACAAAACTATAAATTACAATGATGAATGTGGCTCAAGGTCACACTCGCAGGTCACAAACACTCACACCATAGATGGGTCCTCAAACTTATCGACTTGCTGGTGCCATTGCGGCGTCATTGACTGTCGGTTGCGCGGCTCAAATAATAAGAAATCGTGCGAATCAATAATTAATATTTTGTGTAATAATTAAATTTAAGTGTATACGAGAATATAATTCTGCGCTATAGTTTTCTACTTATTATGTTCATTCTTCTACGACTTTTGCTGTTTGAATAATAAATATATCATAGTCCGAATAATATTCTTTTTAGTTTTTATTTACACAAGTTGTAAGAGGTTATTAAAGCTTTTTTTTCCTTTATTATTTTAAGATTGTCACAAAGTATTTTTCATGGACAGAAGGACACATCGGAGATCACATAAAGTAAAATATTTATATGTAAATACATACTTGTATTCTTGTTCACGAGATGAGATGATTAAGCAATGTCCGTCCGTCCGTTTCTATGTATGCAAACTTATTTCTAAACTATTTTTAAACTAGAAAGCTGAAATTTTGCACGAATTTTTCTTATCATCAGACGCTTTGTCGGAATCAGCCTAGTCGGATTACTAAATTTTTTTTTTGTTTTTGTTTTGTTTTTTGTATTATCGAACTGACATAACTTTCTAATCAATGTTCACTAAACCTTGTATATTTCAAGATTTCGGTCTGACTGTTGAAATGTATGTGTACTGGCTTTACACTAACCATAAGTCACATCAATAATGTTATATTTCTGTAAGCTCAATGACAGGAACATAGGAAAAAATTTAAAGCGTGAAGAGTATGATAGCTTCCGCATATCCGAAGGTAACCTTCCTTTTTCTTGTCTAGTAACAATATTTGACTGCTTTACAGTAAAGTGCGCAAAAGTGTCTTTTAATATTTGATTGCCACTTTTGTAAACCTATCCATCTTTGAAGTGGCAGATTCACTCGCCATATCATTATACTGTTTGCCTTCAAACACAACACAACTCAACTCAACTCCAATCCCTCGATAAAACCGTCTATCGATCATTTCAACACCACTGGAAAGCTGAGCTTTTATCAATTATGGAACAAAATCCAGACAAAAAATCATTTAAGCTCTAATCAATATTATCCTTTCAAATGTCTGTTAAACTTTTAAGACTTTCAGCATGATTAATGCATTTGTATTATTATTGATCTGAATAATCCAATGTAAGAAACCTATTTTGATTTTTGTTTTATGTAAGTTAAAAATGTTTAATTTTGTTTTTGTTTGAGTTAGAAGTTTGCCATTTTCTGTTAAATATTTTATAACAATTGATCTATTATGATTAATTCAAATCAACATTAATATTTCGTGATTGTATGTACATAGTTTCTTATTTTATTTCAAATCTCCCTTAATTATACTAGAACTTTATTCTTATTCTTTATTTCTATCGATATAATTATGGAAAAAAATAAAATTTTAAAACATTAAACAAAACAATTTTATATCAAAACCTTTCACCTAATATAATCTATTAATTAGATGAATAACAAAATTTCTTATAAGAAATTTACTTTTATAAAAGTTTAAGTTAACATGGAAAATTTATACAATGTTGTCATAGTGTGTAACAATCTAAACATGAGTAATGTGTATGAGTTTCTTAATTTCCGTAAATTTAACCATCTAAATCAAAGTGTTACAAAAAGAAGAAGGTATACCCTTCACGCACCTCCTAGAAAACGTTTTTGCCTAAGCTCCTGTGATTGAGCATTCAGAAATATTCGATTATTGAAATTGACTTATGTTTAAGGTACTATAGTCAGTACACATACATCTTTCAACTCTGCGAACGAAATATTTGTATGGTAGCTTTATGATCCAGTAATCCTAGGGTCTTGAAATCAACACGGTTGTTGAATATGGGTCAGACACTTATACTGTTCAAATTTCTATTCGATAACACAAAAAACAAAAAAGTCTCTCTAACAGGAACATAAATTTGAATTTGGGTTTGAATGGGAGATATACCATCTAGTAACCCGAGGGTCTTGAAATGTACATGCTTTGTAGAGATTGTCAAATGTACAGCGTTTTCTAAAAAAAAAATTTTTGACAGACAGAGGGGCTTGATCTACTAGTCTTGTCGAGCTGATGAAGAATACTATATACTTCATGTGGTCTCCGATGTCTCCTTCTGTCTGTTACATACTTTAAACTAACAAACTTATAATACAATACTATTCCCTGCGTCAAGAGTATAAACATTTTTATACATTTGCATGCCGCAAAGAGTTAAAATTTTCTTGTCTTTTGGTAGTTTTGTTATTGACGCAAAATTTTAACATGCTTTAGTATTAGCCATATGTCATAATGTTAGTGTAAACATTCTAGATTTTTTGCTCTGCACGAATAGGTTTGTCTTTCAACTAACATGTAAGTTAAGGACGCACGAAAGCTCAATTTCTGCTTAGTTATTCATCATCCCGATTAGTTGTCATCATATAAAATACAATATCTATATGCTCAGTGCTTAACGCTATACAGTACACATACATTATATTCAACGTCAAGTCATCAACAAACGAAACTTCTTGCTTAACACCCCTTTTTACCAGTGCTTCTTAACCTGTGGCTCACGAAACCCTGAGGGCCACAGTGTCATTACTGAGGATTCGCGTAATAATTTTTTGATTAACTTTAAATGCCAACTTTTTACCAATTTCTGACGCTTCCTTCTTTTTTAACCGACTTCAAAATAAGGAGGTTATCAATTCGTTTGTATTATTATATTATTATTGCTTTTTTTTTTTTTTTTATTAATTTCTGTGTTGAGAAAATGAGGCTCGCCAACCAAGATGTCTAGGGATGAATTAAATTTGTTTTTATTATTTCATTTGATTTTTTAAAGGATGAATTACATTGTGTTACAAAACTTATTGCGTTGTCTTTATTTTTGTGAAATATTGTATGTTTGCTAATCTCGGTACCGAAACCCCATTATTTACGTGTAGTAACCCCTAAGTTTAACAACCTTTACATTCAAATTTCATTTATTCTATTGTATATATTAACAACTTCTATTAAAAACATAGATTTTAGTCTACAATTTTTTTAAGAATTACAAAGTTTAACTAAAATACTATTGTACAGTACAAAAAATTCAATGCATGGAACAAAGAAGAATATGAATATAGAAGATGAGCATTCCAAAATTTGAAAAAATCTTACTAAAAACTTCTACTATATTCTATGCTTAAAGCATATGAGAATACGAGTATGTATAGTAGTAAATGTAAATGTAAATGTAATGTATGTATATGCTTTTAGTTGTTATACACACATACATTTTATGAGGCCACTGATTTTTATCTAAAACAACGTGAAGGTTATATAAAGCAAAGAGAAAATAATAGATGGGATAAAAGAGGAAGGAAGGAGGGAAGGAAAGCAAGAGAGAACAAAATGAAAATTTTAAAAATTAATTTTAGCAAATCAAGTCAAGTGTAGCGTAAAAACACAATGGTGGACGGTAAATGGTAGAATGGATGTTGGAATAGCAGGGTGGTAGATAAGTTGCATGGATGGATGGATTAGTTATGCTTAAATGCAAGGACAACAACGAATCATTTTAATAGCTAACTAGGCCATGGCCAATATTGTGAGTGACTGAGTAAGTAAGTGAGGATTTTACCTGTTACCAAATTAGCATGATGAAATTGACAAACAGCATCGGCCTCGAACCATGAAATACGGTCACGAAAGAAACGATAGAATACATTTAGATCCTCCTGTGGCATTGTCCATGTATTACTAATGTTGACCTAGAAAGATAATGAAAACATCTCTAATATAATTAAAATTTTATAAAAGTATTCTGTTGAGAAAATTTAGCTAAAATACTCGTCTATTGTTAGTTACTAGGCCTATGACTCTAGAATGAAATTACTGTAGACAAGGTGAATTAGATTATTGAATAAGCAAGGACATTGTAAATGCTTTTAACAAATACAGTGCTATAATACTCTCCCTTATTTCCATCCTCCATCCAAAATATGGTCGAGTGAAATGAGAGTTGATCCCGAAAATTAGTCGAGTAAATTAATAAATGAATAAAAGTTACATGCCATTTGGTAAATTAAAATCCCCAAACTACAACGAGTATGAGCAATAAATATTATCCGAGTCTCCTGTCGTTCCTTCCAAGTGTTCTGTCCTTTTGAGACTTAATATTTTATTCTTGTACGTCTCCTTTCGTAGTAGCCATCGTTGGTTTGTGGTGCCTTCAGGTTCTTTGGTCCTGAAGTTCGCTTCCTTTCATTGGGTTTGGTGTGAGCCTGGAGTTGGTTGGTTAGGTTCGGTTCCCTTTTTGTTTCTTTGTTCTTCAGTCATTCTTTTCTTATACAATAGTAATACGCTGCAAATGTTGCCATAAATCAAGCTGATAATTATGTGGGCGAACGAAATGCGAAAAGCGAAGTAATGTTGTTGGCAACGTTTTGTGGGCGACCGCGAACATTCACACACAAATACTCAGATATACTCACACTTAAACACACACAGATACCCATAGAGTCTCTCGAAGAAGCGAAGAAGATATAAAAACAGTGTTCGTGACAACAACAGAGGAGTGAATTTTCACTCAAACATCAGAAGTTTTTTCATCTTCTAAACATTTTACTTTTTTCCTTAAGTTTGGTTTTAGGTCTCCTAACACCCGCGCCGCCACGCCACTGTTGACAATTTTATTTTATTTTATTTTTTTGTTTTTTTTGTTTTGTGTTTGGCAGCAATGAGTTCCTTCGGGGAGAGAGAAAGAGAGAGAGAGAGACAGAGAGAGAGAGAGACAGAGAGAGAGAGAGAGATAGAGAGAGGGAGAGAGAATTTTGGAAGGGGCAACCGAGAGTTTCTTGTGTTTTGGCTTAGCTATAAGTGTAAAGTGAAAAAAGTGAAGATGTACGAAGAAACTGTGATGCGCATATGCTTCCTTCCAACAAAAAGATTAACGAAAAAAAGCGACTCTTCTCAATTGGATTCAAACGAGATAAAACACTTTTGCTTCATGTTTTTGTATCTAACAATGACGATGATGGTGATGATGGTGGTAGCGGTGTTTGTGTTGGTGTTGGAAATGATGAAGGCAACATACTATACGTCACACGTCACTTCAAAGCTCAATTACAAGTTAAATGTATAATGGAGGTATATTTTTTTTAAAGGTTTCCCATACTACTAACTGAAGAGACCTTTCTTTATTGCAATCATGTGCTGCTGCCAACTATGTTAAGTCTCAAAGGCACATGGCAAAGAAGAAAGTATTGCATAAAAAGAAAAACGTGGAAAAGTCCCGAAAAATAATGTAACACAGTGTGTATGAGTGTGTGTGGCATACTCCTTGACAAGTTGGACTTGGAAAACAGCCAAACAAACAAAAAATAAAAGTAAAATAAAGAAAATATTATGGATGCTGCTGCTGCTGCTGAAGGCTTTTGAACGAAGTGGCATGTTGTATGCCAAAAACCAGCACAAATGAAACTTACAACAAAGAAACGAATCAAGGAATGTCGGAGGGGGTTGGAAGAAGTTGAAAGTTTGGAGATAGGTTAAATTTAAAAGATATTGAGCAAGAATATTGGTGGGTGCACCAAAAAAAAAAAGAAAGAATATGATGATGAAGAAGTCAGGAAATGTGAGTAAAAGTTATGAATGCACTGTCAAAGGGTATTTTGTGTTAAATTCAAAATACAGCAAATGTCACAAACAAAATACGATGATGGTTATGAAAATATTATAAAAGAAAAAACACATTAGATATATGTATTTCTTTTCAAATATTTACACATTTCTTCGTATTATTTAAAAACCCACAGAGAAAACCGTGCATCGAAGACTTCATGCATCAAAGACCCCTAATTATGTATGGTATTATCGATTATATGCATTCTTAACATACTCAATTGAAAGTAGAGATATCTTGCAAAGGAACTACAAGTTGATGCTGGTGTCCTGTTTTAATCTTTTGTGTCCCAGTCTGAATCTGATGTATTGTATAAGACGCTATGTTTCATGTTGAGTGCTTTTTATGTAGGGTTGAATTGCTTATAAAAGTGGGTATATTCGTCGTATAGTTGGTTCAATTTCTGTTCTGTTGACTTGTCTCTTAAACTTTTGTATATCTTCCGTTATTCAAACAAAACTTCACTTCATGAATATTCAAGTTAGGGATGAAAGGCGAATCGATGTTAACGCTGTGTCTTAATCATCAGGAGACCATGAAACTTATTTCATTTCTTCGAGTCGAAGGCATTGTAGCCAAATTGAGGTCTAAATTGTTTTTTTATGTCTCACAAAAATTCAAAATATTCTTTAAAATATACGAAAATGTCATAAGTTCCACACAAACATTCAACATGGAATTAGAAAAACGGCAAGAGACCTACAACAGGTTCAATAAAAAGTTGTAATTTTTGACTTAAATGAATGAATTGTCATCATCAACCTTTCTGGAAAAATCCCTTTTATTGAATGTATTACAATATATCGCAAAGACAGACTTATTTCAACAATGCATACATTTCCAATGCCACCTTTCTACTGAAAGGATTTTGTTACAACCAAATTCTGGATTCTTGTCCATATATATCTTCACTCCCGTAAAAACGGAAATTGCAAAACTTTTATGGAACACCAGCGACAAATTGTTCAGATGCGAGAAGTTTTTCTAGCTTAAAATGCGTTTAAAATTATTAAAGATTTTATTTTAAGAGCTCTTTTCTGAATTGATTCTGAACTAACGGGCAAGATTTCTTGAGACGATATAATTGATATATTTGCTAATAGAAAATCGCGGCAAAGGTATTGTAAAATTTTCATAACTTTATTGATTGAATTTTATCATCATTACCAGAGAACTAAATATATTGGTTTTAAACTGAATGTAAGCTCAATAAAAATTATTTAATTACATTTACCGTACATTATTAGTAATGCATTTGAGGCAGTCCAACAACAAGTTGACGAAATGGAACAAAAAAGTGAATTCCAATAAGTTATTACACGTCACATTCACCATATAAGAAGGAGATTGTACAAGTGTGCGTATTGGTTCTTGCAACACCACAAAATTCATTATGATAGAAGGCTCACTTGGAAAGATTAAGTTATAACAAAACGAAAGCAATTAGATCTAAGGTTAGACAATGTTCTGGTCGCTGGGTAGGAATTCGAAACTGAGCGCAAAAGAAAAGCTCCTACTTTATAAGGTCATGTTGAAGCTTGTCTGGATGTACGGGAAAATGATGAGAGTATTGCTGTGGCAACTTACATTATCGTAAAGTTTTTAGACTAACCATACATACTTGTGTTAGATTAAATGGGGTATTATACAACTAAACAAGCATCATTTTAATTTTGATATCTGACGATATTATTCCATAATAATTTGGAGAAGACGGTAACTTTTATGCTCAACGTTACATAATCTTCCTTTAATGGTTGTTAGTTTACTACGAGGGCAGTTAAGTCAGTTACTTTTCCAATTTCTAGCTTAAATGCAACACTTCTTCTGTCAACTACCATCTGTTACCAGCTGAGTAAGCTGCGTCATTTAGTTTGCCTTTGACAGGCATTGAAAGCAAATAAGCTCATGAATTTTTTTTTGACTGGCTCGTTGGCCCAGAGGTTAGTGCGCTGGGCTGACATCCCAAGAGTCGCGGGTTTGATTTAGGCATATTTATAATTTCCTCCTTTCCTTGTTAACTTCCTTCTTAACCCCTGAGCTGAATGCCTCTGTAGCTATTGCTCATATTAAAAACTAGGTTATAATTTGTAATTATAATCTTAGTTAAATATTTTTTTGCGTAAAAATGTAAAAAATACTATGGTGATTCTGCATATGGATTTCATTAGTTAAGAAATGATTTACTGTATGTGTTGTGGTCTTACCAGAACGTTCTGGACGCTCAAAAGTTTTCGACATGCCAGAATGGATATTGGATATTGGACAATCGGATAATGAAAGTGCCTGAGGTTGCTGAGGCTGTAGGCATCTCAACTGAACGGATATATCACACTTCACATGAATATTTGGACATGAAAAAGCTATCCTCGCGATGGAATCAAAACTTATTTAACTGCCTTCGTACATCTAAGAAATATGTAGATGCGTTTGATTATTGCAGTATTATTGGTTATGCTTAACTATACGAGAACTAATTGGGATATGTTTATTGTATAACGGTGTCTATTAGCTTTTATCACAAATGCGTTTTTTATCGCGTAGTTATATCTCTTCACAACAACATGGTTCGTTATAATATAATAATATAATAATTTAGTTTGAATTTTGAGTAGAAGAATTTTATATTTTTGTAATTAAACCTTTCATTTAAACAATTGTTTTATTTGAAATATTCAACCAAAGTTTCCAATTTATCATGAATAGATGTACGGTTCAACAACGTGTCCAAATTATTTAATACTATAGTAAGTATACTTACTATATAAATTCAGTTTCAATAGTGAATACGTTATACTCAAATTCGGGCAATCGGTGGCGAATATTCAAGTATGTATTAGAACATGCGTGGACCGGTTCACTGAAAGTATTGTATTACCATAGCCTTTCTGCGACCACCACTTAATGAGTATTTCACTAAGACGTAGGACAATATACAATAAAATTCAACGAAATCACTATATGATGCTGCATGAATTTGAGGATTAGTATGTATGGCAACTCAATTTTGACAATAGTTTTGGAATAAAAAAATCATTTTCAGCGACGAGATCAATTGCTTAAATAATGAGTATGTAAACAAGCGAAATTTTCGCATCTGAGCCTAGGGAGCATCTCTGGGGGCCATTTCTTGTTTCATCCATGGCTTTTATCTATTAGACAAACTTTATTTGTGTAAGCGTCGATAAGCACATAATTTTTAGTTTTTGTATTGGCTTTAGAATCAATCCCAAAGGAAATTAAATTTATGTGTTTTAAGTTTTACCATATTGACACCTATAGCATTAACGTCTAGGAGAAGAACATACCTACAATGTGAATACAAACCGACAAATTCGAATGGTTGGTCTAAATGGTGACAACTATCCCTCTTGAGTCGTTGCGTATGCCTACTTATAACATGAACATTGGGTTGAGCCTCAACTCATAACTTCAATGATTTTCTTCGTTTTTAAAATCTTTTCAAATGGAGGGGAGAATTTCTAAATGGCATAATATTTGGTGACATGATTCATTAAAGCAACCTTGATTGCTCGACATTTTGTTGATTTTAGTGACACACAAGAGGCTAATAACAATAACAATAACGAAACAAACACAACAAAAGAATTTGATGATTGATTGTGTTGATTTAGGACTTAAGGAACCTAAGATCCACAAACATGAAGGAGTGAGTTATTGGGCAAGCATGTTTGTGCTTGACTAAGGTAAGGTAATGTGTTGGGGGTGATAAGACCTTCTTTTTAAGATTGGTTTAATATCTGCTCAGGATTTACATTCCGATGAGTAAATCCTAAAGAAAAGAACTTCCGTCAATTAAGAGAGTGAGTGAAGCTCATTTTTACTGGACTGACTTCTGCCAACTGCCAACAATAACACAATACCAACAACATCCTCCATTATAATGATGCATGCACCAAGGGGCAGCACTGTACAAGCACAGCAAGGACTGCAAAGCGCGGGACCCACAATACAATCTGAGTGTATGAAAAATTTAAGAGTAAAATCACAACAAAGCCAACAACAATCGCGGAACATCAAAATACTATGTATGTATGTTTTTTATATATAGTCAATGGTTGAATAGAAAAGAAGCAAAGACTAAAGTCCAAAGTAGAGATCCATAAGCCTAAAACTGAAGTATTGTAGGTAGTTGGTTTTAGTAGGTAAATGAAACTCTTTGATTATTGTAAAAAGGATGACACAATATAATATTGTAGCAAGTATAGTAGGAAGGTTGGCTAGTTCAGGGGGCTGATGGTAGTGTTCCTCAAACTTATGAACAGCCAAGAAACGTGCTGAAAATTTTTATTGGATTCAAACGCTTTTTCATGCATACGAATTTCAAAAGGAGTAAGCAAAAGCATAACGATGTCGAAGGAGTTTGTGTGTAGCAAACCAAAATGAACAAAGCTTGCAAGCCAGAAATAAAAATGAAGAAAAAGGGTAAAAGAAGGTAGAAGAAGAAAATGTATATTAAATGACCATCGTCGCTTGGCGGCCGAAATCAGTGTAGTAGCAACAATAACAAAGAAAACTAACGAATAGCAATAAAAGGAAATATTTTTATTTCCCTTTCCTCATCTCCATCTCATCTACCGAACGGGTTGTTCACCACCTCACCAAACTTCCACTACTACTTTTTTACTTCTGCAATGAACGCGAACATGAAAAACAAAAGGAAAGCAAACATAAGGAAAACAAGTGCATGACCCAAGGTAAGTTGAAGAAAGGCAGTTTAGAGGAGAGGAGAGAAGGTTGCAGGAAAATATAAAAAACAAAAAGTGAAAAACACATAAACTAAATATAAATAAAAATTGGGAAACGCAAAAATGAAAGAACAACGCAACAACAGAAAAGAAAATATAAATACGAAAATTAAAGCGAGTGGCATAAAGTGGAGAGGCAGAAAATTGAGAATCATCGTTGGCAAAGCGCGGCATGCTTGAAGCTCCTAGCAATCACCATCGCCATCAGCCGCAAAGCCATCGTTATCGTCCTCGTCATCGAAAACCCAACAAAGCAAACAAAATGTGTTTTTATTATTATTTTTTTTTTTATATTTTTATTTATTTATTTTTATTTTTTTTTATTGTTATTATGTTTTTTTTAAAAAAATCATTTGTCCGCCATGTTTCTGGTTGACCCAAAAACATGGCGACCGGAAAATAATATTGGTTGCTGATAGTCTTGGTAGTGTTGGTTGGTTGTATTTTGCAAACGCAGATCAACGCACGGAGCATGGAATCCTAGCCAAGCCAAGACTAGTCATTCTAAGGAAAGGAAACGAAACGAAAGGAATGGATGGACGAATGAGAAAGGGAAGAGGAACACATTAAACCCTCTAAAATATAAATAGAAAAATAGGAAGAAGGGAATGAGTGCATGGAACAAAGGTTTCAAATGCTTGGATTATAGAAAGAACTATAGTAAAGTTGGTAATAAAGGAATAAGGGTGGAAGGGTGGAAGGGTGGAAGGGGAGAGGAAGAATGGATGGCATGGAATGATAGGATATGAACTAAACTAAAATTTGCTGACATCGCTGAATATTTTGTGCCACCATTACAATCGCCATCTATACATCACCATCTCTTTCTACTACTACTAAGTTCCTCGCAACACTTACATTACAACTATGCCTCGTTCGCGATATTTCCCTTGTTTTTCTTATTGTAGCTGTTATTGTTGTTATAACAGCAGCCTCGTAGGCGACACTTTGTCTATCTGTCTGTATGTCTGTCTGTTTGGGTCTTCGTAGCCTATAATTGAGGTTTGTTGAAGTTGGTTAGGTCTAGTTGAAATTGGTTTGGTTGGGTTTGCTGAAATAGGGTTTAGTTGGGTCTTGTGAAGTAGAAGCTGCTAGTATTGAATCCCTTTTTTAATTTTTCTCATCTTTGCATCCACTTCTCTCTATCCTTCCTCTATTATAGTTATTTATGTTTGTTGGATGTCCAGAGAACGTGCTGCTCTATGTGTTTTTCTTATTTGTTTTCTGATGGTTATGTACCCAGTTCCATGATGACCTGCAGCAATAACAATTTCTGGCCTCAATTAACAATTTAATACTAAACTTCATTCAGACCTTCATTCATTCTTTCATCCGCCCAACCATCCTTCTATCTATTCATGCATTCATTCATTTACTCATTCATACATTCAGTCATTCATTTATTCATTTGTCTGCGCTTCGTTTGCTTTGTTAGCCAATATTAAGCCTTTCACAATCATTTGTTCTTTGGTTTTCTTTTCATTCGTTCATCGTTTGTTTTTTCTTTCATCTCTTGCAGATTGTTTCAGACCATGTTTTTGACGCCATGCAATTGGCATCAGACAGTCATGGTAACAGCACATACTCGTACATTATTCGTACATATCCGAATGACGGCTCAAAAATTACGAAACAAAGGATAGACCATTTTTTATTCTGTAAATCCATTTATAGATGAAAAAGTGTATTATTGAGTATCTGTAACCCTCTGCATTTTCAACTGCCTAGATGCATTGTTTTCACTATAACAAATAAAACTTAGTATTTGGTGATATTTGGCGTGACGACTCTGTTGGTCTCAAATTGTTGCCACGCTCCTTATATATTGTCCAGGTAAAAAGTTATTGTACATGTACCAAACTAAGTAGGTGTATGTACATACGTAAATTCTGAAAAGCTTAAATTGCGTATGCATTCGGTTTATATAAATCATTGATGCCCAAAGTAAACTACATATAGCGCAAAACAAAAAGGATTGAGGTTTCGTGAGATAGTGGATCTTATTTAAGTAGGTCGTGACTTAAATTTTGGCTTTCTATGATTGGAACAATCCACATACACAGATGATTTGTTGGACAATGAATTAGAAAGGTCAATCGCATCAGTGCTGCCAAGTTCGATTGTCTAATGATGATTTTAAGCAATTTCAAAATGTAAAATTTTTGCTAAAATGAAAAAGGGAAACTGCAAATTGTTCTAAGTCATGTACCATAAATTTTAAGTTTGCACTAAGCGCAACGTGCGCGCAACTTTAAATGTATGCACAAAGTCAAAGCAAAATACATCTGATCCTAGACGCAGAGACACTGTCTGAATGGTTGTATCAAAATCACCGACAAAACCAATGACTCTGTTTGTTTTTTGTGCCTTGGGGTATGGTATGAGCACTCATAAGAAACACTGTTGTGTACTGTTGTTTCACCAAACAAAAAAAAAAAAAAAGAAGGGCTGTTCTCTTTGGTGTATACTGAGCCAAAAACAAAAGAGACGGTAACGTAACTATCACGGCGATGCACAGTGGCCGGACTTGTATGACTCCATCCAAAAATGGAGACATCAACCTGAAACTTTGGGTTTGTGTTTATAAAAATGAGAGTACTATTTGGTATAAAATATTTTGCGTGGTTCCACAACTCTACATCCACTCCCACCCCCCACATTCAATGCGTTTAAGAAAAAAAAAGTTTTTAAAAATACTCAAAAAATTGCTGCCTGTTTTGTAAGTGGAATACTAATTGTTTCTAAGATTTTGTTCTATTGTACAAAATTAATATATAGTTTATTATTTAAAAATAATTACCACAAAAATTAAATTTTAAGAATATTCAATTTTTTTTTTTGTCCCGTGATAAAACGATCTGAATCTTTTTATGAAATCAGCATTCGTTAAGGGCGTGAAATTTAATAAGTCTCAACTTTTTTATATCTTTATTTTTAGATTCAGCAGGTTCCTCAGAGAGATCTCCTGACGTCAAGAGCATGAATACAAATTTTATGTATAGAAGGTGGAAGATAGTACCATGTATACATCTCTATTCACTCTTTAACTAGTTTCAAACGCATATTTCTCAAAACTTTCAACAGCTTGAAGTAATGTTGCTGTTGTCTGACAATTAAATCCTTATTAAGTCCCGTAATTTGAGTAGCCAAGGCAGTATTTTTAAAAATGCCAAGAAGGTGAAGTTTCAACTTACGTTCAACATTTAAATGCCATCTATTCAGATTTTGAGACTGGGTGTGAGGACGTTTTGACTATGTTAATCACTCCATTGGATTAGCATATGGTGATATTGAAGATACAGTTATCATATGTATTACAAGAGGCACTTAACAAAATAAACAGTAACAAGGAACCTAATGTTTAGAAATGAATATCAGTTTAGAAATGGATATCAACAATTCTGTCTTTATATCTTAAATATTATCCTGTTGCTTTTCCCATATTATGGATAATTACGAGAAACTACTTAATTGCTTTTCCATTCTCATACCTAGTTGGTGGAAGTTTCAATGCGATCTTCCAACAAAAAAAAAAAAAAAAAAAATATCACATTTGAAGTTGATGGATGCATTTGGAAAATACAATATTAGCTACCTATAACCGAAAAACAGGGTCAAATGGTCTACAAGACAAAAAAGTTTGCGGACCTCTGATATAAATTGACATCGGAAGAATATCAATAACTCACATAACAAAAAGATTTCCATAAGCTTATTAAAACTCAACATTTTATATGCAGCTTTTACGAATTTATCAGTTATTTACCGATTAGTCCAATTTTTAAATAATTTGTATTCATTGCAAATCATGTTATCAGTCTCGATGCTGTAACCTAAATACAACAAAAACAAAATAAAAAAAAAAAAAAAAAAAAATTTAATGCTATCGAAATTGTAAAGTGCCAAACTCATTTTTTGTTTTTTTTTTTTTGGTTGTCTTAGTTTTGTAAGGGGATTTTCTCTTTTAGTATTTAGTTCGGAATTATTTTATCTGTTCACAACATAAGGATATACTATTTGTATAAAATTTAATGACTTCATTGATGAAATACTAAGAGTTTATTTCACGTAGACAAATAGACTGGACCCAAAGAAACTACTTATTTATGTACACCATTTGAAATTTGTTTTTACAAATAATCCGAATTTTCTAAATAAAAAATAATTGGTAATAATAATAATGTTCCGACAAGATCTTTTTGCGAAAGGACTCTCTATATGTCTTATTTATAGGCTTTTCAATTTTGTACACAGTAATATGGTTCAGACTTGGCAAAACAATTTTTCATAAAATGAGTGTAAATAGGGAAGGTTAATTTCAGACCCCCTACATAACGTTTTTACCAACGCCCCTGTGATTGATTTGAATTATGCTTAAGATAGACTCAGTATACACACAGCATTTTAACAATGAGACCGAAATATTTGTTAGGACTAATTCTAAAGTCTTGAAGTTTGCATGGTTAGTAAATATTAAGCAGACAATTTTAATATCCAAATTTCAGTTCGATAATAAATAAAAAGTTGTTTAATAAAAACATTAATTTAAGTCGGGGTTTGTATGGGAGCTAAACGATCCAATAATTCCAGGGTGGTGGACATTAGATTAGAAACTTATAGTATCCAAGTTTCAATTTGATAGGACAAACGAGAAAAAAGTTTTATAGCGTCCAAGTTTCAGTTTGATAAGATTCGGACGCAATAAGTTTCCAAGATAGGCGCAGTACATTTGTCGGAACCAGCGGAATCAGACAACTTATTATAAAAACTTTTTGTTTTTTACATATTGAACTAAAATTTAGAAACTATGTTTCTAAGTAATGTCAATGAAATGCGAAAATTTCCAATATAGGTTTTTATTAGAAAAACTCTTTTTTTTTTTTATTTTTTTTTTTTTTTCTAAATTTGGAACAATATAAGTGTTTCACCCATATTCAATAACCGAGTAGGTTTCAACGCCTTAGGGTTAATGGATCGTAAAGCTCCCATACAAATATTTCGGTCTAAGTGCTGAAATGCTGAATGTGTACTGTCTATACCCTAAACATAAGTCAAATCAATAATCAAATATTTCTGAATGCTGTGTCCCAGAGCGTAGGCAAAAACGTTTTCTAGGGGGTGCGTGAAGAGTATATCTTCTTCGGCATAAGCGAAGTTAAACTTCTTTTACTTGTTTCAATTACAAACCTTAGGGAAGTTTTCCGATAAATTACCAGATAATACTTTGTACTGTACTATGTATATACGGCTGAATCTTTGTTATAGAGAAGTTATCGCTATAGGAGAATTCGGTATAGGTGTGTTCGTTATAAAGGATTCCGACTATAATCGCACTTTATACCACACAATCCTCTTGGTCTCAACAAATTGCTAATAGCAAAATACCGATTGAATTGACAGCTGTCAAAAAGATTACATATTATTTTTTGTCATCAAATAAATACATTTGAATTCTTCTAATAGATATACGCAACCTTATTTGCTCAATATGCCCTCGAAATTATGCATTATGCGTCTTTTCAGCCTTTTATCATTACGAGCGGGTGTGGGACCATACCATATTACCAAATCATAAAGAATGATTGATATGTGGCTTTAACAGGATATATCTACCGCCACGTTTAGTTAAATGCTCAATTTTTGAAAAGTACCTAACGGTAATATAGTACTGGATACTAAGGCCTACGGCTCTAAATATTTTCACACATTTAATAGCCTGAAAATCCAAGTTATAGAGGATATCCAGGATGAGCAATTATAAGTAAAATACATATTTAATTGTCTTTCTTTGAATTAGAATTTTAAGCACACTTTTCATAAAATAATATTACTCGTTATTATCAAATAAAATGAAAGAATAACCAGTGAAATACGTAAAGTGAAAAAGAGTTAAGCCGAATTAAACGCATGTATTTTTCTTATTTCTTGTTCATTTAACTTTTGCTTAATTTTTGTTCTCTAAATTGTTTTATTAATTTTTTTTTTTTTTTCTACTCACCGCACGCGCATCACAATGCAGACCAAAGTGCAGTAATCCAATTAAAAAAGTTGTCCAGAACAGTGCTGAGGATTTTTGCAATTGCAGCTGCATCTTTTTAAAACTTTTCATTTTTGTTGTTATTATTATTAATGCTGATCCTTTATCTACTTCAAGTTTCGTCCTTCCTTTTGCCGTTTGTTCAATTTAATTTTCTATTTTACTTTTTGTTCTTTTATTTGAACGTCCTTTATTTTCTTGTTCTGCTGATGGGCTTCTGCTGCTGATGTTGCTTTTGTTTTTATTTTCTGTTGGGCTTTTCCTATGTCTTTATTATTATTCTTATTATTTTTGATTAAAATTTATTTTTGATGCTTTTGTCGTCGCTGCTTCTATGTGCATCCATGTGTTTTCTTATTGCAGCGCGGCCCCTCTTTTTTATTTGTTTTTCCTTCGGAAAATTTAAGGTGTTTGTTCCTTGTTTGTTTTTAATAATATAATTTAAATAATCATTAAATAAATTTAATTTTTCTTCACAAGCTTTTACACATACAAAAAAAATAACTTAAAAAAACAATACACAACAAATAGATTTGGTTTTTTATTCAAAAAAAAAAAAAAAAAAAAAAATATTATAAATAAATTATCTTTATTTCTATTTCTTCTATATTTCCAATTTATTATTATTATTTTTTTTTTTGTGGTTTGTTTATAAATACTTTTGCTATGTTATTGCTGAATTTGCCTCACCTCAAACAATGAATTTGCAATGTTTTCTTTTTTCTGTGGTTTGTTGTTATTTCTTTGTTTGGTTTTTGTTTGTTCTCAATGAACGAAAGTGGAAATACAGTAACAACCGCCGACACTTCCTATTCAAAGGACGTTACAAACGAGAATGAAACAAGCCAAATCCAGTTAAGTTGAATGAAGTCGTTCTGTGAGTCAAGTTAAAAATGAAAGCATTAAATGCAAGCGGCGAAAAATACAAAAACACTGCCACACACAATCAAACAAACCGAAAGCTTTCAATGGAAGAGCGAAGACAGCGACTGCGATTTCGGCGAATTGGTTACACATTACAAAATCGTTAGTTCGGACAGTCGATGTTGCGGCAAATAATTAATATTTATTGTCGATTCTGTAATCCTGTCTGGACTACATACTTTTTTATTTGCCATATCCCATATACTAACCAGATTAGTTGTGTTTGAAAGATTTTATTTAAAGACAAAAATTCAGTTGAAAAATATTATAAAACAAAAAAATACCTTAAGGCGGATTCAGATAACGATTTAGCTCTTGTGATGTTCTTTGCTGTACTGAAATATTTAACCAACTTGTAGAAATATTCTTTGATATATTTATATTATTATATTGAGATTGTAGTAAGAGCGAATGCGGATGCTGAATTTACTGACAATGAGATATTGAATGAGACAACATCGAGAACATAAATCGCATTGGAATGAATGATTTGAAATTATCCATGCTGAAACTATATCTGTGTTTAAGAGATATATTGTACTTACACACACACACTTACGCACATGTTTAACTAAACCATTACAACTCAAAAAGCAGCATTTCGAGAAAACCGCGTTTAAAGTTTTCAATTTACTAACAAACTGGCTAATTAAAGAGAATATATTCTCTTCTCTCGCGGCGAGTATGTAAGTCATTAACATGAAATTACTACACAATTTAAATCATCATATAACGAATATTTCGACATCATTAACTCAAAAGTCGTATTTTTTCAGTTGTAACGGTTTAGTTAAACATGTGCGATATGTACATACTATATTATTAAATAAACAAAAAAAAAAAGAGAGTTTAAAATAACTGTTTTAATCAAAATTTATTGGTATTAAAAAGAAACATGTTTCATTTAGAAGTTAAGCTGTGTTCTTTTTGTTTTAGTATTTCGACGATTTCGGTAATTGCTTTCTAATTGTCCGAATTATCGAGATTATACTGTAAACCTATAAAAGAACTGGCAAATAGTCAGGAAGCGGCTGGCAAGAAGTCAGAAAGGCAAGTGAAATGATAACAAAGGATGAAAAGCAGGCGAGTATTCGCAATTTGCCGATTCTCATTGAATCGTTCTTTTGGCATGGCATGGCATGGCAGCTTCTCGTCTATTCTCGTGCTCGTGTTTTGTGTTTCTCCTCTGTTCTATTCCTTTCTCTTCTCGTCATTTCTGACCCGTTCTATTCGGTTCTGGTCTGTTTCGTGTTTCATTCGTGGAATTCGTATATATATATATATATATATATATATATACAATATGTATGTGTGTGTATGTGGTCCTGTGTAAAGGGAGCTTTTATTGGCGCTTGATTGGCACCAAATCCCCACATTTATTGGCCGCACACGCTCTCACACACTCGACGCACTAACTCAAAGCAATTGTCAAATTTGTCACACAATTGTCCGCTTTTGTTTTTCTTACTCCTTTGTTATGTTGTGGTTCTTCTTGTTGTTCTTGTTGTTTTGCACAATTCTGATTGAAAAAAGTATGTTATAAAAAATAAAAGAGAAAAGAAACATGAAAATGATAAAGAGCCTTTGGCCTTTACTTAAATGCAATAAACTTTATACGCAGTTTTGTCATCAACTCATCTTTATTTATTATTGTACTCAGAAAGGCAGATGCATAAGACCCAGGAGCCGGCAGCTTCCAGTTTCGTTTGGAATAGGATGGAAATTGAGTTACTCACAGATAAAAAGAGACATGGGAAACCACATAGTCAAGATCGCAAGATTTAAATAGGAAACACAGTGTTTATTGTATTGATTGTCATTTTTTTTTTATTGAGTTATAAAGTACATAGAATAGGGTTATTTATGGAACAACACATCGGGCAAATTGCTTCTACGACTTTGCTGGCACATACGCACTCTTTTGTCGAAATTTTCCATGATCATTTTGCATAAATGTCGATGAATTTCGTTGATGCTGAGTTGAATTTCCTCTTTTAATGCACTGGTGGATGTGGGTTGTTCTGTCAAGCATATCGACCATTTTTACTTATTGATATCATTTTCAAACTACGTCCGCCGATTTTTTTTGAGATAATGTTCATCGTTGTTCTATCGCTCCATTTTTACTAACACTAAATTGTCAGCTATTAGAAAAATTTTTTTTTCAGGCTTTGCAGCACTTTACTGCACAAATTGTACCAAATTCAAATCTTGCGTTAATTCTAAGACACCATTTATATTCTTGACTAGCTACCCGGCAAACTTTGTTTTGCACTCGAAATTATAAGAATTGATAATACGGAAAAGAGCTACGTACATATGTCTGCTACCGAAAGAGTCTGTCCTAAGCTTACTTGAAACTGAACACGTTTGAAATGAAATGGGAAATTATTGCGAACTATAGGAATCCTAGGTATGAAAACGCTGTCTCCCTTGCCGCAAGCTATCAAAATCTCTGCTTCAATAACGTTTATACTCTTCACAGTGAGTGAGTTTATACATATATTCTTGATCAGCTCTATTAATCGAATTGATTAAGCCATGTCCGTTTGTCCGTCTGTATGTATACAAACTAGACCCTCAGTTTTTGAGCTAGAGAACTGAAATTTTGCATGAACCTTTCTTTTTACCATACGCAATACATTTGTCGGAACCAGCTCAATCGGACCACTTATGGATATATCCCATACAAACCACCCATTTGAATTCATGTTCTTATTAGCAAAACTTTTCAGTTTTTTTTTGTCCTTCGAACTGAAACGTGACCTCTATCAGTTTCCAATACAGGCGCAGTACTTTTGTCGGAACCAGCCCAATCGGACCACTTCGTTTAAAATACAAAATTTGAGACAAACACTTTGTTCAATATTTTTTTCCATTGCAAAATTCGCCGAGAGCTACTGAGGTGGACTGATTAAACCAGCTGCTGTAAACAAACTGGTTGACAGTTCGCGCTCATTTTTGGCATAATAATTAAGGACTGTCTTACTAACATACAGAAAAAAAAAAACCTAAACAATACTTAACGCAGGCACTTTAAATAACAAATTCCGAGTTCTCCCCCCTGTGACGATCCTGGATCCTTTCGTCGCCAATATTTAAAAGTTTTTGGTTTCTTTTTAACTTAAAATTGTATTATTATTGTAATTGCTGTTAAGAATAAGTGTTATTGATGCATTTGTTATTACTGTGTTTGCTAATTCTTTTATTTCATATTATTTTGTGATATCGCTATATCTTTAAAGGACAATTCTTTGTAGTTGTATTGTAGTTTTTATTTTTTGTTTGTATAGAGATTTGTTTATACATCTCTTTTTTGTTTGTAAATATATTATGATGTATTGTTATTGTACAATTTGAAAATTTCAGAATTACATTGTTACTTATTTCTAATTTATTAGTTTCATTGTTGCAATTGTATTTCATTAAAGTTGTATTTTTTGTTTGGATTATTAAAATTTCGTAATTTTTTTTATTTATTTATCATAATTAAATCTAATATATAATACTAAACTTAATACTAATTTTAACGAGTAACTAGCTGCTGGGGCCTACGACTCGCGATTTATAATACTTTGTAAGGGATTTAATGTAAAGTGATTAAATTGTAAGGTTTGATTTTTTGCAGAAATTATGTATGTTGGAGATATTTAATGGTGAAGGAGTATTTAAAAGTTGGGATGGGGATATGAACCAAAAAGGGAGACCCTTAGTCTCTCCAAATGTTGGCAGGAGTCAAGTAGATGTTTTGCGGTGAGATCGGTTCCGCAAAAAGGGCATGGTGGACGAACTGAAGCTTGAGGAGATGTTGGTGCGTGATTTGGGTGTGTCCAATACGCAGACGAATGAAAACTGCGCATGCCCGCCTGGATGAGTTAGTAGGAAGATCGATTTTGTCGCAAGTTGGGTTGATGGAAGAGTACCCGTGGAGGAACTGTCCCCATCCCGTCAATTTAGTTAACAGTTTTGTTTAAAAATGCAATGTTTGTTTTCCTTTAATTTTCCTAGCGATTCTTCATAAATATATGAAATATTATTAATTTGTATTGTGGTTTCTTCTGTACCATCTATCTTACAGTTTAACAAATTTGTTATTGGTATTATACTGGTCAAGTTTGCAATTACAGAATCTATTGGGACCCTGATAGCAAAGATCAATGAATCTTTATGGGTCTATTTCGCTACTCGAATGAGTTTTATTTTTTCTAGGTCTATTTTGTATTTGTTTATTTCGTCCGGTGTTAGTATGAACGGATGGAAAATGTTATTTATATCTGTCTGAGGTTACTGTGTCTAGTATATGGTTTACCTGTTCTTGTAAATAGTGGAGTTTGATTAGTTGGTCGTGGTAAGTTAGGGTGTCTTTAATATCATAGCTGTCTTTATTAATATTATGCAAAGATTCTAAGATTCTTTGTCTGTCCTCTAGTATTGTATTTTTAAGCAGTGGATTTGGACTTGTTAATATGATTATTAATATCAATCTGTTCGTTGATTATTGTTACGATTTGGTGATTATTTTCGTGATTATCGTACAAGCGTTCTAAAAGTGTTTGTCTGTCGTTGTCGTCCATTGCGCCGAATAGCCATTTATAGACTGTTCCTACAGCGTTTACTACTCCTCGTTTTTGTCTGTTTACTTGTGATATTGTTTTTATTTTTGATCTAATCGTCTCTATTTATGTTGTGAGGTGTTTTTGTTCGTTCTCCGTTAGAAAATGGATATTGGATTATAGGTTGTTTAATATTTATTTCATGAGGGCTTATTACATGCATTAATATTCTAGTATTATTAGATTTCTGTGTGTATTAGTACTAATCTTATAAATCTATGCTTGTTATTGATCGGTAGCAGTGTTACTTGTGCACGGGTCGGAAATAGATAGGATAGGATTACATTGTTGTTGTTGACCCAATGTCCTCAAGCGAGGCTGCAAGTTGATGGTATCCTTCTGTAGCATTTGGTACTGTTCCTTTTGGTTTATTTCGGATTCTAGCACTTCTATTTTACTTCTAAGTAATTCGTCTTTTCTTTGGATTTGTAATTGCTCCCGTTGCTTTCTCACCATTTCTTCTAATACCTGAACTTTATCAAGTAACGTTTCGTTATTTACTTGAAGGTCCTATAGTGTCTGTTGTTTCTTTACTGTATCTTCCAGAATGTTAATTTTTTCATGATATTCTTCCATGTCTGTTATTTGTTTACCACCTCTTATGGACCTCTTTAAGTTTTTGAAAATATTTTAGTTTTAGTTTTTGTTGTTGATGCCCGGATAGAACTACACATTCCAAACTTAAATTTATAAAGAAAATGATTAACGACTGTGTCAGAAACTACCTAATGAAAAAATGAAAGAAATCGCATATATATGTCCAAAAAATCCTTCTACATTTTCTCTTATTAAAAAGAGCTCCATAAGGAAGGATTCAAACACTTTAAGTTTCCTAAATATACCTTCTAACTCAATGAATTTAATTCAAATTGCGGGTATAAATCCTAAAGAATTAAAAAGAGATGCATGTTCAAATTTCACTATTACAAAGAATAGTGATATTTTGAACATAATTGGTCGACACTTTGGAAAATGGAAAACACTGAAAGTAATTGTTATTCCTAAAGAAGAAAGAGACAAAAACAATATTAAAAATCTTCGTCCGATCAGCTTGCTTGCTAACATAAGCAAAATCTTTGATATAATTATAAGCTCCAACATTAATAAAATTATTGTGAAAAATAATCTTATAAGTCATAGACAATTTGAAAATTTAAACATTCTACTGTTCACGCTGTTAACCTATAGGCATCTGACATTAACTGGAACTGGAATAAAAAATATGTAACAGGTGCCTGTTTCATTGAGTTAGAGAAAGATTTTGACAAAGTTTGGATTTTAGGTCTAATTGTCAAGCTATTAAGATACAAATTCCCATTACATATCACCATCTTAATTTACAACATGTTGTCTGATAAAAAATTCAAAGTTTATATTTAAGCGATCAAACATTAAGCTTAAAAAATAGATTACAGCAAGGTACTATAATTTAATCTTTTCTTATTAGACCTCATGGATTTATTATTGATAATATAATTCCCTTGCAGATGACTTAGTTATCTATCATTCTGATGCAACAATTAACAATATAAATACCCAACTTCAAGGTAAAATTAAAACGTTAACTAAATTTGCTGAAAACTGGCCTTTGAAAATAAATGTGAACAAATAAATGTGACAGTATTTTATTGCGGCCTGTAGTAAATAACGTAATCATTCCCCAAAACTAATTCGGTCAAATACCTCGGCGTTTGGCTTGATAAATTCTTGTTTTTTAACCTTCATGTCAAGTTACAAATAGCTAAACCAATGAAAGTTTATCATTTATATAAAAGGGTATTTTCATGCAGATTGTTAACCACCAATGTTAAAATAATAATACACCAAGCTTTAGTTACACCAATATTAACTTATGCTTGTCAAATATGGTTTCATATTTCCCCTTCTTACATGGAACGACTACCTCTTTGTTTCGAACTTCCGAAAGTAATTATACTCTTCACGGAAGTGAATAGTATTATATTGTAAGTTTGTCATGAAGTTTGTAACAGGCAGAAGGAGACATAAAAAAAAAAACGACATAAAGCATATATATTCTTGATCAGCTCAATTAGACGAATTGATTAAGCCATGTCCGTCTGTCCGTCTGTATGTATGCAAACTAGTCCCTCAGTTTTTGAGCTAGAAATTTGAACACTATCATTTTCCAATACATGCGGAGGACATTTGTCAGAACCACCCGAATCGGACCACTTGTGGGGGTACCTCCCGTACAAACCAGCCATTTGAATTCATGTTCTTATTAGAAAAACTTTCTTGTTTTCTGTCCTATCGAACTAAAACTTTGACACTATCAGTTTCCAAGATAGACCCAGGACATTTGTCGGAACCAGCCGAATCGGACTCCTAGTAGGGGTACCTCCCATTTGAATTCATGTTTTTATTAGAAAAACTTCTTTATTTTTTGTCTTATCGAACTGAAACTTGGACACTATCAATTTCCGAAACAGGCGCAGGACATTTGTCAGAACCAGCCGAATCGGACCCCTATAGGGGGGCGGGGGGTTGTACCTCCCATACAAACGACCCATTTGAATACCCGTGAAGAGTAATTCATCTTCGGCATAGTAGAAGATAACCTTCTTTCTAGTTTTATATAACTTTATCTTAAGCTATGTTTTTTTTCTATAAATATGTAGTTCCTGAAAAGAAAGTTCCTAATTGTATAAAAAGGACTCGAAAGCTCGACTAGAGAAATGGTCCAACTTTATATTCATTTTCAAACATTTGTTTATTTTTTATTGTAATTTAGCTTAAGGATTTGCCATTTAAATAAACGATTTACCAAAAAAAAAAAAAAAACAAAGCAAGAAGGATTTTCTTATTGACTATTTTGCGAGGATTGTTTATTAGGGACTAAAAATTCTGTACTTACAAAAATGAAACAAAATGAAGTAAACAATTAGAAACTAAAAAACGATGTTGCATTGTAACTTGTTCTAACATATTTTCAACACCTTTCCTCAATGCTCAAAATCGATGCGTTTATCCTTAGATATTTTTTTAGCGAACACATCGGCTAACATTGCGTCAGTTGGCCAAGGTTATCTCACCTAGTTCCCCTTCACGTTGAATCTCCATACCAAGAAAAAATTCCACCGGACCCTTGTCAACTCATTCAAAAGCTTTTGTTGATTTAGTCTAGTTTCCATTTTCATGCTTTAATGATATCATCAACATAAACTAGTATTAACGATAGATTACCTCATTCCTGTTGTCTATACAGGCATGGCTAGTTGTCTATCGGACAAAAACCAATTTCTCGTAAAAGCCCATAAAGCTTGGAGTTTCACTCCCTTCTTGATTGCTTTAAGCCATATATGGCCTTTTTTAGAAACAAAACCTTTCCTGGCTGACTGACATCTGCATACCCTTCCGGTTGCTTCATATACACCGTGTCCTTAAGATCACTATTGAGATACGCCGTGCACTCGTCCATCTGATGCAGATGTAACTTCAACTGTGCACCCATGGCTAGTATCAACCAAGTGCTCTCCAGCCACCATACAGGTAAAAACGTATCAAAGTAGTTAACACCATACTGTTGGGAATATCCTTTCACAACCAGTGGCGCATTGAACTGTTGTATCTTGCCGCCTGCGTCCTGCTTGAGATTGAAAATCTATTTACAGCCAAGAGCTTTTTGATTCTTTGATGAATCAGTTATCACTCAGGTTTGATTCGTAATCAAATCCTCATACTCCTTCTGCATTGCATCAAGCCACTCTGATGCATGCTCACTGTTGATCGCTTCATTGTACAACGTTGGGATTGGTACGTCCCTAGCAACCGAAGTATCAAGTATGTTGTATTTCTTCCGCGGACAACCTGGCTGTACTGCCTGAAGCAATTTGGGACTGCCGGGCCCCACATGCTTCGTTAATGCGTCTCTCGCAGCTTTCGCACTTTCATAATCGTCAGTGCTGTTTTTCCCCTGAACACGAACTCGACATCGCTGCTGCCAGAAGCGCCGACGTCGTTGTCACTGATGTCTTCAGCTGCACTGCCCTGTGCATTGTCACTGCTAATAACCATTGTCGATTCATCATCGCCTTTGCCCATTGAGAAATGGAAAGTAATAGGCTCGCAATTAGCCTGTTGCTCGTTGCTATATTCATAAAGAACAACATTAAGCTTCTTGACTACTTGTCTCTTCTCAGCTTCATACAACCGATACGCCTTGACTGTTCTCAAAATCCCAACCATACGAGACTCTTTGCCTTTTGGTTAAAACTCTTGTGGTGACATTTGCAACGGAACCAAAAACTTTTAGATGACTGATTGATGGTTTCTTACCTGTCCACGCTTTCATGGGTGTCATGTTGACAAGAGCACTTGTGGGTGACCTGTTTCCCAAATATACAGCTATATAAATAGCCTCAGCCCAAAATGAGTCGCCTAGCTTACACTGCACCAACAAACATCTTGCCATCTCCACCAAAGTCCTATTTGCCCGTTCTGCCAAACCATTTTGCTGGGGCGTACTTATATGCAGCTGTCAGTTGTCGTTTCTCTTAGAAAACCATCGAATGTTAAGTTTACATATTCACGACCATTCTCGCTACGTATAAATCGACAAACTGCTCAAAGACATCGTCTTTGCGTTTCAAGAAATATAGGAATATGTACCTGGATTTGTCGTCGGTAAACGTCAAAAAATATTTTGAACCACCAAATGAATTTGTTTCAAAAGGACCGCACACATCAGTGTGCACCAAGTCTAGTAGCTCGTTAGCTCCCAGTTTATTTTCCAGTTGATTCTGTTTTCAGTGATAACCGCGTTGGAAAAGAAATTATTTTAAAATATATGTATAATAGCGCTAATGATGAACAACGCTAAGGTTGGAGTCATGATACTGGTAGCAATGTATTTTGTTTAATGGCTCACGCAGGTTGTGCGAAAACTTATGTTCAAACAGTCATCGTTAGTAAATTATATTCATTAAGTCTTTATTGTATTCCCACAGCTTTCAGCGGGATCGCTGCTACTCTCTTAAACGGTAAGTGGACCTAACCCAATGTCAAATTACCAATTCCATTCAAAATTCAGTTTTAAATATCAGTCCTAACAGTAATCAAGGTAGGTTCTTTAATTCTACGTTGCTGATTATAATCGACGAAATTTCAATGTGTCCTCTTTATGCTATGAAATTAGTAGATAGATTGTTTAGAGACTTGAGTTCGGGAGAGAATAGATACAAATTATTTGGGGAGAAAACAATTTTGTTATGCGGTGATTTTAGAGAAATCCTGCCAGTTGTTCCTTATGGTTCCGTGTTACCTTCATTGTATAACATCGTGGTCTGAATTTCAAAACATTCATTATGTCACTTTAACTCGAAATATGAGAGCCCTTCCACCTCATAAAATTCAATTTTTTCAGTTTCTTAAATCACTTGGTAACGGCGAAATGGAAGCTTTTTCTCAGTTTGGTTCGGATATTATTGAAATACCAAATCATTTAATTAAGATACCGTAAATATCAACAAAGGGAACCATTTTATCTACTGACATTTTGAATTCAATTATATTGGTTCCAAAAAATGATAGTTATTTTTAAATTTAGAAGTCTTAAAACAAATGCCCGAAGAGGAGCAGACTTACTACAGCTTTGATAAAATTGTCAGCGATGATGCAAAATAATTTTCCTATTGAGTTGATGAATACTGTATCAGTTAGTGGTCTGTTTGCCCATAAATTGATATTAGTAGAAAACTGTATTATATTATTAATATGAAATTTAAATACAGGAAACGGTGCTCGCATGCGAGGTGTTAACATATATGTTGAGCGATTCCATCCGTACATTCAATGCTACATGTTGTAGCTGGAATAATTAAACCAATTTCGATTGTCTCACATACCACTGAGTAAAACGGAGGGGCTTGAGCAATTACAACTGCGAATTCAAACACAGATTCATTTAAAACAGCATTATTTGCTTCATTTATCTTCATCATCTCGGCATCATTTTCTGCTGTCGCTAAAAAAGCTGATTTGTCTAATTTTCTCATATTTTCTGGTTGAAGCTGCATAAGCGAGAAAGTTTTCTTGTGTGTTGAAGAAAATCGATTTTTTATTGAAGAAATAATAGAATCAAAGTATGGGATATAGATATTCTAAAAAATTCTTCCACATTTTCAGATGGTTGATTTGTAAGTCTCTTTTGCCATTACTCTAGGACGCTTAAATTCAACATCCAGTTCTTGGCAAATTTTATAGCTTTCTCGAAAATTACCGCAACAAGCACAACAGTTAATTTATTTACCTGATCGTGTATTGCTTTCATATTCATATTTACTTCTTGTAATTGATTGCGCTCGGGTCCAGTTTGGCAGAGTAGGCAGCAGTTACTAAAAGAGTGACAATGCAAGTCAACGGCTAATTATTTCTTATATATATAATATATATATATTTATTAGTTTCTTTAAAATCTCGTCTTCCTAGTCAACTCGAAAATGTACCAGGTCTGTTAAAATTCAACCCTCGTCGACTCTCCCACGAAGTGGAAGCCCTCAAAATAAAATTGCAGGTTATGCATACAAGTGACGTTTTGATATGTGACCTATAAGCAGGAAGGATTTAGGAAGAAGAATGTTGATTACAAAATATTGAAATACTTTCGATGATAATCTTCATTAGTTTCTACAGTCGACGAATTATTATGTGTAATGGAATTAGTATTTTGCCTATTTAATAATACAATTTGGTGTGAACGAAATGCACATACACGTCCCGTTGAACTTTTTGGAACATTTTTTGTCGTGTTAAAATTGCTGATGAGGTAGATCGAAGTTTTAAACGAATTCATTAAACTTCCTTGTGATATGCCGCGTTCACAGATTCATGCACGCTTAGTTCTCTTCTATCCATGATCTTTTGAAAAAAGAAAATTTAATAAACTAACAACCAATTAATGCATTCGGAAAAAAAAAAAAAAATTAAAATATTTCTCGAATTGATATATTTAACCACTTTAACCAATTTTTATGATAACAAATCAGTTAACATTTAAGTAGTGCTCTTAAAAGTTGTTATCTATATATATAAAAATTAGCTCAAAAATTAGTATGATGGCGTAAAACTCGAGAACGGCTGGACCAATTTTGTTGATTTTTTTTTTGTTGTTTTTGTTGTATTCATACGGCATGAGTGAAATTTCAAAAAAAGATGCTAAAATAGAATCATCAAATTTGTTTTCAATTAGGTACAGTGTAGTGCTGGCAAACCGATGGCATGGGGTTCGAATCCTGCATTGGCAATATGTTATTTTTTTTATTTTATAAAAATGATTGTTTTTTTTATTATATTCGAGCTATTTAAGCAAACATGATTAAAATGTCTGCGTGGCGTAGTGGTTAGAGAGTAAGACTGGCAAATCGAGGGGGTGGGGTTCGAGTCTTGCATTGGGATTTCTTTTATTTTTATATTGAAAATGATTGCTTTTACTTTGTTTTGTGTAAATACAAGTTACTAGTTTTGTATAGCTACGCTTTGCTGTAAAAATGAAATGGTTAAGTTGTGCAAACATAATGGTGATAATGATTAACAAATAAACATAGTGATGATAATGATCAACAAAGCAAAAGTAAAGCAACATTTAAAATTAACAGCATGTTAGTCTTTACAAAATTCGTAAACTCACACATACACCTTAACTTTTGTCTACTTGAACTATTTAATTCTGCTCTCTAATTTTATAATTATTATATTGGAGCTATTTACGCAAAGACAATTTAAATGTCTGCGTGGTGTAGTGGTTAGAGAGTAGGACTGGCAAACCAAGGGTGTGCGGTTGGAATCCTGAACTGGGAATATTTTTTATTTGTTTATTTTTGAAGGGAAACTTCTTTAGCGAAGGGGAGTAAATCCGAAAAAGATGAAAATTAATTATGACGAAAACCAAATTTGACGATGTTATTATCATATTGGAGCTATTAAGGCAAGCAATATGGAAGTGAAACTTCTAAAGTAGATGGTCAAGCAATAATACAGAATATTTTATATTGTTTAATGTAAAAGAGTTATTTTATTTTATGGTCATTCGGCCACTTGTTCGTACGATCTTCCGTAAAGTAAACACAATCAGTAAAGCATTTATTATCTCTCTCTAACTCATGCATAAGCATTCATTTTTTACGCTGCGGGCTAGCCCGCACAAGACAATACGCATTGTTTTGTGCGTCTCCCCACTACTTTTCCGATTTTGATTTTCGTCACATTTAATTTTTTAATTTTTGAACTTACCGCTCTTCGTTAAAAAAGTTTCACTTCCGTATTGTAATAATGAGAGTTAAGCACACTACTTAAATTTTTTTTCTTTTACAATAATTAATAGATACAATTAGAACAGCGTGAACTGGCATGGTTGCAGGCGGAAAATCCTCCCTTCCGCGAGCTAATGCCAATGTATGGTGTAAGAAATAGAGGTGGCGCCACTTTTTGAGCGAATTTACAGTTAAGTGTCCTTCTCCCAAAAATATGCTTGTGATCTGTCGTCTGATATCTAAATATTTACGCTGTACAAGACTATCATACGTTGGCAAGTCAAAATTCAATTGTGAGTTCAAGAATTCCATGGTTTATATCGCTCATTTACTTCAAGACTGACATAACCAAAAAAAAAAAAGTTTTCGAGTGATGCTCACTTTACAGCCAAGAGAGCAAACTTGTAAATTTGAGAAAAATCAAGTATGATATTATTTATTTAGCTGTTGTAGCTAATTTAATATGTATTGATCTTTTAATTTTAATAAATATTTAGCACAATCTTTAAATATTATTATTTAATTATCTTTCGAGTCGGACGTCGTTACTACCTGTTACTAGTCTTAAAAATTTTATCATGTCCAGTCTTCTGAATTCATCAGGAAGGGCTGGAATGAAAGTTTTAGCTGAAAGTTTGTTATGATTGACTAGCTTGTACCAATTTGATGTTGCTTGATGTAATCCATTGTGTTGGGTTTTGAAATGAGATTTTATGTATATCACAGAGTCTTGTGAGGAAAAATTCGGCGTTGTATGGAGCGGAGAGAAAGCAGCTTCTTTGGCAACTTTGTTAGCCAATTCATTACCAACAATCAGGCAATGACTTGGGATCCAAACTAAAGTTATTTTGAAGGGTTTCGGATAAGAATATTTCTAATTTTGTTTGCGTAAAAATTATTTGAAGTTATGATAAAAATAGATTTAATTGAAGAGAGGGAATCGGAACAGATAGCGAATTTACCTCTATTATTTTTGGCAAATTCTGCAGCTTTTAATATAGCTACTATTTCTGCTGTAAAGATGGAGCTATGGTTAGGTAAGATTGTATTTTTGATTATTGCATCTTCATGAGTGACGCTATAACTCACATTATTGTCTGATTTAGAACCGTCTGTGTAAATGAAGGTAAAGTTACAAAGTTCTTCTTTTAAGTTGTTGAAAAGTGCTCGGAACTGGTTGGGGTTTGTATCAGATTTTAGAAAGTTATGAAGAGAACAGTTAATAGATGAAGGCATTAGGTTCCATGAAGGAGGGGGAACATTATGGGTCGAGGGGGGAGGAATGGTACATTTAGGGTATTGCAGGTATAAATTATTCTATGAATAGTAGAAAGCACCTTAGGTTACGTTTTAGATTTAGCTATTTTCCGGGTTAGTAAGCCTAAGGGGGAATCATTACTTCGGAAAAGTGTTTTGGATAATTTGGCACAGTTTAAGTTTCTTTCGAGATCCAATGTAAAACAATTCAAAATAGAGATTATTAATTGGGGTAGTGCGAAAGGCACTAAGTGCAAAGCGTAAAGCAGAGTTTAATATAGTTTTAGTTTTATTTAAAAGTGCTTTGGGTGCGAATCCAAAAATCGGCAAAGCGTAATTAAGTTTGCTTAGAAGAAGTGTTTTTACCAATGAGAGTAAGGTTGATGTATTCCAGTTAAGCTTGGGATTAGATAGACACTTAATGACATTTAGTTGGGTAGTTGCGGCAGTGCTTAGATGCTGTATATGAGAGTTCCATTGAAATTTATTATTAAAATGAATACCTAATATATTTAATGAAGTAACTTCTTGGAGTTGTGTATTTGGAATTATTATTGTGCAAGAGCAGTTTTTCTTTCTGCAAATGTGGATGTATTTACATTTCGCGGTAGCAAGTTTTGCATCTGACCAGATACACCAGATATCTATGTCTGTAAATAGCGCAGTTAAGTTTAGTCTGAGATTTTTTGGCATTGTTGGATTTAATGATTATATTAAAATCATCAGCGTATGCTATGAAGTCTATTTCTTTATGGAGTCTGAGCGTTGGCATAGGTCTATATGATTGGGGCAGGTGTTTAGGGGATTTTGGCTTTGCAATAGGTAGGACAGAACTTGTTTTATACTGTTGAGGGAGCTGGCTGTTTAATATATTGTTATAGAAGTTAAGTAATCGAGCTTTGTATATTTGGGGAGTCTTTTTAATCATTGCGTAAGTAATCCGGTCTAAGCCCGGGGTCTTACCTTTTAACTTGTTGACTGCTATAGCAAGCTCTAGGGAATTGATGTCAGATTCTAACGGCATCGCTTTTGGATAATTACAAATGGTGGGAATGTTATTCAATATGTTCTGTTTTAGAAGACGAAAGCTACTAGGAAAATTAGTATCTTCTGAAAAGTTGGACCAAAAGTTGGCAAGTTCATTTGCGATATCGAATCCATCAGTTAAAAACTGATTAGGGTTGGTTGAGGACGTAATGGAATGGATACTAAATTTAGATTTATAGCCAGAGAAGCGTTTTAAATTTTTATATATTTTATCAATTGGAGTGCGAGGGTTAATAGTAGAAGTAAATTTAGTAATCGATTGATCCTTAGATTGCTTGATTTCTCTTTTTAGAAGAGCATTTGCTCTTTTGTAATTTAAGATATTGTTTTGAGTTATGTTCGTTTGAAGGAGTTTCCAGTGCTTACTTTTATTCTTTTTTAGCTCATCTAATCGTTTGTTCCTCCAAGGAACGTTTTTACGTTGAAAACAGTCTGATGTTTGTGGGATAGTTGCGTTAGCTGCACAGAGAATGATTTTCTTTAAGTTGGCTGCTTCTTCAGTTACATCATTATTTGCGTTAAATTGTTCCCAATTTGCACATTCGCTGATATATTTAGGCTTATTAGGAGATCGCGTTTTATAAGTGGAAAATAGCGATACAATAATTGGGAAGTGGTCTCCAGTGGATAGAGATGAATCAGTATTCCAATGAGTATGAACGGCTAGTTCAGGAGTGCAAAAAGAAAGGTCAATATGAGTTAGTGTATTATGCGTACTAAAATGTGTCGGAGCACCATTATTTAGAAGAATAAAGTTGGATTTAGTAATAAATTTATCAATTAGAATTCCTTTTCGGTTATTTTTAACAGAACCCCAGCTAGTATGCCACGAATTAAAGTCATCAGTGACTAATGTGGGAATATTAGAACAGCGTAGTGAGTTTTCCAGATCATTAAATGAGAAGTTTGAATTAGGAGAAAAAGATGTACAAATAATTTTAAATTTGATCTTAGAAATTAACTCCATTTCAATGGTATCGGTGTTACCATTGACTGAGGTTAAGGCGTGTTCTAGAGTTTTATGCACCAAAAGACCAACCCCTCCATATCTAGTATGGGAGGTATTGATATTATAGAGATTGTAGTTGATTGGAATTGGAATATTGGATGTTGATGTTGTAAGTGTGTTTCTTGTAGGGATAAAACTTTACGATTGTACTTTTTAACAAGCATAAGGAGTTCATTGCAATGGGTTACATATCCATTAATGTTCCATTGAATGATTTTTAATGACATTTTAGATAATAAGAAAATTATAAAGCTAAATTGATGTTGCATTGCAACTCCTACACACCCATAAATGCTTTTTCAGTATATAGCAGCGACTATATTGATACTGAATGTTTAGTACTAATTGTTATCTCCAGACTCAAATGACATATTGTCAGATGAATCTATGGGAGAATGCCCGTTAATAATTATGTTAGAGGTTTTGTTTGATTTTTTATGTTTACCGCTATTTATTTCTTTTGCTACCTGTAGTCTCTTACGTCGCGAGGTGTTTTTTTGGTAACAACAGTACCTGTTTCGATTGGCCAGTTAGGTCGTTGTTAGTATCCATTGCTAAGTCCGAGTAATCCGTTAGCTGACGAGAGGACCCTGTTTGCGTACTGGATGGTTGTTTGTTGTTGTTGGCTGGATCAGTAGTCCTCATGCTACTAGATTGGGTAGTGGATGTGATAGTCGACGAGGTCGATGGCGTTGATGCAGGAGAATTATGTTTGATTATCGTTGCGTATGTTATGGGCTTATGTTGATGTCTGTTACTATAAATAGCATTTGCTGTTCTTCTGTCAACTTTTTCAACTGTGGTAATTGCCTGAATTTCCTTTTCTCTCAAAAAAGTGGGGCATTTTTTGTCAAAGGCTGAATGGTCACATTGCTCTATTTTGTGCCTGTTGCAGTTAATGCAAGCATTTGGTAATGAGCAAATTTCATTGTGATCGATGTTGAGATGGTAATTTTTAGCGCAGAATGGAGAGATTTTATTATCTTTGCATATCTTAGCAGTGTGTCCATAGCGGAGGCCATTGTTGCATCACATGGGGGAGGAATATAAGGTCGGAGCCTGATTTTTCATAGCCAATGTTCAGGAGTTATAGTAGCTTCAAAAGTCAATATAACCAAACCCGTCTCCATGAGTGAGTCACCGGATTTCTTCATATTTTTTTTTGCTACCGTTACCTTTTGTGATTTCAATTCCTCTTTAATCTCATCTTCTGATATACCTCTCAGATCATTGCAGTAAACAACTGCTTTAACAAAATTCAGCGTAGCATGTTCCGTTATCTCTATTTCTATATTTGATGATAAGAAGCGGAGTTGAATTAGTTTCATTGCTTGCATTAAGTTTTTGGTTTTTATTAATATTGAACCATTTCTTAATTTTTTGCACATTTCCACCTCGCTGGGACAAATGCCATCAATCACTTTTTTTTATCAGGAAAGGAGAACCATTGGTTAAGGATTCTGAACTATTAATCCGTGTCACCACCAGGTATTTAGGCCCAGGAGAGAGGGACTTAAGAGCAATTGTCTTATCCAGTTTAATACCTGGCCTCGGAGGTTGGCCACTACCTCGATCCGGAGGCACTCCCGAACTCATCTCCGAAACAATTGACAATTACAAATTCGGCAACTATTTAGCGAAATTTGATAACAAATTCAATAAGATCAAAATTTGTTTGATTTGTCAAGAAAATCGACAAAGGGAGCACAAGATAAAGGCACGACCGAACTCAATGAGAATAATCGCTTCTTATTCAATAAGGTAGATTGAATAATCAATTATTTTTGAATGCAAGTCAACTGTTATATTTAACTATACTCCTAATATGATTAAGTTAATATTTCTTAATTTCATTCATGATATAGACCAATTAATAAAATTAAAATAAAAATAATTGATGAAATTGATCACATTATTATATTTGAGTATTTAAAAATGATAATTATCGGTAAAATTAAAGCAATTTCGATATCAAAAATTAAGAAAATAATTGTAATTAAAAAAAATCGGATTGAAAAAGGTAATCGAGATGAAGATTTAGGATCAAATCCACATTCAAATGGTGATCTTTTTTCTCGATCTATCAAAGATTTTTTTGATAAAATAGATGCAAGAAATATGACAATAAATGAAATTAAAAAAATAATTAAAGAAATTGTTAAAATTATAAAAATTATCTATACTATTAATAATAGACCTTATGATTGGAAGTCAAATATACTTTTATACTATATAGATAATTTAAATTAACCTCCTCATCAGTAAATTGTAATATATAAAAATAATCAAACAATATCAACAAAATGTCAATATCAAGCAGCTGCTTCGAATCCAAAGTGATGATTTTTAGAAAAATGATTATTTAAGTGACGTAGTAAACAAATTAATAAAAATGTAGTTCCAATTAATACATGAACCCCGTGAAATCCTGTTGCTATATAAAATGTTGATCCATAAACTGAATCAGCAATTGTAAAGGGAGCTTCAATATATTCATAAGCTTGTAAGATTGAAAAATAAATTCCTAATAGTACAGTAAAAAATAATCCTTGTGTTGCTTGAGTATGATTATTTTCTATTAATCTATGATGAGCTCAAGTTACAGTTACTCCTGAAGTTAATAAAATTGTTGTATTTAATAAAGGAATTTGAAAGGGGTTAAAAGTAACAAATCCTAAGGATGTTCAAATTACTCTTAATGCAATAGTTGGTAACAAAGGTCTATAAAACTTACAAAAAGAAGGTTAACTTCGGCTATACCGAAGGTGTTATTTTCCTCACGCTAACCCAGCAAGCGTTTTTGCCTGCGCTCCTGTGATTTAGCATGCAGAAATATTTCATTACTGACTTGACTTATTATTTCTACATTGAGACCAAAATATTTGTATATGAGCCAAAAGCATTGAAATTTGCATGGTAAGTGAATATGAATCGGACACTTATACTATCAAATTTCAGTTCAGTAAGCCAAAGAGAATTTGTTTTTTTCAATAAGAACATGTAATTTAATTGGGGTTGCGATGGAGCTATACGATCTAGTAATCCTATAGTCTTGGTTAGTTAACTTTTAATTGTGTTCAAATTTCAGTTCGATAACACATGGTTAGTGGAACTGAGGGACTAGATTGTATGCATACAGACGGATAGACGGGTGTGGCTTAATCAACTCGTCTCGTCGAGCTGATAAAGAATTTATATACCTAATGTGGTCTCCGATGTCTTCTTCTATCTGTTACAAACTGCATGAACAGTATAAAAATATAAACAGAAAGTGGATAGTAGTAGAACATTTGATTCTTTTCAACATTTGAAAACCTGCATTATTAAAATGCCAATGAGAGATAACATAATATTCACTTGTACTACGTAATATCCGCATATTATCCAAGTGGAAATAATAATGATATTTTTCAGAATATGAACTTGTTCTACTTATTAAATCACTAAACTTGCAGTTTCTAAATCATTAAAATTTTCTAGCTAGAGACATCATTGGTAAATAATGGGGAAAATTCAAGAAACAATCCTAATGAAAATTTGTGTAAAAATGGTTGGGCTGTAATGATACTAAATTTAAATGTCATCTTTAGGCGTCTTCTGATCCTTCATTTCTACGATTTGAATCGCATTTAGATACACTGCGCAGCATCAGATAGCGCCCCCTGTTTTACTCACTTGTTTTCGCTAATTTCTATATTCCTATTGTATGCAATTTCGTAATTTTTGTTTTGTTTTTACAATTTTCATATTTAATATTTCTGATTTGAAAATAAAGCTTGATAGATGAACTGTTTCTTTGCTGATTTGTTTTATTTTCAATGAAAAAGATTGCATTTATTTTGTTTTATCAGATTAGCGCCCCCAAATAGACTTTCAGTTATCTAGCTTAATTTGCCAATTGCGGACACCAAATTTTTTTTGCCTCTTAAAATTTCAAATTTCGTTAAATTAACGTTAAATGTGGAAAGAGGAACCGTTTTATCTTTGGAAGAAAAATCAAAAATTGAAGCAAACTTCGAGTCTAGACTATCAATACATAAAATTGATGGAAAGAAAAAGGCAGACACAGAAAAACAATTGCCAGTTTTCTCCGAAATAAGGAAAACTTTGGGAAAAACTTTAAAGGCGGTAATAATCGAGTGGTTTCCTAAGGAGATAGGAGAGCTATACTGAGGGATGCATCATATTCAGGCGACTCGTCTTCCAAAATCAAGGAAAAAACTGGTGTTAAAGCGAGCTTATTAATGGTGCAAAGAATAATTAGGAAAGCTGCACACCTACGAAGACAAAAATTAAAAAAAAAAAAAAAAAAAAAAACACCATTTAAAGAAAGAAAAGAAAGAAAGAAATAATCAGAAAAGAAATGCACTAGAATTTTGCTCGAACACATGACGTGGAATATAGATTGTCATACCGTTGTCTTTTCAGATGAAAAGAAGTTTAATTTGGAAGGGCTTGGTGGCCATAACTATTATTTTCATGACATAAGGAAAGAGGAGCATTATTTTGATCGCCTGCACAGCCTGGTGGGGGGTGTGATGGTGTGATAGGAGATTGTATGGCGAATGATAATTTCTACATTCTAAAACTGGTCATTCTTTTCTGCCAAAATTGCGGAATGTTTTAGCGGTTCCGTACAGAAATAACGGGATTTAAGGCGATAGCATGTTTTTTCGTAGTTAGACAAACATTTGTTATTAAACATATTTTGGAATCCGACAAAATTTTTGGCATATGACCTTTTGAAGATTTTAATCTCATGGAGGTTAATACTTTAAATTTTGTTTACTATTATTAAATCTGGCTTTTTAAATATATGTATTGTATGTACATACGAATATTATATTGTTGCACATATTTGAGAAGTCCATCATTTCTTTCGAAACTACGGATTATCTTCTATGGGATGCAGTTTCAAATTTCCTTGCTTAATCTTGATTATCCATAGATTCTTTCGCAACTCATTAGTTTACATGGTCTGTATAAATAACATCGTAAAGTCTTTAAGGAAAGCTTGGCTCATCATTTTACATTTATTTTCACCTTTAGTTTTTCATAATCTATATATACAAAATAGAAAGAGCAAATTAGTTTAACGGCGATGAACTCCAACCGTTTGACTGATCAGCATGAAAGTCGGCATGTATATATTGTATATATATATATTTCTTCATAAAGAATGTTTATATGCTATCTACTTTGTTGCAACTCGCAAGATTTAGCATATTTTCATAACATTTTTATTAAGAAGAGCATTTATTTTGACTCTACTGTATTATGATTAAATACAAAAAGCTTATTGCTATAGAAGAACTCCGTTTATGTTTGATCATTTATTGATCTTTATTAGTAGAGGGCGCCAATCTAAATGTCTCTCTATCGAAACGAAAACATTCGAAATAACAACCACATGCAACACTAAAACATGCTTACTTTCGTTAGCCATGATTCTAAAACACTTAACAAGAGAACAATGCGAAGGAGGGCGCGCAACGCACGCCGGGACACATAGTCTATTCTAAAAGAGAATACCTTAAAAAGGTTAGGTTCATCACTAAATCTTTTAGTTTATTTTAGTCGGTTAATTAAATTCTTCTTGAATTCTGGTTTTAGTTCGAGTATAGTAATGTCGAACTCGATGTGGTTATCTTTAATTTACAATACTTTGCTTCGGAAATTTTAAAGTAAAGTGAAATAAATGAAAAATTGAATAAATCAAAAACACAATAGACAAAAAATCATAAAAAATAGAAGAATAACAACAACAACAACAATAACAACAACAACATAAACAACAATTTCACCATGGTCATGCTCAATTTCCCATTTTGGAATATCCTCGTTCCTCGTTCCTCGTTCCTACTTTCTACTTTATTTGCTTTATATTTCTTTTATTCGTTTTTAGCAAATCTTTTATTTGTTTTGTTGTTTTACACTGTTTGATTTTAAAATACAAACATACTCATAGTTACATAGATACACAGACACAATGGTAGTTACAAACATACACGTACATCTAATGTAACGTTACATGTGCGTAATTTGTTTTTGCTGTTGTTTATTCTTTTTTTCTTTTCCGTGTTACTCAAAATGGCGATGCTGGTTTCAAGTAAATAACCAAATGAAATAATGCTAGTATTATGCATATACATACAAGTACAAGGTGTGCCAACTAGTTGTCGAGACTTTTGAAAATTTAAAAATGTCATGGTTACAACAAAATGGTGAAGTTCCATCATAGAACTTAAGAAACCGTTACTCTTCTGAGGAGACACATGTCAAAAAGAAGGGATTTCAAGAATCCACTGAGAATACCAGATTTGTTAATCCCTGACATAGTTTTGGGATGAGTAATAATAATCCAAACTCTCTTCAACATATCAAATATTAAAAAATATGAACAATTATTTTGGCAATCTGTTATCTATATTGGTCGAAATCTTGAAAAAACTCTTGGAAAAAGATTCAAAGAGGACAGATTTTTGTATCCACATACTTTCAGTTACATACATATATTCCAAAGTATTTGGATCCCTTATGCCATTAGCGCTTCATATTCAGTACGGAATCCTTAACTAGACTCTGTGGCAATATTTAGCTTATTAAAGTGATAACTAGTAAGTATATAGTGAACACTCAAAGTATCGGTGAGAACCCTCAGCTTATTTCTTGCCATGCATGCATGCACTTTTGAGCGCATTTGAGATTAAAATTTAATAGAAAAATTTTTCTTTGCCTACGTTTCAGAATAGATTTCTTAGATAAATTTTCTTTCTTGTATGAAATTCGTATTTATTCGTTGTGATTTTTATTTTACAAAAGGTTGAACGGTATTACAAAAATTATTAAACCACTTTCACGTGTTGATTCTCAGACCTTAGTCTGATTCGATTTCCACAGTTTGTCCAATCCCAAAAACAAATTCTCGTCAGTTATGTTAGAAAATCTTTATTTGTCAAAAAACTGCTTGTCTTCCCTTTCAATCTTCTTTTCACCTTCTTCTTCCTCATAATCTCATCATTTCAGAGACAAGCATTATAGCGATCAGCTTTTTGGCAGCACTTGTCGATCGCTACGATTTTGTTTGTCGTAACAGTATTTTCAAAAATTTTTTGATATGACTTCCCCTGTACATATGAACTTCATAATGATAATAATGTTGTTACTGATGATGATATACACATGTTTGATGTATGGATATGTACATACATATTTTGCTTTTCGTGCGCTTGGTAATCCATACTCATACAGCTTTGTGACTATGTGTGACGTTCGCTTCTCAAATTCCCTCTGCTTGAGGGTCTCTTGGCTATAATTCCATCCTTATTTTTTGTACTCTTCATGGGAGTGAATAGTATTATAAGTTTGTCATGAAGTTTGTAACTGGCAGAAGGAGACAAACAAAAAAAAAAAAAAAAACACATAGAGTATATATATTCTTGATAAACTCGATTAGACGAATTGATTAAGCAATGTCCGTCTGTCCGTCTGTATGTATGCAAACTAGTCCCTAAGTTTTTGAGCTAGAGAGGTGAAATTTTCCACGAACCTTTCTTTTTACCATACGCAAGACATTTGTCGGAACCAGCTGAATCGAACCAATAGGGAGAGGGGGTACCTCCCATACAAACCACCCATTCGAATTCATGTTCTCATTAGAAAAACTTTTTGTTTTTAGTCCTATCGAACTGAAACTTGGACACTTTAAGTTGCTAATATAGGCGCAGTATATTAGTTTGAACCAGTAGAATCGGACCACTAAAGAGGGTACCTCCCTTTACAAATCCTGTGAAGAGTATTTCTTCTTCGGCATAGGCTAATAAACCTTCTTTCTAGGTTTTTTTTTTTTTTTTGTTCTTTTGTTTAGTTTCCCTTCTTATACGACCTAACGTACTCAATTTGCCTTTGCAATCCTAACATAGCTCCGAGTTTATTTTGTTGCTTTGGATTTACGTTTGTACATACGAATATCTCTGCGCCGTTATGCTGTTTGGAGAAACGGCAGCTCATGTGATGCTGCTCCTGGTGGTACTGAGGGTAATGGTTTTACTGTTGCTACTACTACTGCTGGTGCCCGTTGTGCTTTGTTAAATGATTACACATGCTTCGTATACATAATTTTTTTTAGCATTCTTATATTCTTATACTTACATTGTGCAAAATGGTACCATCACTTAGTAATATTGTTTGCAACATACTCGTAGCTATACAAATATTGTATTCAAAGAGCCCCCCATACAATTACGAGTATAACAAAATAAATAGAAGGCAGTCAATCATAATGGTGATTCAGAAAGTAAGAGTGGTCAGGCTATTGGTTGATCTTTACTCGACATTTAGTGTTGTTATCCAGAATATTAATAGAATTGTATTATATATGTTTTGATAGAAATGTATTCGCCTATTTATCATAAAATAAAGTCCAATTGTCAAGTGCATTTCAAATTCAATAAAACCGAAAGCAATCTGACATTTCTGTTCTGTATCTTACAATAATATGTAGTACTTGATATGGTACTACTTCCAATAACATTTCCATTTTTTCATTTCTTTTACTTCTATTTCTAGTATTTCTCCTGCTGATTGACTTGTGACTGTTGTGTTGCATCTTTCTGTTGGGACTTACGTTTGCTTCTGGTTAAATCTTTGCTCTCATCCGCGACCATTTTTAAGTTTATTTTTTGTTTTCCTTCAATTTCTTTATTTGTCCTTACTGTGTTTTATTTATTTACTGTTACGCTATTTTACGGTACATGTGACCATAATCTCCTATCCTGCTTCATACATTTATTTCGTTCAACGCTTTCGGAGCGCTCCATGCTCAAGCAGCTCAACATGGAGCTAAAGCTAAAAATGATGCTCGAGCAGACGCTAAAGATGATGTTGAATCTGAAATGGGATCCCAATTCGTAAAAATATTCCTAACTTAAGCCGGTTTAATGCCTTTTGTAATGGTGTGTTTTTTCAATAGGACCAGTATCTTTCTTAACATGGTCAAGCAACAGTAGCAGTAACAACAACAACAAGAACAACAACAACAACTATAACAACAACAATGGAAGGAATGTATATCAAGGAACCACGAAACAAAATCCAACTTGGGTTGCTTGAAGAAATACAAAAATCAGTTCAAAGTCCGTTCATGGAAAGATTACACACGGTGAAAAGAGAAAAGAAGGCACCAAGACTATGATTATGATGATGATAATGAAGACGAAGATAATGAATTTTTTTTTTTTTTTTTTTTTTGTAGAGAAATCAGAGATTGAGTATTTGGTAAGAGATAATATTTAGTGAACAAACATCTGAATGAAATAAAAATGGGAGCCACAGACTATTGCTGCTTTATACAATAAAGAGAGATACAGATAAATTGGGCTTTCATCTTACTTAGTAGATGAAAGGAAGGAAGGAAGGAAGGAAGGAAGAAAAGACGGAAGTCATGAGGTTTTTACTCTTATAGATTGTTGACTAAAAGGCTTCGTTGTTTATATTGCTGTTGTTGTTGTTGTTGTTCTTGTTATTTCTGATTTTTTAAATAAACAACGACCAGGCAACCAAAAGAACGGCAGCCCCTGGGGCAGCCTGTTAAGCATTCATTCACCTGAAACTCCAAACAACATGTAACAACGTAACCAAAGTACATACATACGATCATATATATATAGATGGTATATGCAAATAAATCTAACTAATTGTAATACTTTTTTCTTTTTGTACATATTTGTTACTTTTTTTCCTTCGGGTAAGATACATTTACTCGTATTTACTTATGAAGTATGTGTATGTATCCGCACACCTAAACATGTTGTACATGCATAATGAGATACAAATCAAACCAACAGAAGCTTAAAAAACCAACCCTGCGTACCCACAACCAAAAAAAAAAAACAAAATCAAAGTTTCACGCATAAATATTTATGCAAATGATGTTGGCCAATCTCGGACATGAAGGAGTCTCAAACAAAAATGAGCAACACAAATTGTTCAAAAACTATGTATCTACCAGCGACTAACCACTACCATCGCTAACAATACCATCATCACCACCATTTGACATCACCATTCACCACAACAAGTACTACCACAGGAGTACCAGAAAGGAAGAGGCGGAAGTAAGCGAAAAATACGTGTAACTATTGCCAAGTTTTGGTAGGGTGCTAAGTTGGTTGAATGGTTCGTTGGTTTGTTTTGCTTTTTCTTTTTACATCAAATGAATGAAGTCCATGTTGGTGAGAGTCTTTGAGTTTTGTCTGTTCACACATCTTTGTTGTCGTAGTGGTTGGTTGATTGGCTTTTTAAGCTGTGAAGCACGTCGTCAAACGTGGCATGCATACCATATACCTACCATACCATATACTGATATCTATCTATCTGTCTATATATATGTATGAATATTCCTGAGGTATGAGAGACTGTAAGACATTGGACTACTTCTTACGCAACCCCCTTGTTGCAGTAAGTAGCACTATTTGCCTTGCTTGCCATAGCCCGGATTGACTTGGCTTGGTCAGGCATTTGCCTTGGTTTAATACTTGGTTCTCGTTGGCACGCAATAAAGCTTCATCGGCCTTCTGTTAAATAGCAACGTGCAAACTTTTACAAAAACGACACAAAAAAGGAAAACAAGAGGCCTCAATGGACAGATGATATATAGATGAATGGATGGATAGATGGATTGATGATGGAGCTCGAATGATAACGTATTGATAGAAACAGAGAAGAAGGATGGACGAATGTAAGAAAGAAAGTTGGGATTGTTTGGTATGGTTACTTCGTTGGTAATAGACGTCGAAAATAGGAGGAGAATGTGGAATAGTAATTCGAAATAGATAAGAAAAGACAGTAATTTGAGTCAAGAGAAAGTAGGGGAAATTTGATAGTTGTCGAAAGAGAATAATGGGTATGGGTTGTCTACGCCCATTACCTAAGAGACAACTTTATTGCAGTGACCATTTAGCAGTAAAACTGTTACTACCAAAGTCATCATCATCATTTACATCATTGACACCAATACCATTGTCATGGATACAATATCAAAAAAAATAAGGTAACCAGTACAATGTCCTTGTTTTTTGCAATATATGTATGTACATACCATACTTTATTGTCTCCTCTTCATCATCATCAACATCATACTGATCATGATTAACAACACATTTTCGCAAACCTCATCATTTTCTGGTTAAATGAATTTGTTGCCCGAAGAAGATTCTTTTCATGTTTGTGACCAAAAATCGTTAGCAACGGCACCGGTAATGGCTTCAGCATCAGCAACGGCACCAACAACGGAAACGGTAACGGAAACGCCGCCATACACGGACAACGGAAATGCCTGAAAATGACTAACCAAAAAGCAACAGCAAAAGCAGCAAAATGAAAATAGAAAACAAAAAACAAAAAAATCGGACAATTTAGACAGATAAAAATTCAGCAAAAACTTAAAAAAAAAAAAGAGGAGGAAAGGTTTTCATGGTTGCATGGAGATGTGGAAACGTGGACACATTTGAGTGCGCGCGGTTTTTCTTTCGTTTTGTAATTGAATTTGCAACAATTAAAAATTCAATTTACTCAAAACTAACAAAAACACATGCGCCACTCAAACAGAAATGTAGATACAACACACATACACGAACACACACGCTGATAGATACATTTGTATCTCTGCGTGTGACTATGCATAGTTTACAGTTATTTGCTAGTGAGTTTTTATGCTTTTATCTTTTTAGGGTTCCGGACCCAAAGGGAACTCTATTGCAAACACTTCGTTGTACGTCCGTCCGCCTTCGGGTCATATCTCATGATCCGTAATTGCTAGAGAGTTGAAATTTTCACAAAATGTGTAGTTCTTTCCGGGCATCAGCAAATACTTTGTATTTGTTATTTTTTTGTTGACAATAAAAATGCATAATATATAAACGTTAACAGCGGAATCCGCCTTCTAACATTGGTGTGATTTAGTGAACAATGATGAGCTCGTGATAGACGTTTGAGGTAGGAATAAAATTTAATGGTGGTTGGTTTTCATGCCCTCCTTGTGAGGCGATCGTTCGGATGAAGTCTTTTGAGGCGTCTGTGTGATGAGTTGATGCAAAGAGAAGCTACCAGTGGGTTTGGATGGCGATCCAGTTTTGCGTTATATCTACTGTGAAAATTTATTTCATCTAGCACAGTTGAAGTCTTCAAGTCTCGGTGAAGATTTGAAGAGCTTTGTTTTGACAGGTTTGAATTCAAATACTAAAACTAAAATATTTTGAAAAACTTAAAGGGGTCAAGAAACATTTTGGTTTGTATGGCAGCTAACGATCCAGTAATCCCACGATCTTGAAATTAGGATGGTTTGTGGCTATATATCAGAAACTTATATTGTCGAAATTTCAGTTTAATCGGACCAGTAAGGACAAACCTCCATTAAAATTCAGGTTCTTATTCGAAAAACTTTTTTGTTTTTTGTTCTATCGAACTGAAATTTAGACCCAATAAGTTTCTTAAATATGCGCTGTACATTCGTTGGAAATAGCCAAATCGGCAAACTAGGGGTACCTCCTATACAAACCCACCATTAAAATTGAGGTTCTTATTAGAAAAACCTTTTTGGTTTTTGTTCTATCGAACTGAAATTGAAACACTATAAGTTTCTGATATAGACGCGGTACATTTGTTGGAATCAGTCAAACCGGACCACTAGGGGGAGTACTTCCCATACAAACCCCAATCTGGTACTGAACCTTCAGTGTGTACGTGTCTGACTCGCACTTGACCCATTTTTAAAGTTCCGGACCCAAAGAATACCAAGCTGAATCCTATTCCTAAGGCTGCGATGTTCGTTCGTCAGTTCTTCCATCCTTCGGCCATATCTCATGAACCGTAATAGCTAAAAAGTTGATATGTTCACAGAATAAGTAGTTCTATCCGGGCATCAGCAACAAATACTAAACAAAAATATTTTTAAAAATTTAAAGGGGGTTCCCAAACAAGAAACATTTTGCTTTGTATGGGAGTTATATTATATGATCCAGTAACCCGACGATCTTGAAATTTGCTTGGTTGGAGGAAGTGGATTAGAAACTTGTAGCGTCAAATTTCAGTTTGATGAGACCTACCACAAAAATCCCCATTGAAACTCAGGTTTTTATTAGAAACACTTTTTGGTTTTTTGGTTTATTGAACCGAAATTTAAATACCAAGTTTTTGACATAGATGTGGTACATTTGTTGGAATCAGCCAATTCGGACCACTAGGGGTTGGGGTACAATCTGGTACGGAACCTTCTGTGTACGAGTCTGACCCGCACTCGGCCGATTTTTCTTATTTGTTTTGTAATACTTTTGTTTAACCAGTTAAAGTTGAATTGCATTGTATCGTTATCATTTCCGTTTATAAAGTTGTGGCTGCACCTTGTACTCGTATGTATATAAACTTGTTCTATCTTTTTAACTACTTCTATGAAGAAGTATTTCCCCACGCTGATCCAACTTTTATCTATCTTTCTTTATATATGTGTGTATTTAAAGTTAAGTTACTGTGTATCTGTGCATACACAGTTTATGACTTAATAAAGATACACGCGAGGTAATTGAAAATGAATTTTCTCCAGCATCATTATTAATGATGCTATCAAAAGTTGCCTTTAGGGTAAGTAGTAGGCTAAAACATCCTTTTTATACGATATATATTTAATGATTATTTCTTGTTTCTTTAGGTTTAAATTTAATCATAAGTTATTACATAGTGTAAATTTGAATAGATATGCGTAAGAAATTCAGATGAAATGACTTTGATACTGTGCCCTAAAACTGTTTGAATGTTGTTTTAATAGAAGTTTAAATGTTCTTTACTTCTAGTACATGTAAGTACATATTGTATATGATATACAATACCATAATACCTTATGCATACCTAGTAATAACTAGTGAAAAGTGTTTACATATCAATAGTGAAATTATTGACATTAATTAGCTCTTAGTAATATGCATGAAAAGACATAGTTAGCAAGCGAGCAAATACATGACATCTATGTCATCTATTACAGATGTATGTACCTGAATGCAACATTTCAAATGGATGCCACATATAAGTGTGCGTCTGTATTGAAATTAGATTGTTTAACTGTGAAATGGACAAATAAAATCCACATAACATATCACATATCATTAGGCAAATAGGCAGTAGATTGATCTCATACATTTTTACTTGAATATTTACATATTTAGGTTCATAGGTACATGCATACGGGTGGATCTACATATGTACATACTTACAGTGCGTAACAAAATTGAGTAAATTTAACACATTTTGGTTTGTGGGAGGCAAACTGCAGAATAGAAAATTCTAAAATAAAACTAACAGTATTCCTTATGGTGGAACTCGCGGCAGCTTCTTGAATTTTGTAAACAAAAAAAAAAAAAAAAATCAGATGATTTTCTTTCAAATTGACGACACATTTGGCACCAAAGTAAACTAGAAACTCCTAAATAGAAATTTATCAAGTCAAGTCAATTTATTGCACGATAAAAATAAGAATACATATCTTGTTTACGATAGTTGAGGCTTTCGCTTCTCTTATAACTTAGATATATTGAAGGAAGTATTAAAAGAGTAGAGTTCACAATAATTTTAATGCTACGTTTACTGTGGGAAAAAAATTATCAGAAACCTACCTATGATAGTTTCGATAAACGTTTGCCTCCTCAAACCAAAATGTATGTAAGTGCAGAACATTTACTCATTTTTGTTTGCCACTGTATATGTCTACTTGTATATCACCTTTACATCACATATGCGTTTCATATCATCGTTTTGTAATAGTAAGTAGCGCACTCTTCAAACTCTTACTTAAGAGTACAATGTATCTGCATAAATTTGTATCTTTGTATCACTTTGTATAATATTTGATGCAAATCATTGTGTACTGCGTTGCGTTACATTACGTTTGGTTACGTTAGGTTAAGTTTCCTTGCTGTGCTGCTGTCTAATGTGGTCGATATGGTATCCTTTTGCTCTCAACTCAACTCAACGCAACTCAACTCAATAATATTCTCCAATCTTCTCTTTTTATGCTCTTGAGTAGATAGATGTCATGTTTATGCATAAAACTGACTGAAATGGGTACATTCTCGAGGCGCAATGAGAGTGGGAGTGAGACTAGAAATGGGTACGGGGAAGGGAATGGGAGTCGAACTGTGAGCAATGTGAATGCATAAGCATATTGTATATGCATAAGTGACAGAATGAATGTATCTTCACAGAAAGATACAGTTACAATCTTGAATCTACAAAAGCTCTTGTGTGAGTATATTTTATCATTGTTAGTTTGAGTTGTTGTCGCCATAGCTATTGTTTTTTGTTTTGTTATATCTGAATAAAGGTAGATGGAGCGAGTATCTATAGATTCATGTTCATGTTTAACATGTCAAAGAATCTCAAATCACATACGCTTTTGTAGATATCTATGTATAAAATGAAGAATAAGTAAACTACATGGATATACATATTCTATGTACTTGTATATTAACTGGGTTTTTGGTTTTACTATTGTATTGTAAAGAATGTGAACAAGGTGTGACTGTAAAATAACGAGACTTAATTTTTAAATAGTACATAACTATTGTGGTTACTATATCCTTCGATATACTATCACATTCTTCCTGTATTCCTTCAATTTTTCTTCATTCGAAACAATGCTGAAAGTTTTCTTTTTTCACAGCTTCATATTATTCTTTGTAACATTTTAAATTTCAACTAGAGGAACATACTTATGTATAAAGTCCACAGTCAAATGGTGCTAAGTCAATCGAATAAGATGAATGATCTGAACAGATAATACAATGTGAGCTCCATGGGATTAAAAGTAAGCGAGATTAATGCCTAAGCTTTGATAAGAAGAATTTATCTAATGGATTCTTTGTCAATTTCTATATGAAAAATCTTCTGGTTGCATGAGTTTGGCATGTACCACATGTTTAGCAACACCAATCTCGTTATATTTTAGTAACACCTCGTATACATTGTATCGATATACATATATGTTTGTGTGTGGCCGTGTGCAACTGTGTGTGCGATAGTGAATTCTGTGGAATATATATCTGTGCATGTTTTGTTGTCTAGAGTAGAAATCAATTAATGGTAATTAGTGCCGTATTATATTTTAATTAACACTAAGGTACAATTTCCATTGCATTTGATGAGTTACATCTTAGCTAATGGCTATATCACTCAGTGTCGCTGTCTAAATGTCAAAGTGAGCATCTACAATATGTATATGTGCGAGTATTTATGGTATATAAGTGTGTGTGTGTGTGTGTGTGTTTGAGTGTTGCTATGCATTATTTCTAAACGTGACAATTATGCAGTTGTATTTCCCTATTGGCATCATAATAATTGACAAAGCAAAATGCTACAATTGCAATTCAAATGCAATTGTATAATATCTAATATGATACAAGGTATGTAGACTGTTTTAATAATTTGCTTTAATTAAACTTGACACAGGTTTTCTATTTTATGTAAAACTGAATATTTTTGATTAAAGTTTTGCATTCTAAACATTCTTTAAATTCTAAACAAATAAAAAATACTTGTAGAGATACTTTCAAACGCAACAGTGTCATTGCTGTTGAATGGAAATCAGCATGTTAAAATTGTTACAATTTCAATTTCATGTTTATATGTACATACCTAAATCTATTTATTGTATTGCGTAAAAATTTTCTTTACAATGATATTGCCATCAAAAGAAATGATTCGAAACATATTGAAAGAACAGATGCAACAAACACTTAAAAATTGCTTTTGCTGACAAATTTGAAATTCCACAAGGTTCACAATCTGAGACCTCAACAGAAAAAATAGACACGAATGAATTGAATAACAAAATGAAATTGTTTCAGTCGCTTGTTACAGAATATTATTCTCTATGATGAACATCATCTTTCCCAATTAATAATATAAATGATTTTACTTTTTGTATTGTATAACAGAAATTATTCAAAAATATACATCTCCGGATGGGCTTCAACAAGTGATGGTGATGGCCTAGGGTACCATAATTATCAATGGCCGCTCGTTGTTTCCATTTTTTGAAAATAACCTCCGAAATTCATAGTAATATGATTTTGAAAGATGTATTGAGTTGGACGTACCATCAAATCTTCAGTTCATAAACCTTGAAAAAAAAAGGAACAGTTGTACAGTTGGAATACAATGTTCCGCACTTAATAAAATCCTCGGTGTGTCATATACAAAGATTATTCTTGGAGTAATTAATTATAATTTTTATTGGAAATTTTTAGTATAAGGTAGAGTTAAGTGTATATGTAAGTGTTTTTTTAAGTGTATATGTATGTGAAGATAGCTCACGCATAGTGATTGAAGCTACATCTCCCTCTACGACTTCGAGTCAAAACCTCAGTAGATCTTTTGGCGAAGAACAAAAAGATCCAATAGTTTTCTGCCATCATATCTTGTGATCCTTGGCCTAGAGGCATCGTACATGAGACCTTGCTTAAATACATAGTTGGGATTCCTGGTTCGCATCACCTGTCACTACTGAAAATTCAGAGCAACTCCGATATTTATATAACTATCATTTAAGTTTTTCAGGTGACTCCATGGGTAATTCTCCTCAGCAATGGAATAAGATCAAGCTCCATTTCACTACTCATGTATTGAATATCCCCGCGATGATGATTGAGGATTTATTAATCACAGCGCTGATGTCTTTTTTAAGGAAGTCACTAAAGGTATCCAGGGATCTGTTGGTAGATGACTAACAGCTGCAAAAATATATGGCACATATTTTGATAAAGGTGGATTCGTAATACGAGCAGAGGTCTCTTAGCTGCATGCTTTCAACTCGCGTTGAGGTGGCTTTGATTTTACACTGTTTCAAGTTTTGCATTGCGTGGTGTTGGTTTTACCAACCTGCGATGATTTTCATTTAGTTGACCTTGTTGATACTAGCATTCGTTTAACTATCGACCTTTTGTATCTGAGTCATCTTTTGCTAGTATCAGGGGCCTATCGTCAGTGTAAGTGTCTAGCCATAATGACAACAGCAACATCAAAAGTGTAGAAGTGTAGATTTTAACTTATTAGGTAAATGTTATAAAAGTTTACTAAGAATCATGAATAATAGGTTGGAAGTTGTTGATATTTTAAAATTTGTTCTCTTTCTTTCCTTTTTCTGTAGTTGTTGGTTTTGATTCGTATTATATCAACCAAAAATATGGTTGTTCCGACGAGGATTAAGAATTGTATAAGTTGGCTCTCGTCGAGTGAGGTATATATCGTTAAGAAGCGATTTGCGAATGAGCTAAGTTGGAACCATAAAACCCCGAAATACTTTTTACAGTTATCTGGTAGCATGTCTCCTGTCAGAGGGTCTACTTCCTCCCAACAATTATACTTAACAAAGGACTTCATATAATTGAATAGAAGGTGGCCATCATAATACCGATATTCTTGTCCTCGAACATGATATATTTCCGGTATTGTTCGTAGTGGGAATCGTTTCTCCAAACTTGGATAACGCGTACAATTAATTATTCCCAATTGGAGATCAAGTTCGTCTGCCACAAATGACAACTCATAGAATACACTTAGTATATGCTGCAGTTTGCTCGTATAGTTTGTGTAAAACAGTACAAACCACTGACGACCGTCGTTCATTTCTTTCCAATTTTTATCATTTAACTCTATACATGTATGATTAATACGTTTTGGAAAATCGGCATCTTTTATATACATGTTTGTATACTTCAATTGCATCGAAAACAATATGACAAAAAATATCTTTGCAGTAGTTTCCATGACTATTTTATAATATCCCAATTTTTGTTAATTTTGTTTTGACTTACAGTAATAATTATTGCTGTGTCTTTCTAGTAAATTGATATACAACATTGACAATAAAAACAAAGAAAAAAAGTTCTTAAAAAACTTAATTTCACTATCTCTAAAATATGGATACTTTGGGTAATGTTGAGCATTAAATTAAGACTTATTTATTTTTTTTTTCCCAATGTAGTCTTTATGCATAATTGTCGCTGAATTAATGAAGATATCGGCGGATGCATACATAAATCGTCCAATCAATACAAAAGATCTTTAAAACATAATTAGAGACTTCTTTACTGACAACAAAGACTCGCATGTACACTAATATGATACTTTATTCATTGCAATACAAATTTATTTAATTACAGTGTTGCATACTAGAAATATTGATTAAATGTAACGCAGTGCTCATTTTATTCTATTTTTCATTTCCTAGGCAACCTCCTGACCGCAATCATATCGATAACCTTTGGTGTGAACTTAAGCGACTAGTTTCCAAGCAGATCTGCAAAGAAGCCCTGTTGACATTTACCGTAAGTTAATAAATACTCTACCCAAAAGATTCGAAATAGTCCTTAAGAATAATAATCCGAAAGAAAAGGAACCACTTGATTTGGAATTCTTATGCCTTTTTAAAAATTTCTTCGACACACCTATTTTATTGTCCAGAATACATAACTTGGTATATCTCATGAATTGTAATTATTGTTAGATTTTTTTTGAAATGAAACTTCTTTAGCAGCGTTGGGCAAAAATTAATACTAAAAATTTGAGTGAAAAAATACAAATCGTCACGAATTTGCTGGCTCTGTATCTCATGAACCGCACTAGGTAGAGAAATTGTAATTTTCACAGAGTGTGTATTTCTATTGTCATATCCCCAACAAATAATAAAATTTTTGGAAAATTCACCGGAAAAGTCTCAAAAAAGAGATTACATTTCCACATCAATATGTAGTTTGTGTGTATAAAAGTGTTTATTATAACAACAAAATACAGTAAACAGCTTGTGTGTTGCATACAAACCAGAGAATGTACGAAAAACGAGAACGAGAAACACACAGAACCTTGTAGATGATCTTAGTTATGTGCAAAAGGGGGACAGACGGCAAACGTAAGCACAACAACAACAATTAGACATACCAAAGAAACCAAAAGCAATATACAGACGGACAGAGAGACTGACTGACTTTGAGATGATCTCTCTCTCTGTCTGTTTTAAAGAAGTTTCACTTCTATCACGTGTACGATGGATGGCACACGTACAATGTTTTTTTTTTAGCACTTCAAATCAAATATATTTTGTCGTGTAAGTTTAAAAAAAAATAAATTAATCTTTTAAGAAAATTGATGAAATCTATGCCTAATATTGTATAAGAAAATTATTTTTCACAAATACGTCAATGGCGAGTGTGTAGAGTAAATCTTTCCTTCAATAGTTTTTGTTTTCCATCATTCCATGCTTTCCTATGATTTTGTACATAAAGAATCATTTTAAGTGTGGATTCATTTAAAGAAATACACATTCATAATTTCAATATTGACTGGCTCGTTGGCTCAGAGGTTAATGCGCTGGGCTGACATCCCAAGAGTCGCGGGTTCGATTTCCGCTCACGGCAAGTATGGTCCTGCACTTTTCTAATTACCTCCTTTCCTTCTTAACTTTCCCCTGAGGTGAAGGCCTCTGTCGCTATTGCTCATATTAAATACTAGGTTATAATTTGTAATTATAATCTCAGTTCTAATAAATATTTCAATTATTCTTTGTTTGCATACTAGGAAGAAGCATCATCTGCCAGTTACCATCTTTTAAGTTTTTAGAAGTTGTTCTGAATAACATAAGAAGAGAAGAGTAAAACATGAATATCAATAATTTTAGTGCAACGAGTTGAAATGTCATTCACATCGTTTTTCATGTTTGATTTTGATAATACAGAAATAAATTTGAAATGTCGAGGGATAGTTTATTTAGCAGCGCACTCCAATTGTGCAACTGTAGTTTCTGTAGTAATGTTAATTAGAAATACAATATTTCATAAAAATAGAAAAGTAATAGAATTAAAGTGCAAAACATTAACTTGTGGATTACTACTCCAGTAATACCTATTATTGTCTATGATGTAATAAATGTCTGTATGAATTTAGTTTAGTTTAAGTTTAAAAACTAAGGAAACAGTTCGAATAGAATACATAAAATCAAAAACGTTAACAAAACCGACTTCATCATCATCTCTTTCTCTCTCTCTCTCTTCTCTCACTCTTCTCTCTCTCTCTCTCTCTCTCTCTCTCTTAATGCGTAGTACCATTCCATATCAAAAGAACTAAAGATATATACCTACTCAAATAGTAAGTGTGTGTGAGAAAACAAAAAAAAACAAAGCATATGCAAAAATATTCGTCCACACAAATGTTCGAGTCGAACATTTTATTTGCCTTTGTTGTTATTTGGTATGGTCAAACGCTCGGTTTACGTTCGAAATTTTTCGAATCGGACCAAATCAAAGTAATATTTTTGAAAAATTATTAACAAATATTTTGTTGTCGAGTACAATCGGTACTAAAAGAAGAATAATCGGTTCACCTAGGACTGGTTCTGAGGTGACAAATACCTCACAAAATGCACGAATGAAGTCGGCAATCGCTTGTACTTGCCAACATCATGTCAAAGTTCTCATACCCTAATTTTGAAGATAAGTTTGCATAAAAAAACGTTTCAATTTTATTTCATTTAGTAGTATTTCATCTATGCAACAAATGAATAATATTAGTTTTGTAACAGTCAGAAGGAGACAACAAAGTATATATATTCTTGATCAGCTCAAACGATTAATTAAGCCATGATCGTCTGTCCTGAAACTAGTCTCCTAGGTTTTGAAATTTGCACAAACCTTTCGTTATACTAGTGTATGTACTTGTCGATAACGGGACTACTATACAAACCACCCATTTAAATTCAGTTGTTTGTCCTATTGCTCTAAAATTTTGATATATAGTTCTAATTCATGTCCAGTAAATGCGTGTTCAAGACCCTAGGATTACTGCATCATAGTCAACCATTTTTGTCTGAGTGTTGAAATGGACTCTATGAGGTAAACGATATTCTAGGGGTTCGTGAAAATAAACTTCTGTTTCTGTTAAATTGATTCAAGACAAAAAAAAGGGTAAGTTCTTAATGGGGTTTGTAATCAAAGGATAGATACAATTGTTCGTCGAGATAACCAAATTTGAAATTTTTATGGGAGGTACCTCCCCATGTCCAATTCAAACTAAATTTCTATTGTGGGGTTACGAGCTCCCATACACACTTTTTTAAATTTTTGAATACATTTTAGTTTTAGTACTGTTGCCCGAAAGAGCTACACATTCTGTGAAAATTTCAACTTTTTCCCTATTACGGCTCATGCGCCGAGGACTGACGAACTTACGGACGGACGGCGTAGCTTTAGTAGTTCCTTTTGGGCCCGAAATCCTAAAAGTGAAGAATATTTTCCGAAGTAAAATTTAACAGAACAATCTAAGTAGAAGAAGAGAAGTAGAAGTGAAATAAAGAGTAAAGTGAAATGAACAAACAAAAAAAAAAAAATGCAAGACTCCACAGCGCGAGGTTGCGAAGTACTCGCACATCCGAGTGGTTCCGTACCAATAAGAACTTGAATTTTAATGGTGGGTTTGTATGGGAGGTACCTCTCCTAGTTGGTCGATTTGGGTCGTATAACTTTAATACAAATCAAAATGTTTTTTGTATGAGGACTCCTTTAAGTTTTTGAAAATATTTTGTATGTAGTATTTGTTGCTATGCCCGGATACAACTTTACATTCTGTGAAAATCTCTCCCAACTCTCTAGCTATTGCGGCTTATGAGATATGACCCGAGGACGGACGGACGGACGGGCAATAGGGTTCCTCTTGGTACCCTTTGGGTCCGGAACCCTAAAAATGAATTGTGAAATAAAGTAAGTAAATCACAAAACTTTTGTGCAACTTAATTGAAAATGAAATTTTTTTTAGTATTTTCTTTTAAATTCGTCTATAAAATTTTTTTGGTACATTAAAAGTTGCAATGGCAATTGTACAAACAAACACTATACACATACAACCACAGACAAGTTTGTATTTCGAAATTATGCTTTATTCATTTAAATTTATTTAGGCAGCAGTAGTAAAGCGACATGTTCATTTCACAAATTTAGACTTGTAATGTAACACATGTATTTCTGTTTTCTTTTTTTTGTTGTAGACCTATGACCATAAACCAGACTTGAGTAGAATGATTGAAATCCTTGGTTTATGAAATGATATGATATCGATTTAGTTATTGACTCAGTAATTGAAATGATGATGATCATGAATTAATTATTGTAAAAGTTAAGTAATGTAACAGTTTCAGATTTCATAATGATTGCTTGTTAGCCGTAAATGAGGATTTATGTTAAATTGATTAATCGGTTTAGTTATTGATCATAATTTGATAGGATATGAATTATTATTGAAAGTAGAACGTCAACTCAAATATACGAGATGCTGTAAATCCAAGAGTTATTAAAGTAGGTTGATCTAGATTGACAGAAGAATTTGATAACAGCTATGTTAAATTGATTGATAGCCGCAATACTTGTGCTTTTAGTTAAATTTCGAATCAAGCCGAACTTTTGAATCTCTTATGAATCCAGTTTTCAATTGTAAGGAGTTGGACTCTAAGTTGACTTCTCTTGACGGTTGCTGAATATTGATTGATGAGGCTTTCCGAATGAGAGTTTGTCTCATCTTGTCATTTTCACTTAGCTACTCTGTCAATCGCCTGCATACTGCGCGCACCATCCTGTTCTTTTATCTGAGTCCTTCTTTACCATGCGGCAGTTTTAACTACTATCAAGTGCCGTTGATGTTCCAGCCTGTGTCCTCCTCCGTTTGTCACATCGACCTGGAACTACCGACACCAGGGCCCTGTTAATGTTCACAGGGCAATTGCTCTCGCGATACCTCCCTTGTCCGCTGCAGTAATCAAGTTGATTATTGATGCATTAATATTGATGTTAGTGATGCTTGTAGTGTTATGCCCACTCTTCGTAACATTACACTAGCATGACTTCGACGAGCTACGGCCTGCTTGTCTATCTTTTAAAGTCGCCGGAACTGAGTACCCGATTTCCATCGTATTTTCTGCTTCCTTAAATTTCGGATGCCTTCCCATATTGTTTTGGGTCTACCGATAGACCCCTTTTGCTTGGTGTCGGTGCAGACCAACAGGCCGCTCAATCTGGCGATAGACACACATGGATTATCTTTGAAAAGCTTAATTTAGAGGGTTGCTTTTCACCGCCCTAATACGAGGATTTCGTTAGGGTGTGGAACCTTTTAATCCATCTCTTTCAAACTTGTCGCCCATGGGTCGGGGACTGCTTATTAAATATTAATTGCTAACCTGCATATTTGCAGGCAGTTCACTATTCGCCACTCTAGCTTGAGCAGCGCCGAGTGATGTGTAAGTGTGTGTGTTATTGTAAGTGTAAGTGTTTTTTTTTTTTTTTTTTTCCGATGGGGAAGCATTAAAAGCCAACCGAATCTACTATTCGAAGTGTGGGACTTGCACCCACTAAACCCCACCGTCCCAAGTCCTACAGTCCCCCTGGCACTACCGCAAAGCATTACGTCTAGGAGGAAAGAGGGAGCATAAAAGCTCAAAGTCTGCTTTTACCCCATGTAAATCAAAACAAATTTACGTTAAAACTTCTTGTCAGTATCAAACTAATGACCTATCACGTCTTCGTTCGTCTGGACTCGTCGTAATCGTTCAATACGCCGCAGCTCTGTCATGATTTGAGCTGCAGCCTGACTTACCACGTCCCAATTTAGCTGCGATTCACACATATGCCGGATGCAGTTCGACACAGTCGGCACTTCACCAAACGCAGATGAGATCATTGATCTGGCAACAACAAATCTAGGGCAATGCAGGAAAACGTGTTCTGCATTTTCGTTTTCGCCTGTGCAACTCGGACAGAAGGGATCATCATCATATCCCCGCTTATACAGGTACTCCTTAAAGCACCCGTGACCGCTCAGGAACTGGGCTAGGTGATGGTTTACCTCGCCAAACTTTCTGCGCACCCATTCTTCGACGTTGTTAATGAGCCGATGGGTCCACCTGCCTTTGTCAGAACTTTGCCATCTCCTCTGCCACTCCAGCATACTGAGGGCCCTTTCATCTAGCCTTCTCACTTCACCAGTGGTCCTCTTAGCGTCAAACAGCCGACTTATTTCTGCAACAACTATGTCAATAGGCATCATACTCGCCATGACCAGGATTGCATCGCTGGATACCGTTCGAAAAGCAGCACAGACGCGGATGGCACATGATCTGTAACTGCGTTCACTTCTCTCATGTATGAGTGTATTCTACTAGCCTCCATCCAAATCGGCGCAGCATAGACTAGAACTGACGTTACGACACTTGCTAACAGCCGTCGCTTGCGCTCCCGTGGTCCTCCATAGGTCGGCATCAGGCTTAGAACAGCACCAGATACTTTTGATGCTTTAGCGGCTGTTAGTGTCAGATGTTGCTTGAACGTCATTTTTGAGTCGAATTCCACTCCCAAATACCTCAAAGAGGGCTGTGACACAATTTCGAGGTCGCCAATCGTTACACTAAGGTGTTCCGTCAGTCTGCGTTTGCTGACAAGCAGAACTTCTGTTTTGTGCTCGGCAAGGCGCAGATCTTTTTGGCTCAGCCAGACACCAACTCTCCTAACAGCGTCGTTGCAGTCAAACCTGAGCTCGTCAATAAACTTAGCCACCACCACAATTATCAAATCATCGGCAAAGGCCACCACCCTTACGTTGTTGGGCATTTCAATCTTTAGGACGCCATCATACAAAGCATTCCATAGCAGGGGGCCTAAAACTGACCCCTGCGGTACACCTCCTGAGACTTCATACTCGAGCTCTCTGCCCTCCGCACAGTAAGTTAACCGTCTTCTGCTAAAATAGTCGGCTACCACTCGGATCAGGTACTGTGGAACGTTGAACCCTCTAAGAGCTTCCATAATGTGCTGCCACCTTGCAGTGTTAAACGCGTTTTGGATATCGAGCGTCACTACAGCACAATATTTCTTAGTGCCATCTTTCCATCGTGTACCTTTAATGGCGTTTTCAGCGATGTCCTTGACCACTTTCATTGCATCGATCGTTGAGCGCCCCTTACGAAAACCAAATTGATGTTGTGAGAAGCCGCCAGCAGCACTTATTGCAGTGTCCAAGCGATCTCGCACAATCCGCTCAAATATTTTCCCCATAGAATCCAACATACATAAGGGCCTATATGAAGAAGGTTCCTCGGGTGGCTTATTTCCTTTCGGTATTAGAACCAGCTTTTGAATTTTCCATCTATCCGGAAAAATTCCCTCCTGCAGGCAACAACTATAAAGCTTGCTAAAAGTGTCCGCTCGTTCGAGCATAGCAAGTTTCAGCACTTTATTGGGAACCCTATCTGGCCCTGGCGCCTTCGATGCCTTAAGTGTCTTCGCCAATTCTAACACCTCAGTCGGTTGAACACCCGTGACTTCTCCGCTGTGGTTTGAGTCGGTATAGCTCAGGTTACTTCTCTCATAGCGCGGGAACAGTGTTGTCACAATCCTTCGTAGCAGTTTAGGGCAAGTTGGCTGCTTTGAATTGCCACTTTTCAGTTTTGCGGTGACAACTTTGTAACCTAACCCCCATGGGTCGGCATCTGCTGATTCACACAGCTCGGCGAAGCAGGTTTTTTTACTGTCACGTATAGCATGTTTAAGTTGACGCCGCTTTAATCTAAACTGCTGTAAGTGTAAGTGTTTCCGTATATGTAAGTGTGTGTGTAAGTGTAAGTGTATGTGTAAGTATTGTGTGTGTGTGTATGTGTGTAACAACAGCAACATCAAAAGTGTAGAGGTTTAATTCTTAACATAAGGAGTGATGATTCTTTACTCATTGAAGTAAGTCGATGCATTGTGTGATTGATTAATACCTTTAAATGATACCATCTAACATGTAATTCTTTCTGCCATGTATCTGGTAGCATGTAAGTAGCCAGAGGTTCCGAATTCTGCCAATGCTTGTATATATTCGACCATTGATATAGTTCCAATTTATTATCGTATGCATTGTACAGCGGTCGCCATAAGTATTTTGTCATGACGAAAACTCCACTTTTATTCGTTTTATTTGAAATCCACATAATGCAAAAAATATTGTTGAGTAAGTATTCAATATTTTACTTAAAAAAAAAAAACAAATTTATACATTTCAAATGTTCTTTTATATTTTTTTAAATTAAAAAGAAAAATCAATGAATTGCAATAAGTATTTTGACATGTTTTTGTTTTCAATCGTAACAACAAGGGATTACTTTAAACTTTAGGGATGTATCCTTCCTTAAAATTTATCACTCTCTGGAGTCGATTTGGGATGGAATCCGCAGGGGAATCGAGAAAGTGTATCGGAATCTTGTTCCAGCCCTTTATGACCTGTTATGATAGTTTCTTGTCTCGTTCTAGTTATATCTGCGGATCTATTTCGTTTAAGGTATGACCAATTACGTTCAAATCCGGACTTTGTTGTGGCCAATCCAACGTTTCGACCCCAACTTCTGTCAAGAATGTTTTTATCAATTTGCGCTTATGGCAAGGTTCGTTGTCCTGTTGAAGAACGAATGCCTCTCCGATTAATCTATCACCTGAGGGAAATGTATGCTCATACAAAATCCTCAAATATTGGCTTTGATTCATTGAACCATCAATGAACCAAATCTCCCAAACCATTAAATGAAATTGATTACCAGAACATAATACTGCCACCACGATGGCTAACTTTTTCACATACAAGTGTCTAGTTTTCTTGTTTAATCGAACAAAAACTCTTTTTTTTTTGAATGAGTGGTACTCAAAAGTACCCTCATCTGTCCAGAGTATACTACGCCAAAATGATAGTGGTTTGCCAATAAACTTTGTGGCAAATTCCAAGCGTTTCATTTTGTTTCTTGGATCTATAAAAGGTATAGGTAGACCTTGGTATGTATGTCTTCATATTAGCATCATTTAAACGTCTACGAATTGTTCTTTCGCTTATATGATTCCTCATGCCAATATTCTACTCAAAAAGCTGCAGCTTTGGGTGGGTCGCTTTTAAATTTTCGTACGATCAGCCGATAATATACAATTTCAGTCCTGATAATGCCACTTAATTCAGATATTTTCACCATATTTTTTTTTATTTAAACTCGAACCTTTTTATTCTTTTATAATTAGATATGATTTCTTAATCAAAAGCACTGATCACAACGCTACGAACTTTAAGTAGAATAGCAAAAAATGATAAAATCACATGTTGTCAAAATACTTATGCCGTTATAAAATTCTCTCTCAAGCATTTTTCTCTTCAGAAAAAGAATGCATGAAGGAACTAGCCAAAATATGTTGCATGCTTATAGCTAAATATTGGAGCAAATCATAAAACATAATAAAAGTTCCCTTACATGAAGCAGGAGTGTAACAGAACCACAAAACATTTTAATTGCTTTTTGATAAAATACTTAAGCCAATCGCTGTAAATGCACTCGTTCAACAATACTCATGTTCACTGCACTTTGCTAATTTTCACAACGTTTACGTGATGTAGAGTCATGATTTCCAAAATACAGTCGAATGCTATTAGGACACTCAATTTGCGCTTATTTCATCTCGCTCGCAAGTCAAAGAGTTTCAATCACATTTTATTTCATATTGTATCGTATTGATTCTTCTCTCTCTCTCACCTCCGAACATCCTCACGAGCAAACGACAATTGGCAGTACACATACTCACACATTCACCTTAACTTATTTTGCTTTTCATTCTTCTCTCTTCCTCCCCTTTCACTTTTTCGATTTATAAATCTTTATTATTAAACTTTAATACTTTTATAATAGAAATCTTAATTCTAATCCTGCATTAGGAATATTTATTTTTTAATTTTTTTTTTTAATTTTATAATGAAAATGATTGCTTTTAATTTGTTTTGTGTAAATATAAATTACTAGCTTTGCACAGCCACACTTTGCTGTGGCTTTTCAAACCACAAATACAAATAAGAAAAATGGGCCAAGTGTGAGTCAGACTCGTACACGGAGGGTTCCGTACCAGTGGGGTTTGATTTTTACTGATTCCAAAAAATATACCGCGCCTATAACAGAAACTTATAGTGTCTAAATATCTGTTCAATAGTCCAAAAAACAAAAAAAATTTTCGAATGAGAACCTGAATTTTAATGGTGGGTTTTTATGGGTGGTACCACTCCTAGTTGGCCGATTTGTCTGATTCCAACAGCGCCTATATAATAAACTTATAATGTCTAAATTTCAGTTAGATAGAACAAAAAAAAAAAAGTTTTTCTAATAGTAGCCGGAATTTTAATGGGGGGTTTGTATGGAGTCATCCCCTAGTTATCCGATCAAACTGAAATTTCGACAAAATAAGTTTCTGATGTATAGCGTATAGCTGCCATACAAATCAAAATTTTTCTTTAAGTTCTAGTAATTGTTGCTGATGCCCGAATAGAACTACAAATTCAACTCTCTACCTATTGCGGTTTATGAGATATGACCCGAGGACGGACAACGAAGTCTCTGCAATAGGGTACCTTTGGGTCCGGAACCCTAAAAATGAAATAATTAAGCTTTGCAAACATAGTGATGATAATGATCAACAAATAAACATGATGATGATAATGATCAAACAACTAAAAGTAAAGCAACAATTAAATTTAATAGCATGTAAGAGTTTACGAAATTCGTAAACTCACACATACACCTTAACTTTTGTCTACTTGGACTATTTCATTCTGCTCTCTAAATATGTTTTTATATTTATTGTAATATTGGAGCTTTTTAGGCAAAAACAATTAAAATGTCTGCGTGGTGTAGTGGGTAGAGAGTAGGATTGGCAAACCGAGAGCATGGAAAAGGATATGTAGAATTGTGAGGGTATCGAGTCAGGTGGCAAAACCAGATATTGTCCTCAGCGCTGAGAGCCTTTACGAAGCCGAAAGAATTTTCCTATACGTCTTCGTTTTCAGCGATTCGACCCATATGGGAGCAGCATACAACATAACTGAGGTAATCACTCTTGCTAATATCTGGCGCTTGTCTGCTTTAGGACCTCCGACACTTGGAAACATCTAGGATAAAGCCTTCTGAACCCTTGCAGCCTTATCCTTAACGTACATCAGGTGCTCTTCATACGACAGCCTGTTGTCCAGCATTACCTCCAGATACTTTAAATCCTCTTTACACCGCACCTCATGGTCGCTGTCTCGTACCGAACAGAATTCAACTCGCTTCCTGCTTGTAACCGGAACCACATCCATCTTTTGCTCTGCCAAGGACAAGTTTGAACATCTAAGCCACGCTGTAACCAAGCAAATAGCTGTATTTGCCGATTGCTCAACATCCTTTATCTCTTTTCCCGTTATCACTAGACAAAGGTCATAAGCAAAACCTACCGAAGTGCAGTTTCCGTGTAGCTGCAAATGCAATACCTAGTCATACATGAGGTTCCACAAAAGAGGGCCCAGTATCGAACTCTGGCACACTTTACTTCCTTTGTCACTATCATATTGCAAATACCCCTCCGACAAGTAAGAATTTATCATATGCTGTAGGTACATTGGCGCCCCCGTTCTACGAACGGACCCTACAATGTGCAACCAGTTAGCGGAGTTAAACGCGTCTTTTATGTCCAGCGTTACTTTTGCGCAGTTGTTCTTATCACCATAGAGCCACCTGTGTCCAACCTGAATTCTCTTATGTATCGCAGCATCACAGGCTGGGGACATCATATCAGCCAGTCTGTCTGCTAATTGCTCAGAAGAGCCCGCACCAAGCTCTTGTGTTCGGAATACTTCCAGAAACATTTCTTTGTCAAACAACGAGTCCCTCCACCTAGGCCCAGTTGTGTATTCTTGCTCGGCACTGCCGCGTCGTATTATGCTAACAAGGATGGCTTGATGGTCGCCATGAGTATATGCTTCACTGACCATCCATTTCACGCTTGACACCATGCTGCTTTTAGCAAAGGTTATGTCTATAACCGATTCTCTGCCTGCCTTCCTATACGTGGACGCAGAACCCTTGCTGAGCAGAGCAGAGTTGCCACAACTTCCAGGAGTATTTGACCACTAATGTTGGTAGATGTGCTTCCCCACTCCGTTGACCACGCATTGAAGTCTCCTACGATTATCACACGTGACCTACACCGTGCTTCCGGTACTAGTTCCTGAAGTTCTCATGCTTGGGCGTGCACAACAACTGAAGAAGTAGATACCGCCGATTCTCGTAATAACAAAGTTAGCACCACGAGTTCCAGCAGCCTCAGAAGCGTATGGACCACACGCCCAAATTGCTGCAACACCTCTCTTCCAACCAAACTGACTCATTCCGACTTGTATTCGGTTCACTAACTAGAACTACATCAACCACAGTTCTCTTCAAGAGATAATGCGCTGCGTGACAATGGTTCAAATTGATCTGAATTATCTTCATATTCTGCCTTCAACAGGTAACAGCGTTCGGAGTGAGAGACATATTGACGGAGCCTCTTTATCACAATCCTGTCGCGGCATGGCGGCTAAACACACGCACTACAACTGAATTCCTTCCAAGACGAATACTGGAACAACAATTCAGTTTTGGCTGGATTCGATTTATCACGTCGCAATCCTGCTGTGTTTACCGGCAGGGTGACTAAACACACACGCAACAACTGAATTCCTTCCAAGACGAATACTGGAACAAGAATTCAGTTTTGCCTGTTCAGTTTTTGTTATGTATAATAGGCATGTACAATACTATTGGTCATGCTTGGACATCTTACAATATTGTATATGCCATGAGCGTGGATGAGCATAGTGTCTATTATTTTAAGGGACCAGTAAGTATTTCCATTATATATTTGTCAATATATAAGTATAGTATAGTATATATATTATATAAATTTATGATGAAATAATACCCGAAATCAAATATCAGAAGAAGTAGTACATGGAAATCCATATTGATATTTGAGTTACATAAATGATTTACAATGACAATTGCAATTTATTTCCAAATGCATCTGAATTTCGTAAATGCCAAAGGCAAATTTAGTTATTTTGATCTATCTGACGATCTATTAGGAAGAATGTGTGCTTTAGACAATGAAGAAAAAACAATTGAAAAACTGTTAAACATTTGGTATTTCATTATTCTATTTCGCACTTTGGTGTTTAAAATGTAGACTTTAAAAAAAAAATCATCTCTTTAATAAAAATGTATATTACAGAATACTCTTAATAAAAATGCATACAAAAAATGTAATACAATATTCTTTTCTTCAATAAAATTTTTCATTCATTCGTTACATACATAACATACGAGTGTAGAAATTCAATTTACATCTCTCATTTCAATCGATTTATTTATCTTATACAAACTACATACTTGTAAAAGTAAATTTTTATGCTCTGTTAAAAGAATAAAAGGCATAATCATTTAGACTAGGATAGGATAGGATAGGATAGGATAGAATAGGATAGGATAGGATAGTAGGCTTGTTTTATTGAAATAAGGTTAAGTAAAAATATTTGGACAGAGACTCTCTGAAAATGTCCAGTTCACCATTATGGTTCTTTTTTGATTCAATATCTTGATGAATATGCATTAAAACTATACCATTTAACCGATATTCTGATATCCTGATACCATTCTTTATTTTGGTCACAAAAGTTATGGCACAACAACTTTTGGAGCTAACTCTCCAATTCTTTGCAGCTTAGAGCTGGGGAAGCCTGCATGACATTTCACTTATTAAATTCCCTCTAAAAGAAATAAATCGGTAATAATTTTCAATAGACCGTCAGAGCTAGTTTCACGTTATTTCTGCAGACTGGCTGTGGTCGTATTCATGAGCTGCACTGCAGAAATTGTATTAATTTCAATGGATTGTAAAGATCGAGAGAAAATCAAAGTGATATCCAAAATTCCAAGAAGGCAATACGTCAAAACCGCTTCATGTACGAGAATTTCTACCCATTTAGCGCAAAATTTTTTAATTTTTTAATTTTTTTTTTTTCTGGCAGATTAGCTTCCATTTGCTTGAGAAGATATATTTGTTGGGCTGACTCACGAAAGAATAGTGGTAGACTTTAGATTACCTCCACAGCATTTCTTATGCTTGGTACGAAGTAGGGTGTACTAATAGCTAAGCTGAGTTGGTGTGTTGCTAAGTCGGTAAAAACGGAAAAAGCTAAATGTTAGATAAGTGAGCCAGAAAACGTTTCTTTTAGCGCTCATCGCGCCTTAAAATGTAGTGAGCGATACAAACATGGAAAGTCTTTTTATATTTCATTCGATTCTATATCAAAATAGCAAATACAAGTGGCTAGTTCACAAACAGAAACATCGGTAGATTCATCGGCTATAATAGTTGTAGACAAATATTTGACCATTTTAATTTTGTTCACTATTTGGTTTATGATAAATTTCCAAAGTACCATCACATCGCCAGCATCGATTCGAAACATCAACAACGCAAAATAAAACAAAATTGTTTATAGCGGTACTATATTAAACTCCCTACTCTTCTTCTTTCTTTTTAAAATTACCGTCTGGGGGAGACACGTGCCGCCGTGACACCATCACTTCTCGGCAACACAGATTCGCCAATGATTCATGCCAAAATTTACCAATTGACATGAAAACGAATTTATTCATTTACTTCCTTTGTCAAGAACTTACTGCTAAGGGCAGCAGCATATTTAGACTCCTTTCAGTTCGAAAAAAGCTTCTGTTTTATAAGATAGCAGTTCCGGGGCGCGTTGCGATGCCACCGACATAATGTTAATGAACAATTTTTTAGCGTAACGTAAGTGGATAAACAATATTTTTGTTTTTATGATTCTGTTCATACATGTGCAGAGTTTTTAGATTGCCTACTCTAGAGCTAGCCACATAAAAGTATAGTTGGCCATGCGAAAAACATGGATTTTCTAAATATAATCCAATAACGCGTAACGACAACCCTTGAACTTTGTTGTTTTTCATTTCGTAAGAAAAACTGTAGTTGCTTGAATATCAGTAAAAAAAATGCGAAACAACAATAAGAAAAACTATCTATAAAAGATGGTTTTGTAGCACTGCGAAAGTGTTATAAATAAACGAAAGAACGGTAGAAATGAGCTTTGAATGACATTTAGTTAGGCATAATGAAACTTACAGTAGAGGCAAAATAGATACATCTCTTATTAAAAACAAAAATGAAATTTGCGAGTTGCTACAGAGTGGAAACCAATAAAACCTTCTCCATGAAAAAAATAAATAATAATACATCAAACTTCCATCGTCATCGGTGAAACTATTCGCCACAACAGATCTTCTTGCAGTCTGAAATAGGAAACACCATCATCAGCAACCAAAGTCAAAGTTTTACATTATCAACGTAGACGACCACACGAGATTGTGAAGTGGAGAGAGGAAGATCATTGATAAATAGGTAAGTTGAAAAGAAGTGGACATAAATGACTACAATGAGGAACTCCGGAAGTAACGTGGACAGTTTCTGATATAGAATACCTACACTTCAGTTTTTGGGAACGATTTTTCAAGTGAGATTTGATCCAGCTTTGAAAATTTAGTGGAAAACACATACATACCATTTAGTTTATCCAAGAGAAGGTCATGGTTTACTGAGTCAAAGGCATTTGTAAAATTAAAAGTAGACGACTTTGAGGAAGAGATGTTGTCATTAAAAAATCATAGTTCATCATAAGACTGAGAAAAATTTCTATGGATGGCGAGGGTCTTCAGGAAAGGATAATGGATGGGAACTAGAAACAACATAGGCAGAGCTATCATTAGTCAATCCAATGACATGTGAAGGTGATTTACTACAAAATTCATTTTGGAAAGATGAATTTCAACCAGGCTATCAACGAATTCATTCATGTCCGAACGAAACAAGGTACCTAGAAAGCTCGAAGAAGGACCTAAAAAATATTGGCTAATTAAAATCATCTATACGCTATAAGGCATTACAATAGAGTAATTAACTGTTTTCTACGCTGCAGTACTTTAGTTATATATTTTCATTGTAATATAATCTATATATGCTTTATATATTTAGTTCGATTCGATTATGTGACGCATAAACAAACCTGATATAGTATTTATAAAAAATATGCAACTTTATAAAAAAAATCGTGAGATCTTATAGCTAAGTTATCGAAATAGGGAGGAGACACTCAAATCATTTTCAACGATAAAATTGCTTATATGTATTGTTTTGTATCTGAATTATCTAATTCTCCAGAAATCAAGATGTGTCGACATAAAATTTCAGCTCTCAAAGTCCGAAAGAATTGTTTGCATAGAAACTAGCCATAGAATGATTCGTAAACGGTTCAAAGGCAAAGTATATATATTTGAATAAATGAATATACTGATAACCAACTTAGGTATGGGCTTGTTGGAAAGTAAGTATTAATCCTACTTGGGCAAACGATAACTTCAGAACTCTATTGTTAACAACGAACAGGACTAAATGAAAAGTTGAAGGAAAAACAGTTGCACCACTACTACAACTCTAGGCTGTGCAATAAATGAAGGAACTCGGCTGGCATGTCAATGCACCTAGCATACAGTTCGGAACTAAGTAGCACCATGTGATAACCATTTATTTTACTCTATGCAGAATTATCTTGTAAATGAATGTGTGATAAGAAAGTTGCTTTAAAAAAAAAAAAAGCAACAAAAAAAAAAAAAAAAATCGAAACGCGACTCTCAATTTCGAAAGTTACTTTTCCACCAACCTATTATATAGTGTGTGTAAGATTCGGTGAGACCAAAGTTAAAAATTTTTGAATTTGTATTTATTTTCTATTTTTCTTAGTTAAAATAAAATGTTGCACACAAACATATTTATTTGACCAACTGAATGACTGAATTACTGAATGACAGCATGGATGACTTGACTGATTGACTAAAAAAACAACAAAAAACTAATTTTATTTGCGTACCAAACGTATTTTATTTTACTCTTCTTTTGTAGTTCCTTTTTCTGTATGCTGCTTGTACATAATATGTACTTTTAATACTATATAGTGTGAAAAGATATTTTCACTATGGCTTTATGTTTGTAATGCATGTATTGCTTATCGTGAATTCCATGAGGTATACTTATAGATGGGACTAATTAGAGTGACGAAGAGACTGGTTCGTGCGCTATGCTTTTAGTTTTTGAGCTGTGGATCTGAAATTTGATACAGACGCGTTTTATTGTAGTATGCAGCTGGTATTGTTGAGTTCTCTGATTACTGGAAATTGTAGCTCCTTATAGATCAGTTTACAATAAAATACAAATTTTTTTTGCAAATTTTCAACAAACGAGAAAGGTATGAAAGTTTCGGTGATTTGAAGCTGTTTTTCTGACTTATATCTTTTTGTTTTATTTTGGTTTCGTTTATTTTGTATTCTATGCTTCCCTTTTGCGCTTAATTTAACAACTAATTCGATGATGAATTACATTTAGAATATTTGCTGACAAAATAATTCATGAATAAAGCTAAATAAATAACAGAAACAACGACAAAATGAAGGATACTAATAAACTGAATGGTAAAAGGTAAAAGGAAAAGAGTAAGAGTGAGTATGTAAGTGAGAAAGTATTAGAATGAACCAGGTAATAGAGGAACTGTTGACACAACTTTTTTTGACTTCACTATACTATACTATATTTTACTTAAGTTTCATAAAGTTTTTAATTAACTTCAGTTGGGTTAAGTTGACTTCAAGCTAAACAAAAATGATGATGATGATGATGATGATGATGATGAGGATGATGATGTCCAATAAACGTAAAATATACAATAAAATAATGAAATACTCATCAGCAGAGACATTGACAAAGTCATTCTCATTCGCATTCGCATTCGCTTGTTTGCCTCAAATTCTGTTACAAAAAATATACAAAGATACAAGATACCTGTACATAATACATACATACGTATGTATATTTATGTATCTTCCTTCCTTTGGAAAAGGTACACATTCTGAAGGTTTTGTCGTTAGGTTATTTCTTTTCTTATGGTCCGGTGGTAATGGCGAGTTAAATTTATGGAAGCCATCATCGTCGAAAGGATAACGATGTAGACATGTTTGATTAACATCTACTATTTATAAAGGCACACAAAGTTCAAAAACAAAACAAAGCCAAATAAAACAACAAACCCAAATGAAAATGATAAAGGAAAAAGGACATAAAAAAAAAAAACGCATAAAATGAAGAAAGAAAAATATGGACAAATGCCTTCTTCCTGCAAACCGTGACTTTTATTCGTTCATTTAAAAGAGACACAGAAGGCAAAGAAGGAAAAAAGAAAGTGGAAAAAGTTAAGTTAGTGAAGGAGTGAGGTAAGGTGAGCAGAAAAACAGAATTGTATAATTTGAAAGAGTTGAATTTGATGATAATGATAATGCCGCTGATAGTGATGGTGATAATAGTGATGATGGTGATGATTGTGGTTATGGGTTAATGACACTTTAATTCAAAAAATTCAATTAAAATTAACAGGTTGAGTTACTAGTATATTCTGCTGGGCCTGACTATGCGACACCATCTAGTCCATAAGAAGCAAAGTAAATACTAATACAAAAGTAGCATAGAAATGATGTTAAGAGTCTCCTTGATAATCTTACCATTTTTCTATTAGGGCAAAATATGTTATGGGGATTACTAACTTACTCAGAATTCAAGGAAGGCAACAGTAGGAATAACATACGATTATACTAAACCTTCAACCAAGATTTCTAGAACTGTGCAATTTATTGCCAATGCTTTCCTTTTTAGGCCTCTGAAACTCATTTACCATAAACTTCTTATATTTAATACGCTTTGAGTAAACTGTCATATTGAAATCTCCATGAATGCAAGTTTGTTTATTGGCACACATCTGGAACAAACGAACTTGGTCTACCTCGCAAACAACTGAGTCTACATAACAAATTAGGTTTTCTTAATAATAATAATAATAATTTTTATTTTGTACTAGAATATCCGGTCTGGAGTCGCACGGCAAATTGAGTACCTTGAACTTGAAAATCAAACCGAGGTTTTTTCTTTCTTTCAGTAGACCGCAATTGCGCCTTACCTAAATTTCTGGATTCGTAACATCACATTCTTGCTTCCCGCTTCCCGCTTTCCTTTTTTTTTGGACATACACATAAACAACTCCAATCACTTAGCAAATAACTAACAATGCACACCTACTTGGCCCTGTCCACAGTGATATTTCATTATAGAGGCCTTCAATTTATTCAAACCAAACTATAGTACATTGCGCAGCACTTGAAATACTTTTGGAAAAATCAGACAAATTGAATACAGTGCCAGCTCGCTAATCCGGATTAATGATTGCGGACCCTTATCCGGATTACCGATTGTTCCGGGTTAGTGGATACCTTTCAAAAAATTTTCATTGGGCACGTTACTAGTAGAACAAACCACTACTTGTTGAAATTAAAAATAATTCACCATGTGTTAATGTTAATATGTACATAATACAATGTGTGTCTGTGTGTGTTCAAATTACAAATACATAAATTAAAATTTAATTTTTTTTGAAAATATCAAGGATACTGCTTTGGTGTGTTTTTTTTTTTTAATGCAGCCTTCCAATGCTTGATTGCGCATTTCCTTAAGCAGAAAGATGTTCCCTAGCCCATTTTATGCAGGTGTTGAAGCTCTGCACAGCTTCATTATTTGTGGTAGGTGCTGTATGTTGCTCATTTACGGTTGCTTCCTCCTCGTCTGATAAAGTGCAGTAAAGATTTTCCTCGGTCCCATTAGTTCATTCATTGATATAATTTGTGGACAACGTCTGGTTTTGATTCATGTTGTTGTTGAACAAATCTGCCATTAAACTTAATTCATTGCTTAATAACCGCCAATGGAAGATTGTCCTCGGATGTCCATCTTTGTGATTGAATATTTTTCCAACAAGATTTTATGACGTCACTTGACCTTTTGTCTAAAGACTTTACGAGTAGTTCACATGCCTCTTTTAAAGTAAAATGTTTTTAAAAATAAATCGGAATCATAAAATGGCGAATTGATCAATTAAAATAAAAGGTTTTCTTTGTAAAAAAGTTTAGTTTTAGTTTATGACATTTTGGTCCATATGTTGAATAATGCTTGTACAGTTGGGCGGCATAAACACAAATCTGTAGTGCCTCAGATACAAGTGGTTCAGCATGACATCCAGCATTGTCCACAATAAGTATAGCTTTGTGTGGCTGATTATTTGCAATTTGAAATGTTTTTACTTGAGGTACAAAAGAATTAAAAAAACCACTCAGAAAAAAATTAAGATGTCATCCAGGCGTTTTTGGATGAATAATATTCAATCGGCGCTTTCTTTTTAAATGGTCTTGGATTTTTGGCTTTGCCAACAACATTAGCGCAAACCAAAAATGTTATTCTTTCCTTGCTAATTTTTCTCCCTGAGGCGGTCTTCTCTTTAGCATGCACTAATGTTTTATCAGGAAACATTTTCCAAAATAAAGCAGATTCGTCAGCGTTATAGATCTGACAGTCTACTAAATCTTGTACTAGGTCAGGTCTACTAGACAAAGACTCTAAGCATTTTTTTAAGGCTGCGAACAGCAAACCTTTTTCTAAACTTTTGCAGCCTTCCATCGCTTGCTTTAATTTCTTTTTCGACACCATACAGCTTTAAAAACAGTGATATGCCTTTCTGCCACAAAGTCTCGTTTGAAATTGTTTTGTGGCGACCTCGTTGCTGTTTAAACCACGTGTATAATCGCTCCTCAAACTCTTTACATTCTCCTTATTTAATGGTTTTTCTGTTTCTTAGAATACCAACATCGGCGTTTTCCGCCAATCTATAAGCATAAAACGAAATTCCTATGAATACCATACATAACACACAAACAAAATAACAAACACAATATTTACAGCTTTATGTGTACAATTTTTTTTTTTGTTTTTTTTTTTTCTGTTAAAACTTTAATTATACCGTTATTAAACTTAAACAACTTAAATTAAACTATATATAAAACAATAGCAAAACAACTTATATTAACAAGTGGGAAGGAACAAAACATTTAATATGATCTAGTAGGGAGGTCGACAGGATGCGATCTTCTCAGCCTCCTCGCCGCTCTGACCCCTCCCTTTCTGCGTCGCCTTAAAAGCCGCCTGGCTAGATCGTTTGGATGATTTGCCAACCGATTAATGTAGTCCTTGGCCTGATGATTAATCACGTCGCCAATTTTTGGTATTTTCAAGTCGTGCTCAAGGTCCGCTGTGCGCATGAACCAAGGGGCCCCAGAAATCATGCGCAATGTCTTGGCCTGCAGAACTCTAACCTTAGCAATATTTGTTTTTGCTGCTATGCCGTACACCTGTAAGCCATAACGCCAAGCAGGAGCAATTATTGCTTTGTAGATGTGTACCTTATTTCTTAGTGACAATTTATTGCGACTGTTTAGGAGCCAATACAATTTCCTAATTCTCTGCCTGAGCGACTTCGTTATATTTGAGATATGGGTTTTAAACGTTAGCCGCCTATCCAAATATACACCAAGGTATTTATATCCCGAGTGTTATTTGTGCAGCATTCCTTTTATATTCGAAATTGTGGAAGTTCCTACTTTATACGCTGATGCTAAATGTTTTCCATGTTTACCTTTGTTCAATTCTAAAATAATTTTCACTTTATCATTTGAAGATAAGGTGTTATATGCACGTTTATTCGACACAATAACGCAATGTAAACTGTTGACTATCACAAACAGAATGACATAAATTGCAACAAAGGACAATACTGTAAAATTCCATTCACAACAATGACTCATAACTTTTATGAGTAGAAGAGAGAGAACAAAGCATTGTGTACAACAAAAATTAATTTCAATAAAAAATTCGAATTACAGAGCTGCAATTAATCCGGACTATAGAGTAATCAATGTCAAGAAAATTTCGATCTGGACTACTGGATTATCCGGATTAAAGGCATCCGAATTAGCGAGCTGGCACTGTAGTTTGATGTAAAAATTAACATATTTTCTGTGATTTTTACACAGACAACTTGATAGATTTTAAAATTTGTCTCTTAGTTTTATTTAGATAATTTCATCCACCAATTTGCTTGACAACTGCGCCACATACTGGATCTAAAACTATCCTATGTCCAAGGCTGGAACTATCCATACACATACACAAGATTTCATTGCAATCAGATTAACGTTATGGGCGCGCATAAGACTCGATCAAACAAAGATTTGTCGATGATCTCCGGTTGTAGGACATTATCAGAATATAGCATTAGGAAATCTCAGCTCCATTGATATAAAATTAAGAGGGTACGTTAGAGTCGAATGGACTGATTGGCAGATATGGATAAGTCGTCTCCATTAGGGTTGATAATACATAGCAAATATATAAACCTTTTGGAACAATTTCTCTCTTTTGATCTCTCTCTAAGCTGATTGTAATCCTAGTACTAGTATTTACTGATATTTTATATAGTCGTCATTTAAGCAGCACTTAAAACAGATTTTTTTTGCCAAGGGGGAAGAAATATGACTTCGCGTCACCAATATGCTAAGGATGTTCATTTAAAACTATATACATAGCAATATTAATTCCGATAGGACATATCGAAGCTCCATATCGATATGTTGTGATTTATCGAAAACATATATCGATATTTTTGATGTATCGTAATCACAATATTTTGTATTTGATTACATTGCAAACACATTTTATAGACTTATTCAAAGACTACGATTTTTAACGGCACAAGGTCTACAATAAGCGTTAGGTGCGTCAGCTTTTTTATAAGCCAAACTCTGTAACGAAGTCGATACTCACAATGCCACGACACAGAATTCCCTTTGTCACTGATTTGGTAGTTATCTTTGCATCATGGGTCTTAATATTATAAACAACAACTCTTTGCCATCGAAAGGGCGAGAAAAATTAAAAGTAGCTCAACCGGTGATGGGATCCTGAAACGCTTAGTAGGAAGCCTCTATTATTTCATTGTTTTAAGTTTTCACTTCGGTCGACAGTCCCCATCAAATTCTTTGATATAAAATATATATATATATATATATATATATATACAATAGTTCAAACCCTTATACTTTGCGCATTCCACTGTGGCTATTGTAAATCATTTCGACAATAATTATTGTCAGTATTTATTTTCTTGCTTCATCATTCCCCAGCTTGCAGGGGTACATTGTATGCCAGATCCCACACAAAGACTATAACATCCTTACTTGTTTTTTGTTGCTTTGTTCTTCAATTAATGTCAAGTAATGTATCCTTATTAATGTCAATTTCATTTAAATTATACTTGATGCGTATGTAATACAATATTTCCTTACTGTTTACATCATCCTTCCTTCCTTCCATGTTTCCTTTCTGCCTGCCAGCACTTTATTTTTCTCATTTTATTGGGTCTCGTTCACTTGTTCATTTTCTTCGAAACGAAGAAAATCAACTAAGAAACTAACCCAATTACCGGCGCATTATTCATGTTAAAATCATGCAATATAAATACAACAACCGCACGTAGCCACAACACATACTACACAAACTTTGATATTGCCTATGAATTGTAGGTCCCCAACCAGTTTAATCAGTCTTCTTTCAAAACTAAATCAAACCAAACCATAGAAAGATTTGACTGCCTGCCTCCTTGCCTGCCTTTTACATACCATAATCATTTAGCACCCAACTTTACTACCATTGCCTGCTACACTATACTTCATCTTAATAAGTTAAGCGTATCTCAAAGAGTTGTTCGCCCACAAAACGGAATGTCTTTATATACTTACATATATTACAACCCTCTCTCACGCTACCATGTTACCACCACACCACCAGCACATAATCATTTTACATCAACAACATCATCAAAGGCTGCTGGTTCTGGTTTTGGTACTGGTGCTGGTGCTGGCAGTGGCACCGGCACTGGCACTGATGACGGAGCAATTGCTAGAGCCGGTGCTACCAACCAAATAACCAACCAACAGAACAAAAAAGTAAGCAATCATCCTTTTGCATCCTTCACTTTTTATTTTTCCTTCGCCTCTTTCTTTTTTATTCTCAACTTAATTCAAACTTCCATTCAAATGCAAAATGAAAGGGGCAGAGGAGAGAATGGGAGTATTTGACAGAGAAGGGAAGTGGAGAGAAGCCTAGAGAAGAGAGATGACAAGATAAGGGAAGTAAAGAAGCGAGCATAAGCCAAGCTAAAGCTTTCAATAAATTCGCTGCAAAAGCATATTTTCTTTTGCTGAGTAATGTATTTTTAAGGCGAATTCACTATGAGGAGAAAGTTTTTATGCTAGAAGGAAGATTATTTCAAATTTTTTTGTTTTGTTTTTCTTCATGAATTCTTTCCCAGCTTTGTTTGCTTTGTTTTCTGTTTGTTTATTTGTTTTGTTGTTGTACATTCTTATTACTGTTTGCGTTGTCTTTAGTAGTTAGTGTAGTAGTAGTCCAACAGGGCCATTGAATGCCTTAAAATCCTACATTTTTTTTAACGGTTTATTATCATCCATTTTCTTGTTTCAATTTCATCTTAATTCGTTGCCACATTAATTTCCACACGATTAGGTTTAATTAGCTGCGCTTAAGGAGATCATGGAATAAACATTGGCATTTGGATATTATTTAGTATTTTACTTGGCTGTGTGATGCCGTCACAATGTGCTGATCTTTTGAAGAGATATGAGGACAATATGTTTGAAGTGAGTAATAAGAATCTCAAGGAGACACGCGTTCTTTCAATAATTCTTATCTACTGACGGTAGTGAGTACGTACATATGTATAACACATAAGTATGTTCAAGGGAATGTATGTATATTAGCATAAGTTTATGCAAATAAGTAAGTGTAAGATTTAAAAGAAGAGGAGTGAGAACCCACAAAGTACAATATGATGTACCACACATTATACTTTTACATTATAATCTTGATAAACATCAAGAGATGAATCAATCAAGCTATGTCTGTTTGTCCAGGCGCTTGTTTCTCGGTAAAAAAATACTGTACTAAGCTCATCTTCATGTCATAATTTTATTTAACTTTTTTAATAACAATAATTTTCCCTTGTATTCATGGAAAAGAAGATAGAAAAAAGTGACACCATATATTTATTGTAAGGTAACAAAAAAATAAAATTTGTTTTGAAATGATTCTTTCAAAGATTGCTCAACAGGCAAATAATATCATGTCTGGTGATGTTTTCTTGTAGTATAAACGGACCAACACATCTGATTTCTGATACCATGACCATGAAGTTTCGTAACATACAAGAGAATTTGAATTTGGTGCATAACAGATTAAATGCTGACGAAATAATACTTTCTAAACCCATCTGTTGTTGATAAAAGAAAAGGTATTGCCTTGTTTTATCAGTGGTTTGCAAGTGCTACACAAAAAAAAATTTTTTTCGATGAATATTTATGATGTAATCGACAAATGTGGCCTGTATTATGCATTGGTACTCGTACACTTCAAATGTACAAAATTAAAGTGATCCCTTTACAATTGTGTGTTCGCATGGAGTATCTGAAAGAAATATCTTTGTAAATGAAATCCAAATTTATAAAGCGCTACAAAATTTTGATTTCACTCTCAGTGTTAGAATGATATACATATGTATACTGACTATTCCTAAGCAAAAGTCAAATCAATAGTCAAATATTTCTGAATGCTCTATCACAGAGCGTAGGCAAAAACATTTTCTAGGGGGTGCGTGAAGATTATATCAACTTTGGCATAGGCGACGAGACAAAAAAAACCTCATTAATATATATATTCTTGATCAGCTCAATTAGACGAATTGATTAAGCCATATCCGTCTGTCCGTCTGTATGTATGCAAACTAGTCCCTCAGTTTTTGAGCTAGAGAGCTCAATTGAGCTAATATTTTGCACGAACCTTTATTTTTACTATAAACAGAACATTTGTCGGAACTACCCGAATTGGACCACTATGGGGTACCTCCCATATAAAGCACCCATTTGAATTCATGTTCTTATTAGAAAAACTTTTTTGATTTTTGTCCTATCGAACTGAAACTTGGACACTATCAGTTTCCAAGACAGGCGCTGGACATTTGTCAGAACTCATCATCAGAATCAGATTATTAGGGAGGGTACCTCCCATACAAATCCCCCTTTGAAAAACAGCAATCGATTCGATTTTTAACAATTTTGGCGAAGGAAGGGTAAATGCTTGGACATACGAAACACCTTACAGTGATCATGACGGTTTTCTTAGCAATAAGTATTGTGTTGTATTGAAATGTCAGAACTGCTGAACACTTTTCTTTTCAAATAATTTAATTGGCTTCTGATTAATAATCCTTTACAATACGATATGGCACGACCATTGATGCTGGTTTTCCGTTTTTTGTTTTTTTTTTTTGTTAAATAAGCTCCAATCACAAATATGAATATGTAACTACAATATTAGTGAATTAGGAAAATTTGATTTCACATTAAAATTTTGCAAAATTGTGTATAATGAAAACATTTATTAGTATGTAATTTAAAAAATGCCACATAAAGAAATTTCTAATAATTCTTTTGGGATTTCATTTGATAGTATCTTTGGTTTTTCATGAGTGCCCTTAATTCTGCCTATGCAGGAAGTGCGTCGCACATATCGCTTCACCTAAGCGACTTTGAATTCCAACAGCCGATTAAAAAGAAACGTGCCCCTACAGCAAAGCCCAAGTGTCGATGAAAATTAAAGCCTGGAGCCCAGTTCAAGGCAAACCAAAAAGGATTCCCTAACTTAAGGAATAAATATTTCATATTTTTAAGGGCTTTTCGTTCGCAGGATTGTGATGAACCCCAAGGCGGCATTCTTTTGGAATAACTTAACTGGGATATAACTTGCGATTTTCGACAGGGAAAGTCAAAGCATTTAAATGGGTAGTAGAGTCGTGTGAATAATCTATATCTTTATTTAAATCCTAGGAAACTTTACGAGTGTTTTCTGCACTATCGCTTTTATTGCAACTAAGCAGTATGAAAACATCTCACTACTACTAAGAGTAATGATTCGTGCTGTCCCAAAAGACGGAAGCCATGCGCAAGAAAGAAGAAGCTATCCTGTTCCCGCCGCAAGAAGCGTTCTTGTTGCCCTAAACGACCCACCCGTAAAAAAATGAAGCGGTCATGTTGGTCAAAACGGCGTCGCTCATGCAGTCCTAAAAAACGAACATGTCGCCCGAAGTGACGTTCATGTAAACCCAAGAAGAAAGTATGCCGTCCAAAACCGAATTGTAGACCAAAGCGACGCGTTTGTTAAGCAGGGCTACACCAATGATCCAACATAAGTGACATATTTCAACTACCATATACAAATAGTAGATCTCTAGTTTTTTGTGAGTATCATTATAAATTAGTAGTTTTCAGTGTGTTTCTGATTACAAAATAATAGATTCAAGTACCAGTATTTTATCCATTTTGATAGAAAATATCGCCATAAGTAGTACATAATAAAAAAAAAAGAAAAAAAAATAATAATAATAATAAAAACAGAAACCAAAAACAAATATATAATATAACACATAGACATTGTAAATGAAAGCTTGATCTACTGACTTTCTTATTTGCCCGATCTCTTCGGCGTTTCTTTTACTAACTATCTTTAAGTTACTAAGATCTCCTAACGTTCTCTTGTCCTCTCATCTTTTTATATACATCTTTTTATCTTTATATAACATCCCGTTTTGATTCTGATTTATCTTTCTTTTGTCTGATTTATATTCATGATCATATTAGAATTGTTTTGTTTTTTGTTTATACAAATTCTTGGAAAGATTCTGTTGGCCATGCCGGGTACGTATTTGATAAAAATTAAATAAAAATAACCGAACTTTTATATGAAGCATACAACATCTTAGCGTAAAGTAGCAATGCTGGGATTTAGCTCTATTAACTTCAATATTCCAACGCCTAGACCAAGGTTCTAATTCATCAAGTGATTTTTAAGAGGAGGCAGCAGCTAGATTGCATGAAGTATTACTTGCTAAAAATACTGTGTCATCCGCATAAGTAGCAGCAAGTGTGTTTTCATCAGTTGGCGTAGGCATATCGCGTGTATATAAAGTGTAGCGTACTGGCCCTAGGACACTCCTCTTATCATCTTATCATCACGACCTTCTACCAAAAACGATCGATTTTGTAGGTATGATCTTAGGATATAAAATAATTGCGCAGGGAGAAGAAACTTAATTTTCCAAAGCAGTCCATCGTGCCGTACCCGATCAAAAGCTTGCTCCACGTCAAGAAACACAGCTGAACAGTACATTTCCTTTTCATAATCTTGTAAGATGGCATTCACAATCCGGTGAATCTGCTCAATGGTCCATGCCCATGTCTAAACCCAAACTGGTGATTTGGGATAACACACCTGTCTCCCAGTACTACCATCATTCTACCACGAAGTATTCTTTCAAATACTTTGGAGAATACTGGCAGCAAACTTATTGGTCTGTACGACTTGACGTTATTTTCCGATTTGCCAGGTTTTGGCACCATAACAATAACCGCACACTTCTATTGCGAAGGAAAATGATGAAGACGAATGTTTGTATTGAAGAGCATGACAAGAAAAAGGATACCTTGGTTAGGAGGGGCTTTAACCACGAGCGTCGAAAACGTTCTGCGTCCAAAGATAACTCTGTCTTACGTAAGATCATATTTCTGATTTCAGGTTTTAAAAGGGGCCGAACCGATGTAGTGGGGCTGAAAGCAGATAGTTGTGGTGTAGCAAGCTTTGCAGCGGAATGAATGATCCTGCTGGTTAGCTCAACATCATCATCAATGTCATCAGTGGTCAGAATTTCAAAATTTAAAATAATGAGTTGTTCCAGTTTCGCCTTAAAGAGTTGTACATTCGCATTTCTTGGTAGCAATCTTGGTTTAGTTTCATAGCAGATGACACCAACTCCAAACTCAATGATAAGAGGAAGATGATCTGAACTAAGATCACGGATGCTTCTAATGGACAGTAGATTAAATGGAACTCCTTCGTAAACCACAAAATCGATTGCGCTAGGAGTATGGTGATTGTATAGGTAGTGTGTGGGAGCTACAGTTGCAAGTACCTGAACGTTGGAGTTCGTTAAAGTATCATACAACGATGTACCTCTAGGATTGCGTGGACGAGCGCCCCATAGTGGATGATGAGCATTCCAGTCTCCAGCTATAATATATTTTGGGCCAAGTTGAGAAAGAAGTTGTCTGAAAGCCAGTGTTGGCCATGCGTAGCTTGGAGGGCATTAAATAGAAACAAAAACAAGACTTCCCATATCACTATGAACTTTAATTGCGACACATTGAACATGAGCTTCAGCAGTAGGCGCAAAAAAGTGGTGTTTAATAGCAGATCGAATGAGGATTGCAGCACCACTTCTGTGTCGATCTAAAGGGTGGTTTGCTAGGTATAGCGAAAATCCATGCAGGTTATAATAGGACCTGCTGCAAAAATGGGATTCGCTGATAAGCATGATGTCAATGTTATTGGCTTGGATGAAGAATTCCAGTTCATAATGGAAATTCAATAATTCTTTGCATATTTCATACTGATGTTAGCAATTTAATTCATTTTTAACCACTATTGATGGTTCTTTCCTTAGGGTTACAGGTTACCCTAGGTTTTTCAAAATGACAAAATGACGTAAATGCTTAATGTATGTAAGTACCACAAGGGAAAACGCAAAGCGAGGATTTAAATCAAATGGGAAGAGCAGTTCAGAAATCGGAAAATATTTCACAGTCAGTCAGCATTTAGAGTCAGAAAAGAGGAAGACGGAAAGATTACTTTTTGATCACTTTGTCGAGTTGAACTGCATCTGACCTTGTTAGCGTTTTTTTCGCAAGTGAAGACTTTGTGTTTTGGACGCTGCGGAACGGTATTTGAAAAACGGGAAACATTATATTAAATATAACATTGCACAAAAGTTAAGAATGAGAGTACTATGGGTTGCATATTATTCCCCTCAGCTACTTTCTACTAAATAAATATCTTTTCTTTTGTTTTTATACTCTTCACGGGAGCATTATAAGTTTGTCATGAAGTTTGTAACAGGCAGAAGCAGACAAAAACAAAAATAAAAAAAACCCGTATAAAGTATATATATTCTTGACAAGCTCGATTAGACGAATTGATTAAGCCATGTCCGTCTGTCCGTCTGTATGTATGCAAAATAGTCCCTCAGTTTTTGAGCTAGAGAGCTGACATTTTGCACGCACCTCTCTTTTTACCATACACAGTACATTTGTCGGAACCACCCGAATTGGACCACTTGGGTGGTACCTCCCATACAAACCGGCCATTTGAATTCATGTTCTTATTAGAAAAACTTTTTTGTTTTCTGTCCTATCGAACTGAAACTTTGACGTTATCAGTTTCCAAGATACGTCCAAGACATTTGTCAGAACCAGCCGAATCGGACCACTAGTGGGGGTACCTCACGAACAAAACAACATTAAAATTCATGTTCTTATTAAAAAAACTTTTTTTTTTTTTTGTCCTGTTGAACTATAAGTTTCTAATCACTTTCCATAAAGTGCCTAATTTTCTAGACCCTAGAGCAACTGGATCGTAGCTCCCTAACAAGGTCTAAAATACTTGCTCAAAAAAACATGGGTTCAGCTTCGAGCAGTCTTACTGATTAGAAAGTAAGCAACGCTTGGGTAGTCTTTAGATGAGGGACCGATCACAAACCAGTTAGCGAAAACGTGATTTTTATATATAAAATTTTGTTTTGTTTTTTTAGTTTTTATATTTTGATAAACGCTTTGTAACTACAACAAATAAGTGGCAATACAACAAAACTCATTGTAGGTTAATATAAACTTATTAAAGTTTAATAATAATAAATAAATAAAAATTAATAAATTGGAAAATCGAATTAATTAAAATGAGAGTGAAACACTTTAGGTATGCACTTTCCTGCTTCAAATAAAAATACCTGAACAGCCTGGTGGATAAAGAGCTGGCTCGGACGATGACCCCCATTCAAGATAATAAATTCTTTTTTTTTCTTTTTCTTTTCCTTCATAAATTTTGTAACTACAGAAAATAAAAGGCAATATAACAAAACTATGAGCTAATATAAAATTATTTATAATATAAAATTGTTTAAGTTAAGTAGCAGTGCAATATAGTTGGTAAGCACTCTTTCTATGCACAGAAATATCACATTGTACTCAAGTCTCACTCCAGATTTTGAATTAATTAGGCTGTGAAGACTTTGAGCCCTTAGTTTAATATACTTCTTTTTAGCTTCTATATGCTTCCGCCAAGTGAGCTTGGTCCACGAGTAAGCGATTTTCGATACCCATACAATTTGCGTTCACCTAACTAATTTTTTTTATAAAAGAAAAAACGCTATAATTTTTTTTTGCATGTATTTAAATTTAAATTTATTACTTTGTTGGATAGCCACGTGGTTTCAAAATCTCAGTCTGTTTGGCATTAAGTTCACCAACTTCTCTATTTCCCCAGATGAAATTGACGCCCATTCTGACAGCATAACGCTTCGCAAGGTCTCTTTACTAGTAATTTCATGCTTACGAATTCTCTTCTCCAACAGACTCCAAAGATGCTCAATAGTATTGAGATCGGGCGATTGGGGGTGATTGGCGATTATACAATAGCCAAAGTCTAACGATCTCCGTATTATGCTTCGGATCGTTATCCTATTGGAAACAAAGCGTCGTAGATAAACCAAGTTTATCAGCACTTTGTTTCAAATTGTTTTTTAAAATGTGTAAATATCCTCATTTATTCATTGTCGGTTCAATAAATTCCAGCTGGCCCACACCACTAGCCGCAATGCACCCCCAAACTATAATTCTACCACCACCGTGTCTAACTACGCAAACAAGTGTTTCTTTTGCCTGTGCCTTTCCTGATTTACGCCACACAATTATGCCGAAACTACAGAATTTGCTCTCATCTGAAAATATGACTTGTTTCCAGAATTCCGGTGGCTTAATTATATAATTATGAGCCACTCAATGCGCTTTCATCTGTTCACAAGTGAAATGTACGGTTTTCTTCGAGCGAATCTGCCATGATATCCTTCTCTATGTACAATTTTTCGTGCAGTTTCGGCACAATTTTCTATTTTAAACATTTCTTTTACGTTATCAAGAATTTCTGTTGAGGTAATTCGAGTGTTTGCCATATTCATTATTGTGCGTTCTTCCCGGACTGATATTTTTTTTGGACGCCCTGACCGCGGCTTAGACGTTAAGATTCCGGTTTCTTGGAAAGTGTTTACTACGAGCTGGATGGAGGAATACGTTCTTTTAATAGTTTGTCCAATTTTTCTAAGGCTTTTCCCATCTTTCCATAAATCAATAATTATTTTTCTCTCAGAAACACTAATTTCTTTTCCTTTGGTTGAAAACCAAAAATTGTTAATACTTTTAAATAAAATGTGCCACAGAGCTCTTTAAAAGATTTTGAAACAACGTGGCTATCCAACAAGGTATTAAATTTATTGTTTCTTTATTGTTGCTAACTTTTATAACTTTTTTTAAAACTGAACGCAGACTTTTTGGGGCTCATATTTACTAGTTTTTACATTTAGATCCTTTATTATTATTTCAAAAATGAACGGTAAAAACTAAAAAAATTATATCCATTACATAATAACATAGGGTTTTTTCTTTTCTAAAAAAAATTAATTAGTTGAACGCAGACTTTATTGGCTATGTGTATGTATATCCCCAACATATGTTGTCATTATCACCCACTTTGCATTGCATTAGTTTTTTTTTTTTTTTTTTTTTTATAGATAAAAACGTAAGACCCGTTTTGGCGCGCTTTTGATTTTTGCCTATTCCTCCCATACAAACACAACATTAAAATTCAGGTTCTTATTCGAAAAACATTTTTGTTTTTTGGACTATTGAGCTGAAATTTATACACTATAAGTTTTTGATATAGGCGTTATACATCTGTTGGAATCAGCTAAATTGGCCAACAAGGGGGTATCTCCCATACAAACCCACCATTAAAATTCAGGTTCTTATTTAAAATTTTTTTTGTTTTTTGGACTATTGAACTGAAATTTAGACACTATAAGTTTCTGATATAGCCGCGGTATTTTTAGATGTTTTATGTGCCAGGTTTGCCTTCTATCGAGTGATAGTCCGAAGTATTTTGCCGTTGTGTTCGCCGGACTCGTGTCTGCTCTTGAGAATCGTGGTGAAAGTTACATGTATGGATTTCTCTGTGTTCACTGCAATTTTCAATCTTCTGACCCACGGTTCAACGAGCCCTAACACTATTAGTCGGCACGGCAGGATTTTTATAGTGAAACTTCTCTAGCGAAGGAGGGTAAATCAAAGTATATGAAAATGAAATGTGACGAAAATCAAAATGTGATAACGCTTCAGAGACTTAGTGAGAAGACTCACAAAACAATGCGCATTGTCTTGTGCGTGCTCATCTGCAGCGTAGAAAAGGAATGCTTATGCATGAGCAAGAGAGAGATAAAAAATGATGATGAATTGACGAGCAAGTGGACGAATGACCGAGTAAGCGTCTTTTTCTGAAGGGAAGTGCGCGGGTCACTCACTGATCGTAGTACGTAAAATCAAAGGCTATGACTTTGCTTGTGTCGTTGATGCTTTGTTGGTGTTGTTGTTGCTGCTGTTTGATTTTGTGGACAATATAACAACAATAACCAAAGACTATGACTTTGCCTGAGTCGTTGTTGTTGTGTGGTTTTATGCACAACATATCAACAACAACACACCCGCAATGCTGAACTGTTGTAGCTTAGCTTTATATTGATATTGCATTTATGAAAACCAAATGTCAAAATAAGAACACAAGGTAATTATTTTCGTACTGTACAAAATACAATATAAACTTATATTGTTACCCTGTGTTCCTATTTTGTCATGCTGTTCCTATCAATCGACGGATGACAACAATTCCATTAAACAATTGTAAAACAATAGTCGCCAGACGAAGACATTTTCCTCATCTTTCTGGTTGCTCAATGACGATTTATAAATCACAAGGTATAAGGTACTACGTTCCAAGAAATTGTCTACGAATACGAGAGAACTCATTCTGTCCAACTATTATATGTTGCTTTGTCTAGAGTTACCACTATTGAAAAATTGTATTGTATATAGGGTCAAAGCATAAAAATTCTATTTCTTACCATGGTAGAAAAAATCCAGCTTCGATTTTACAATTATAGTTTAAGCGACTTTCACAGAACCTGCGGTGGCAATTGACACGTTACAATGACAACGCCATGTTAAACTCAGCAAAAGATATGGGAATAGAGCTAGTGCGAATTAGTTTTGGACTAGTCTTCCATACTACTGGGATGTATGTGCAAAATGTTAATGTGAGTGAGCGTGTCTGCATGTGTTGTGACAACTCTCGCACAACGAAAAAGAAGAATGAGTCAGTATTTAATGAGTGGTCGGTAAAACATCGAGGGCACCCTAATGTACATACATACATAGGTCATACACATAAATAATATCGTACTTATTAAAAACTTAACATTAACATTGAATTCAATGCATGAAATATACAAATATATTCTTATTGACTTGTACTTAAAACTTTTGTTCAAATAAGAATAAATAAGATAAAATTGCAAAACATTTAAATTTCACTTTAAAACATACAACATACTCGTACATACATACAATATTTTGAATGACTTAAATCAACAGCCGCAGGAATTTAATTTCTTAAATTTTTTGGGCGTCCCATTCTTTTTTAGCTATCAAAGTTCATCTGGGCGCTTATGTTTTGTGTATAAGACTTGTTGTTATTACTTCAGGTTTCAATATTTATGTTTTAGTAGCACATCTTCGATTTGATCCAGACCAGTCCAGTTAGTACTTACAATATATACAAGAATTGCACACAGGTTATGGATCGAGGAATTCAAAATGAAATGTATACTTACAAAGTACTTATGTTAAGTGAAGTGTATATAATATTTTGTTAGACCAAACGGTAACATTAAGTTTTCTCATTTTCATGTCGAGTTACTTAAGCGTAAAGATACTTAGTTATCTGAAGGACATAAATAAGTAAGATAACGAGAACAACAACCAAATTCATTCAAAAAATACTTAAGTTAATGGTTTATCGCCTGCTGCGTGTTGTTCTCATTTCCATTTCATTTCTTGATGGGAGGATTTATTGTATTTATTTCTGTTTTTGCTATTGTTTTGGCTTCTTAAGATGTTTTTCAATCATTTTTTTTCTTGCTTCTTCTGTTTTCAATCTTATATTCTTATTATTATTATTTCATTTGCCTTTGTTACATTTTCTTTATTTTGTTTCACGCAGTGAATAGTATTGTATTATAAGTTTGTCATGCAATTTGTAACTAACAGAACAGGACACATTGGAGAACCCAAAAAATATATATGTACTTTCATATGTTCTTGATCAGCTCGATGAGACGAGTTGATTAAGGCATGTCCGTCAGTCCGTTTGTATGTATGCAAACTAGTTCCTCGGTTTTTGAACTAGAGAGCTGAAATTTTTCGATTCACTAGAAGCTGCACACTTTTTAGAATCTGCTGAATCCGACCACCAGAGGGCATCTCCCATACAATCCACCCATTAAAATTCATGTTCTTATGAGAAAAACGTTTTTGTTTTTCGTATTATTAAACTAAATTTTGGATACTATTGGTATCTGCCCCATATTCACCAACAATCTAAATTTCAAGACTCTATGGCAGGGGCGTTGGCACAAACGTTTTTCTAGTGGTGCGTAAAGAGTATGACAACTTCTGCATAGCCGAAATTAATATTTTATTCCTTGTTTTTATTTTTAAAATCATTTTAGCTCGCCCCTGTGCTTTTGTTTTGTTTTGGAATATTTTTATTTTCTTTTTTGGGTTTGTTTTTCTTTACTTTTATTTATTTATTTGTGTTTTTTTTTTTTTTTTTAAATTCGCTTTATTTAATGTCAACACAAAAAGGACATTAAACAGGATACGCGAAATTTTGTCGTAGCGTTGACTAGCTGTCTCCGTGATTCGGTTTCTGTCTCGGTCGGTCTTCGTTAAGATTGGGGCCCCACTACCTGTGTGACTTTTCTTGCCCCACTTGATGATTTTTTCATACGCTCCTTGTACCACGACACGCTTAAGACGTGCTTGACACATTAAGTAGACAAGACTGTCAGACGTGATTATCAACAGTGATGCTGCCAGGAACGCTGTCACTAACACTACTCTGTACTATCTAATGCTACTGCTGCTATGCTTGTTTTTGTTGCCGTTGCCGTTGTCGTTGTTGCTGTTGCTGTTGTAGTTGTAGTTGTTCACAATATTGACAACGGTAACATACAACATAAAGGAAGGAACGCAGATGGTATAGCATAGCATAGATATATATCTAGAAGAAAATAGAACGGTATCTTCAGTAGTTTTGTTTTACCAAATAAACAAAGATACCAAAAAACACAGATTCCTTCACACTATTGTAATAATGTATGTATCTATTTATGTACATATGTGTAAGTAAGTGCTTGCATATATATTTATTAGTTAAGTTCATAGTTGTTTCTAGTCTTCAACACCTAAACATCAAATGACGACAATGATAAACTTTAAATAAATTTCATCTTTTCTCTTACTTAACGTTAAAGTTGCTTTCTATCTTTTATGAATAGCTTAGAAATTGTTTTCGTGTAGACAAAAAGAGAAAACAAAATTTTAATAAAATAAGAACTTCGGTTCACTGAAGCTTACATACCTTTCGCATCCCCATTTCAAATTAATTCGAATATAAATAAAATGATTTGTACAACTTAATGAGGACTACTTCTTTCAACTTTCGGAGAACTCTGACTTGGATATACTGCAGCTGCTTTCGACAATGAAGTACCAGTGTTTTACGTGCTTACCTTATCTGAGAAGACTTAAGAACACGGTGTCAAGCACATGGATTGATAAACGTCAATCAACGTCCCCTTGGATATATATCCGCAGGTACCAAATTTAAGTCATATTTATTTTGGTAAATATGACTCCCTCCTTTGTGGGGAGCGAGGCCCATCTTAAACCTCTGCTGCTCTTTGGTCACAGCACCCGGTTGTATAAAGCAACTCCACGTAGAGTAAATGCTCTACCCGAATTTGGGTACTAAACTACAGCCACCACGATACTCCCACTGAAAGTATAACATGGCAAAACATGAGCAAATGGACGCTGATTATGTCCATTTATATTTTTATTTTGGTCTCAGACTCATGGTTCTTTGCGTTATAAGTATCAAAATAAATTGAAATGAATTACTTGTTCTCAGTAGTGCGAAAGATGTATAACGAAAACACAGGACAGAATATTAATTCAATTTCGGTTTACTTGAATAAATAAGAATAGTTCTTAAGTTTTTATTTAGGCGGTCCTTTTCGGAAACTCTGGTTTTGTCATATTCTCAGTGACAGAAAGAATTTCCTAAAAAAAAAAATACTATTAATTGATTCTCTGCATTGCTCTGATAATTCCTATTGTATTGTATATACTCACATAAACATACGTTTATTATAAGGTGTCCGAAGGCTGTTTATTCAATATGTTACAAATGTGATGTCAATGTGATAGTACTTACCTCTAAAATGATAGGTATAAAAAATTTAAAAGAATAAGAATATCTTCATTTTGCTTTGAATATTAAATAGGGAAATCTGTGCTGATTTTATCTGTGTATCTATCATGCTATCTATCTATATGTAAGTACGTATGTATGTATGTAAGTTGTATGTACCTACAAATTTATCAATCCATGCATCTAGTGTTATTAACATTAAAATAGACCTAAACTGGGATATACTCAGGTAAGAGATACATGTCCTACTACGCTTGCATATGTAAGTCATGTTACACTTAGATACATAAGAATGTAACTGAGTTTGGGTTCCTTGCGTTGCGGCAACGCATAATTCTGTTAAGCTTATGAAATATTCCAAGAGTTTAACATTTGAGTTTAAGTTCATAAAAAGCTTAGCTGTGCTTAGCTTGGCTTCAGTTCCTATTTCTATACTTGTTCCTGTTCACTTCCACTTCTAGTTTATGCTTTCATAATACTGATATGTGTGCGTTTGATTGTGAGTATCTACGTATGCTTTTTCTTGTAAGTAAAAGTATCTCATACTTTATGGTTTCATTGTTTTACCTGCTGTTACAAAGTATGAGTTACAACAGCAACGACAACGACAACGACAACGGCAACAACAACAACAACAACAACAACCAAACGCAGATACTCCCTCTTTTAACTTAGCTTATCCACAATGCCCTCCTCTATATTTCTAGATCCACAGCTGAGCGTTGAATTTATTCGCCTCCAGTGTGTGTGGAGCTCGTAGATATTAAATTATGCAAGAGCGTTTGCAAAAAGTAGGCAAACACAGATACACTAACGCACTTTCAAATATATATACACATACATATCTAAATAGATGGGATGGAGATAAAAAGAAAGGACGTATGCTGTATGTAAATACATATGTATCTACATATACAAACATATGTATCTCAAAGAGTATACATGGCTTGTTGTTCACTAAGAAATGCTCCGTTTCGTCGGCTATGCTTACATGTATAATATGATGTTGCTGGTGTAACTGCGGCTGACGCACTGAACTGACTAGAGCATGCATACATAATGCATTACAAAGTACTATGTATACATAAACGCATATGTCTTTATCTACATATATATGTACCAAGATACATATATATGTCCAAATACATATTTTACATACAAGTATATCTAAGTTTATTTTCATTGCAATAGCTTTAACTATCTACAAAAGAAAGAAAGAAAAGAGTAGAAACTTTTAAATTGTAATGAAGTATTGAATGTTACAATAAATAAAAATTATCTGCTACATCCTTGAAGTACATTACATATATGTCACTTTAGTAACTTACAATACTTACACATGTAAATGTACCATGAAAATAATAACAACTAATTAACAATTGACTTAAGCCTCTTAAGATCTATTACTTTGTTACATTTTATTTACACAACTGACATGACGATTATAAGGGGATAGAATTCTGATATTGCTATTGTATATGGTAATGAAACAGCATTCTCAGCCTAGATAAATGGCATGAAGTTGACCCCAAAGATTTTGCCATTGGTCACTCTGATGGCATTAGATATGCCCGACTCAAAATATGTTGCCTGCTAAGCTCACTGCTAAGGTTCCCCGAATAATATGTTAAGTATGTCAATTACTTGTTTAAAATAACTTACTGAAGCTGCTTGTAAATAAACATTTAATTTCCGAATTCAAAAATGAATTTCTTAACTGGAAAATTTATCAGAGGGACTTCGCAATTCTCTTAGATCCATCTTCATTACTCAATCCCTCTTACACTCCAACTTCATACAATATATTTTCTATCTGATATGATTTCAACGATTCGTCTCCTCCGTATTTAATATACCTACATTGATATAATAAAAATTATCACATCGGGAGTACGCGTATAAATAGTAAATATTTTAGTGATTTTTTTTAACATTGCAAATAATTATGTGAATATGTGAACATGCATCGAGACGATGACGCAGAACAGAATAATGGGAAAGAGAAATACATAAGTAGCAATAATATCTATCGTATACACTAGATACTTGCATGATTTTGCCTTTTGAGACATTGTCGGCAAAACGAAAGAGTTGGTGAAGAACGTGTTCACGTTGAAATGGAACGATTGAATCTTTAGTTGATACTATATTGCTACGAATAGGAAGTACGAATGACAATTCAACTAATGAGTGAGTCAGGCACCACTCTGTACTTGTTTTTTTTTTTGTCAACTAATATTGTGTCATTAGGCAAAGCAAAAAATAAAAAAAAAAACACATTGGTAAAATTGAAACGCAAAAAATGCGCAAGGCATTTTGCGCAGAAAACAACCCCTTAATTTTGAATACATCGAATAACTTAACTTACTCACTCAGTCATTTGGTCATTATACACACATATCGATCCGCACACACAGAATGAAAGAAAATTTCTGCTACTACGCACGTGATTGATTATTTGGTATATGAGTTACTCGAATTATCTGGTTAACCAAAATGGTTTGGCTTTTTTGGTTAACTCATTATCCGAACTCATTTGAATTCACCCAATTTGAAATCTCGCACAACTGATAAAATTTTCATTCAAATTCAAAAAACTGGATTTTGCTGTAAGTCGCACACGATTATTTGAGTATCATTCAGTGTCACTCAGTGTGCCTGTTAGTTTGAGTTCGCTGAAGCAGCTCTCCAATGCTTATATAGGAAAAAAAAGGCCAAGTTTAAAGCAGCACTGCTGTCCGTCTGTATGTATGCAAACTAGTCCTTCAGTTTTTGAGCTAGAAAGCTTAAATAATGCACCAAGATTTCTTTTCAGAAAACGTCGGTATCAGCCGAATCGGTACACTAGGACGATACCTCCCACACAAGCACCCCCCCTTAAATACAGGTTCTTATTTAAAAAAAAAAATGTGTGAGTGTGTTTAACACTCACGAGCCTTTGATGTGCAAATTAATTTATTTATTATAGGCGATTATAATATTAATTCGAAATCCAGAAACTTCGAGAAAACCGCATCAATTGTACTTTTGGAGTTGGTTGTTGTAATGAGTCGACTTGTGGTCATTTGCAAGTTAAGTATTTCCTTTAGAAACTGAATGAGTGGTTCGGCATCCTCTGAAGCGAAGTTGATATTAAAGTCCTCTCTAAGTTTAGCAGATCCAATGGGAGTCTATTGTACCAATACAAAATGAAGAAACTTTATAATATCATTTATTCGTTGCTTTTGTGAAATGTATACCACTACCAACAGCATCTTCTGTCCATTTACATAGTAAGCATTCGGCTGCAGAAACGTCTCCGACTCCGACTGGGGTTATCGCTGTGCTGTTTGATGATTGGCAACGTTCAAATTGTATGTGTTGCGTAATTCTATGCTCAGTGTTTTGTTTTAGATATATCGCTACAACACCAGCACGCTGACCTTCTCTTCTAAATTGAGCATAACAGTCGAAATTTGAAGTCAGACGTATTCGTCGTTACACAGCCAAGTTTCACATAACACAAGGAAGGTAGATTGTTGTGACACCGCATCTGTTAGATCATTGTTGTGAGCCCTTAAACTTTCGGAGTTAAATGCATACAAAGAATGACGTAGATTTTGTGGTACTAATAGCATCCAAAACTGTACCATGGCAAGTTTTTAGAGAATTATTTGCAAGGCTTGCAAATTCAGCTTGAAGAGGAAGCAAACTGTGTGCATGATGACGGAGCGAATGAAGCGTAAGGTGCTCAAAGAATGGAAGAGTGTATCAAAAGTATAAAAGAGATATTTTCTCTATAAAAGTATATCGTATTTCTCTTCATCTTGTACATGTATCTTTTGTTTTAAGCGTATATTGCTGTCCCGTATAGAGAATTACTTCGAGTGAAAATATCTTAAAATCAATTGTATGTGTGTCACTTCTTTCACTTAAATGGACTTCTGGCGATGGGGTGGCGTCTCATGACAATTTATTATCTATTAAAAACCATATGAAAGAAACAACAAATACAAAAAACAAAAAAAAAAATAAAGACGTAAATCTAGTGTTTTTAACCTTATTTATTTTAATTTTTCCACCATAGAATTGTATCTTAAATCTGGCACATTACACATGGTACAAGTACATTGTATAAACATTTGTGAGTGATATACTTACAATGTGTTCTGTTGCCATTGACAAATTACAACAACCGGATTAAAGCATCTTATGTCATTATTAAAGCCTAATTTCAGCTCAACTTTTTATACTTTGCAGATCTTAACAACCGACCAACCTCTTCTAGCTCCATTTTCTACTCGCCATTCCCCATTCCCCACTCTCCAATCTCTATTCAACAACTAAGCACTCTTCCCTTTCTCAAGAGGAGGAGATATTTTGATATGATTTGTTTATTTTTTTTTTTTTTTTCCTTTCACTTTGTGTGTATTGTTGTTGTTTGTTATATACTATGATACTTTAAGCGGATTTAAAAGTATTTCAAAGCTACTTTATATCTATGTATTGTATATAAATGTGCCTCTATGTATAAATATAGTATAGACGTATGTGTGTGTGCGGGTGGTTGGGTGTATCTTTGTAACTCACTTTGTATGTAATGATAATGTGATGTTTTCGGTAACAAAATTGCCAAAGTAGCTTTGTGTAATGGAGTTGAACTAGAATATGAGCGAGAAATCAAATATCGTCTTTTTATCTTAGTTTGAGTATGAGATAGATAGATAGATAGATACAAATATAGATAGATAGAGAGATAGATGGATGGATGGATATCGAAGATGAATGGGATCCTATCCATTGTGATGAATGTGATGCGAGTGCAAAAGTTGGTTGGTTGGTTGGATGGTTAGTTCGTTTCATCATTCATTCAGTTTTGTTTCCAGAATAAATGATTATAAATGAAACAAAAAAAAAAAACAAATACAATATTAAGAAAAAGTGCTCAACTTCGAGACAAATCTATTTAAATAGAAATATCTGGGCTTATGCATCTTTGTATCTCTATTTTTTGTTTACATTAAGCTTTAAAGAATGTACTAAGCGTACACACACATACGAGTATCCGCTTGAGTATAAATTTCAGAGGTCATTTCAGAAAGATGAAAATTATGAAAAAAAAAATACAAATCCAAACTTTAAGAATTTGGCCTTATCAAAGCTTTCACACACTTCTCATGAGCCCTTTTTTTTTTGTTATTTATTTAATTATAGAAATTTTATATTTTATTTGGTAACATTTTATCTTTGAACAGATTGCTGATTTTAAGTTTAAGGCAATATTTAACAAATGAAAGTTTTAAAGTTCATAAGTTGATTGATTTAGATGGGAGGATATATCTTGCTCTCTGTGGTTAAAGTTGAGAGACTACTAAGTAGGTATATGATGGACAATCTCTAAGTCTAGTGGGTGCATTGCGATGGCATTAGATTTTTTGGCAAAACAAATGGACTTATAAAACAAATGGACTTGTATATCCATAGAAGGACAGGATAAATTCATTTCCCCTTGTAGCGCTTACTAATAAGGATTCCATATACTTAATGGGATTTTCATTTTACAATTCTTTGTGTCATAAACTTCAGACTAAAATACTTACCTATATATTTCACATTAATATTTTGCAGACAAGACAAGGGCACACATAGCAAATGCATCCGGCGTGCGCTTTTGATAAGCGGGAGAATATTGTTGCTGTTTTTCCAATGTTTTTGTATATACAATAATATTGTTCTTTTCGCGGTTATTGTTCCCAATATTCGTAAATCACTTGAGTTCATTCAGTTTATCTTGTTAATTTCTTTTGCTTTTGTGGTTGTTTTTTTTTTTTTGTTCTCTCTTTTTTTTGGTTGCTTTCAAGTTCTTCGCTCAAACAAATTTCGCAATGCATAGAATTTATCAAAAATTTAATCTGCAAAACCTCGCAACGTGTAGAGCAAAAATACATATACGAGTATAATTAGTTTCTCGATAAGACAGACGAATATATGTAAAATCACTCATATATTTCAATTATTTGTTCCGAAAATTATTGGAATCCGATTGTTTCTTTTCTTGTTGTTAGAGTCATTCAAATTTGGCATATGCATCTTGTAAAAAGGAAGCATTTCTACAAAGAGTATTTCTTCCATAAGTTGAGGAATATTATTAAAATTTGGCAATATGAAGCTTCTGTGGAAAGACGAAGCCCAATAGTTGAAACTCTCAGGGACCAGTTTGTATCATCGAATTGTTTGTATTGTTCGAATGCTGGTAACTGCCATACCTATGTATATGTATTTTTATTATTATTATTTATTTGAAGAAGAGAATTCTAACAGCATAGAACTCTTGCTGCTAAACAAAGGCTAAAAACAGAAAGAAAAAAACTAGACAAAGCACTTAAAAGTGATCTGTCACCTACAGACACTAGATAATCATTCTGAAAAGCCCGCAACTCACTAAAACCTTTGTGGAACTGGATTCACCTATCAGAGACCGAACCAGTTGTTGGGCAGATGAAAAAAAGGGTGAAGTATTTGCCGACCATTTGGAACTTGTATTTCAACCAAACCCAACTATTTATAAACAATAGATCTACACATTCTGTGAAAATTGCATATTATTATATGGAGACCGAGGACCGATGAACGGACAGCGTAACCTTACTAATTGGGTTCCGATTGTTACCCAATTCTCGTACAGCAGCTTCAGTGTAAGGCAACAGTACGAATTGAAGAAACGATATAATATTTTGTACTGCACTTTCAAAACGGATTTTAATTGAAATTCAGTGCAGCATAAATCTCCAATTGTATCATTTCTGCATGGAAGAGTTGTTTGTAATGTCAATGGATTAAATTGGTATGTAGGTCCATTCTCATTGTTTTGAGAATTTTTGTAAATCGCAACTTCTCCAGATCTTTTGTACTGACTGCAACACTGAAACAATGGAATGGTAATTGTGGTTTCGTCTTCAAGCCAAATTTCTGTTAGTAATAATATATCGCATTGTTTTCTTGCTGCGTCTTGAAGGTCACCACTGTGTGCTACAAGACTTTGACAATTAAAAGTCATTAAAGTTGTTACGTTGGGTGATTTCAGGAATTGCAAAGCCATGTCTTTTATTGATTTCAATTTGGTAGTTGAAAGTCGCGCAAATTCCTGTCTCAGAGAATCCAAATTTTTGGTGGTCTTCTGCTATGATGGAAAATTTGTGTATTTCCTGAAGCCACTATAAAAATCCTTCTATTGCAGTGACTCGTGACAACGCTACGTAAACCAGCTGTTGATCATGTCTTTTGTCATAATGGTATACCATTTTATCAAATGTTGCTCCTTGTGACTTATGAATGGTCATTCCACAAGCAGTTATAAGGCATAAGTCCGTTGATAAGCAACGTTTCTGGCCCTTCTTTCTTCTAATGTTATCTATAACATTAGTTTTAATTTATGTTGTATTATTATTGAATTTTGAGTTTGTAATAGATAACGTAGATTTTATTGGTGTTTGCCGTATGATTTAACACTCATTGAGTAGCACTTACAGAAATCGTGGTTTGTTTTAAATTGCAAATCTTATTATAATTATAATGAAACAGAGAAAGAGAGGATTTCGCGCATATAAGATCTTAGCTATTTGATTTAGCATAAATAGAGTGTGCTGCTTTAAATCAAAATCATTCTTACATTTCTTGTTCAGTGTATATAAAAAAATGTTTGCACCATTACACTCTCATATACCTCACATCGGATTCGTCTAAGTCTGGTTAACATCTGTATTGTGAAACGAGATTTCTACCCCCTGAGCCTAAAGATGTTTACACATCAATATTTGAAATAAGTCTTTATTAATTTAATTAATTAAGACAAAAAATTGTTATTGTTAAAAAAAATATCGAAAAAAAAAATTATTTTATGTTAAAAAAAAGCTTACAAACTACATTATTAAATTCAGAAAGGAAAAAAAACTTAATAAAGGAAAGCGAAATAAAAATTCAATTTTTATGTAAAAAAAGCTTACAAACTAAATTATTTAATTCAGAAAGGAATAAAACTTAATAAAGGAAAGTGAAATAAAAATTCAAATTAAACTAAAAGCTGTTATATTTAAATCAAACTGTCTCTGAACCGATGGGGAAAATTTATTTAAAGCGATGCCCCTCTTAATACCCAACTTTGGTAAGAAATTAATCAAACTGGTGAAGAAACAGTCATGATAGGTGAACCAATAAGCGACGTCCAGATCATCTAGCCTGTAGTGCGTTCCGAATCCCGAAGGAAGGACGACGAAATAAAGCGCTCTGGGCGAAAACTCAGGTGAAAGGACGTGATAGAAATTATTATATAAAGTGCATACAAGTCGGAAAGGATCAAGTAGGGAATAATTGGTTGCACATCAGTTCAGGGCTAAAGTGACTAAATTTCTGTTAGAACGTTTGGGTATACAAAAGTTTTGCTGATTTAAGCGAACGAGAGACTCTATGGGCCCAATTACAAAATTATGAAGGAAACTGTTCCCTAGTGCTTTCCTAAGACACGCCATTGCTGGAAAACTGATGAGAAGGAGTCTATCAGAGTACGGTTGCAAGCGAGAACTAGGATTCTAGTTTAGACCACGAAGATCAAACAAAAGAAATTGCTTTTCAGCAGATTCAATTCGATCTTCATGGTTTTTATACTGCGGTGACCAAATGCAAAAGCAATATCCTATTTAAGTATTTTTATGTATTTTATATATTTGATACTATGTTAAGTTACCAATCACTATTCCTATTAGTTTGAATAAAGATGGAAAGGAAAAAGAAGAAAGGGAAAAAATAGTGTTTAATTTAACTAAGCTGGATGACGCTGATTCTGTTAACTTTTATAGCGTGATATGTTTATTGGTTGAACACAATAAATAATATAAGTCAAAGTGACTTATGTCGAAATTCTATGAAATAAAAGTTTCCAAAAACTAGCTCTATTTACAATACCTATTTTACATATGCATTACTGTTTCACAACATTAAGTTATAAAGAAAAAAGATATGTCACTATATGCCAACCTCAATTCAATAACCACACTGCAGTTACGTATAAATCCTTAGGGGTTTATATAGAAGCTATACGATCCATAAAATAACAAGAACATGAAATAACTTTGGAGTTTGTATGAGACCTATACGATCCAGTTGGTACGATCCGGTTGGTTAATATGGGTCAAATACTTATAGTAACCGAATTTCAATTCAATAACAAAAAAGTTTTTCTTGAAAACATGAATTTGCATTTGGTTTTGTTTTGGTGGGGTTTCTCCTAATGCTCCGATTGGGCTGATTCTAACAAACGTACAGCGCCTGCGAAATTTCAGCTCGCCAGCTCAAAAACATATATACAGACGAATAGACAAAAAGATGGACACACGGAGTTGGCTGAAATAACTCTTCTCGTCGAGCTGATCAAGAAAATATATACATACTTATGGGGTCTCCGCTGTTTCCCTCTGTCCATTTCAAACTTTATGACAAATTTAAAATACTATTCACTACGTAAAGAATTTGAATATATTCTCCTCGAAGTTTTTACGTACATCGGAAAATTTCAACAACAATGTTTAGGAACGAGCAGACTATTAAAAATAAATGTTATATGGCGTTAATGCATGTTGATGTGTATGTATTTTTACTACCTATATATTTTTAAGTTGTTATTCAGGTTTTTTTTTTTTTTTTCGTTATTAATTCTTTTGCTGACTTGGAAATTAACGAAATTAATGTGGGCACAGCCAATACTCTTAGCCCAACCCCTATGGTAGCTAAGGGCGTGATTAGGTATTGGCGGTCATGGCTCTCATATTAGGGCCACTCATAAAATACGTCACACGAATTTCATGAATTTTTATAACCATTCACCATTCCACCATTGGTGCATGAATGTAAATTGGACTATAAATTATTATTCTCTAAATGGTAATAATGGAATAACACAAAAATTGTTTCCACATGTGGTGAGCGATCTTTTCGAGTGCATTAGATGGACCATTTGGTGATTAAATTAAATTTTCAAAGCAATGTGTGGACAATCATCTACAGACACAAATTAAATAGACGCCTTTGTGTGCAAAGGATCGCATGGCCCCATCTTTTGAGTGGCAATCAATCACTTATATTATTCAACCAACTAAAATGTGGGCGTACCTGAAGCTATTTGCCACTGATTTGCTCATACTTTAGAAAACAATCTATGAAAGATTTGGAAATAAATCGCAGCCATCTCTTTGGTCCCATGGCAATTGTGCTTGTTGCTGATGGCAAAAGAGCTCAAATATGTGGCAACAGCATGCGAAAAGCTACTATCGAATATTACTTCATTTAAGCACAAAGCGGTCGCCTATGCTGGTCAAGACAGTGCATCTATTCGTATTCAGTTACATAATGATTGTGGCATATTGGTTTAAATGCTACCACAACTCGAGGCACTTTTACACATAATGCTGATGAGAATATTTTTACTTCTAATAAACTTCTATATCCTGTCATCGATGATTATTATTTGATTTACGCCCAATACAAAACATGTTGTAAAGTTTTGTTCTATGATCTACTTATTTTAGGCAATTTCATGAAATTAAATAAACTAAAGCCACAACTTGTTGTGTGTAAATAATTCTCATGAATAAACTCCAATTTTCGATCAAAGACTATGATTATTGTATTAGACTAGAAGCGGCCTTGAAATTAGTCTTTTGATATCTATGCAAACTAACCAGCTACATCCATGCTTATATATCGAACGTATGAGTTTCATTATGGTAATAAATGAAAAAAATTGACAAATTATGTATGCCATCAAATTTAAGAAGTAAAACTAGAAATGTTGATAAATACATTCTCTTCTCAAACCACTAATTCAACATATATATAAGATCAGAATAACAGCTAATGTAAAGAAATATTGAAGAATTGAAATAAGAAAGTTAAAATGGGAGAATTAAAGAGTTGAACACACCTGAATCTGATTTTAAAAGGTTTGATTCATTTAAGAGAAATGCAAGGTCGGTTGCAAAGTTAATAAGACTTTTTCAAAATCTCTTTTCATAATGACGATATCTTTTGACGGGAGTTGCATCGGTCGGAAAATATCCTTCGAACAAAGAACGAATATTAACTTTTGTTTTAAAATTTGGAAAAACTTTTACTGAGACGGCGAACAAAAAAGTTTCGTGATTACACCAAGTAACATTGATCCAAAATCTTTGTTGCGATACATGGCATATCAAAAATTTCCCGTCATCGCATTTTACCCAAAAAATTAGGACTAAGCAAGGCAATACCATGAAAATTGTAGCTGGCGCCTTTTTCACGAAAATCCGCCGGTTCATCATTCGACACTTATCACTGATTTTTGACCAAAAAACACATTTTAACCATCAACCACTCACCGTATTCACCTGATTTGGCACCTTGCGCCTTCTACCTTTTCGGACAACTACATTTGGCACAGAAAGGAAAGCGCTATGCCGATATTGAGACTATACAAAATGCGTCGATCGATGCTATAAACAAGCTGTCACTTATTATGTAATAACTCGGCTTTAAATTATCCGTTGGTCATGACAAAACGTTTTTTGGCAGAACATTTTCAACTCATTCTCCCGTCAAAAGATAGCGTCACCACAAATAGAGATCTTGATAAATTTTTACTTCGCGACTGGCCTTGTATAAATTATTAACAGAGCTAGGAACAATTTTGATGGTTGATATTATGTAAATATATATATATATATAGCTCTTCTAATTGTAATTTGTGTATCATCCCAAATTCCATTAGGACTAAAATGTAAAAAGAAAGATACATACATATGTACTACATGGTAACTTTTTAAGTATTTTTTACAAAATTGTTTTCATAATGATTTTCATAATCAGCTTACGAAGTTAAATATTTATTATCGTAATTATTGTATACTTGCTGATCACTTACTTGAAGACTCTACATGAAAGTACAAGTTATTTTCTTTTTATTTAAAATAAGAAAATTAATTTATTCCGAATTAAATGCTGTTTATTCAGATATAAATTTGCAACTAAACTACTTAAATCAATTCTATCCCTACTTAACTCTGAGCTTGTTGGATAAGACGTCATCAGCGAAGTCGTTAGCGAGCAGTAGCGAAGGTTACGTTGCCCAAGAGATACAATTGCATTGCGCTTCTTGGAAGATTATAGCTCGTGCAGGAAATAATGCATAATGGTAACTTACACGTAAAACCTATTAGTCCACCCATTGGTGGGTAGACACATACGTAAGTATATTAAATATGTTAAGAGGTATGTTTTTATTTTTTTGTAGTGTATCTTGTCGTTATACAATTGCTCTCTTTAAACTCTGCCTTGCAGATGTCGTAAGTAAGAAGCAAAGATATCCCACGCTAGAGTTCAATTTGATTACTCGTTCTGACTATTTCTCAAGCATTAAACTATATATTTACATAGCAAGCTTTGCATTTGTATCCTTTATCCCATCTACTGTATCATTTTATAAAATTGCACACTAAAAATGTTCTATTATTTACTTTATATTTAGAAAAATGCAACAAATGGTGGTGTACCTGCTAATGGCAAATCAGCTTCAGCCTGCACCAGCAATGAAGATCTACCACGAACATTTGCTAGCCAACCACATCTGGCGCCATTACGTGAAACCCATCCAGAAAAATCAGCAAACGGTGCTATGTATCGACCGGATACACTGCTCAATATACCTGAATACGCTAGCTTCAAGAACGATCTCGCTGGTTTCAATGGCTTAATAAAACGCTATGATTCATTGCGTCATTATACACATGTGGTACAGAATCAGGTTAGAATTTATTAGAATTTATTTTTACACTTAGAATTTTGTATTACTCGTAAGATAATAACCAACCGGTGATTTTATTAAAAATTTTTGTTCCATATACAATATATGTGGCTGCTTTGTTTATGGTTTTTTTTTTTTTTTTGCTTATCCTCAGAAATGTTTTGCTCGCAAAGTGGCAATAGTTGATTGGCCAACCAACGTACGGTGTTCACATCTAAAGTTTTTGCTTTTGGAGTGTTTTCTGCGTTTTAAGGAGTAAATATGCTTCAAGTTTGGCTTGTGGTGGCCAAGTCATCTATATTGTTTTTATAAGCTGGATGAGGTTTCACCCTTCTGAATATGATCTGAACCTACGCGCTTTATATATTGTTCTATTAATAAGGCGAAGAAGAGCAAAGCCTGTGCGATCGTCATGCAACGTATTATGACCATATACGAGTATATAAGTATATATAATCGTTGACTGCACTTTTCACACAAATTTGGTCGAAAATATCGGACTACGAAACTAATTTTTTTCATTTTTTTTAATAGAAATGTGTCTCAGTTTTGTTTACTACAATATTGTATTTTATTGAAATGATAATCGAAAAAACCTTAGAAATGAGAAATGAATAGAGCGAATGGTGGCGTCTTTATAGACTTTCTATATGAAGGCATAAGATGATGCATCAAATGCATAGTGCATCATTAATTAAAGCCAACATCTTGTGAAAATGTACCTAATCGGGAGTGATCTGTCAGATAAACTATTTTCAAAATGCCAGCACCAACAAGTGTGAATTGACCCATAGCGCCCATAAGGGAAGGTGCAAAATCAGCCATTGGTTCTCGTAGAGCAAATAACACTAAAACGAGCAAATTACAGATTTAATTCCTATAACATAAACTAATTTTATTGGTTGGTCCTGATGTGTTAAGAAGACAATTAGTGTTAGGCAATTAGCATCAAATATAAATTGCCAATTACTTACCAATGGAAGGCCGATTGACACCAGTTGTTTCCTTTCTGTTGCGTATTCCTGGACTAAACTCTCTGCGAACTTTTTGATAAAGTATAATTTTTAGGAAAGCCCATAATTATCCTGAAATGAGAGTAGCAATTTAAATGAAATATGAAGCAGTATTGCTCACGTATTGTACTTTTTTGTTAAGGCATTCATTATTGCTTCGTCCTTTGAATCCTTAAGTAATTGCAGGCATTAACGCCAATCCATAGGTGACTTGTAGAATTGAAGAACAACATAATCCAAATATGGATTACTAAAGAACGCAGACCTAGCATGCATTAAATATTAAGTTGACGTAGGAACCACCAACGTTCAGTGTTAATGCCACCTTAAGAGGTTCATCAAAGCGTACTGTTGCCGCACAATGGAATAGCTGCTTCGGGCGATATGCTCAACAAAGGTTCACTAACATCACCAGCGATTGCAACGAGTTTCTGTAGTTGTTCAGCGCATTGCTCGCGTAGAACATTAAAAACCTAAACTGAAGAATATTATACCTATTGTTATATATTATAATTATAGTATAATATTACAATAGTAATAGTTTTTCTAAACGTTACTCAACGCTTAGATTACGTGGTCGCAGAATTAAGAAAATGTTACTTACATTACATAATCGTAGTATGTAATTTCTCTACAAGCCCTTTACCAACAACACCTTACAGGTGTTATAAAACAACGTTTCATTATAATTGAATAAACGCAATTAACATATTTTTCATTGAGAAAAAATGGAACATTCCTGAGCCACCCGTAAAAAATATCTCAGCATTTTCATAGAGCTTAATGAAGGCATCACAATATCCATTGTCGTTTAGTTTTATTAGGCTAGTAACATTTAAAGATATAATACTGACGGTTTTTAACCATATTTATGTCTTAAATTAAGCACCAAGTACACAATAAAAACGAAAAAAAAAAAAAAACAAAAAAAAAAAACAAGAAATACGGTTATCTTCGACTATGCCGAAGATGAAATACTCTTCACGGGATTTGTATGGGAGGAAGGTTGTCTAATTGGGCTGGTTCCGAAAAATTTGTTGCGCCTTTCTTGGAAACTGATAGTGACCAAGTTTCAGTTCGATAGGACAAAACACAAAAAAGTTTTTCTAAGAAGAACATGAATTCAAATGGTTGGTTTGTATAGGCGGTACCCCCCCTAGTGCAAAATTTCAGCTCTCTAGCTCTCTTTCAAAAACTGAGGAACTAGTTTGCATACATACAGAATAAATATTTTAAGTTTTTAAGGGCTTTTCGTGCGCAATATTGTGATGAATGGTGGCATTGTTTTGGAATAACCTAACTGGGACATAACTTTTTATCCTGTTTCCGCGGCAAGAAGCGTTCATGTCGCCCTAAACGACCTTCCTATAAAAAAGAAAGCAGTCACTCAGTTCCCTCAGTGAATAGTATTATAAGTTAGTCATGAAGTTGTTAACAGGCCGAAGGAGACATCAGAGACCCCATAAAGTATATACAATATATTCCTGATCTGCTCGACGAGACGAATTGATTCAGACATATCCGTCTGTTTGTCTGCAAACTAGTCCCTCAGGTTTTAAGCTAGAGAGCTGAAATTTTAAATGAACATTTCTTTTTACTAGACGCATTGCCTTGTCGGGGGTGTACCTCCAATACAAAGAACCCATTAAATTGCATGTTCTTATTAGATAAACTTTTTTGTTTTTCGTCTTATCCAGCCGAACCGGACCAATAGGGGGTACCTCACCTATTTTGATACGAATAAAGCTTAGATACTTAGATACAATAAAACATTCACTGCGTGAAGAGTATTTCATCTTCGGTATAACGTTCTTTCTAGTTTTTTACTTACCTCTGTGAGTTGTAATTAGTGCAAATGCTCGTATCTTTTAATTTTGGTCACGCTCCCGTTAGGTCACATAACTTATTGATAAAATATCTTTATTTGAATGCTTGAAACTTAAAATAGTAGAAGAGTAAACCGAGTGTCTAGAAAGATTGGTATAGAACGGAATTGCACAATAGTATCTTAGTACCTATATATGTTACAATACCTTAGTTGTGAATACTTTTATACTAACATACAATTAAGTAAGTGGATTTGATGTTGTGTCGATCGTATCAAATACACGTATAATATTTTCTTTGATTTTTATCACAATTTTTTTTTTTTTATTATTTATTAATAGCTTTAAAATTGTACTATATATACCTTATCTATGTTGCTTATCAATGATTTACGTTACTCCATTAAAGGCAGTTTTCCTCATGTGCTTTAGTCATAGAATATGTAGGAGACATGAGGTTTGCAGAGAATACTAAGTAATATTTATAAATATTTTGTTAATTTTAGTTTAATCAGTAGAGAGTATATACTATTCAACCTATCAAAATACAACGAAACCAGCTTCTTTTTTGCGAAGGCTTATATGTACATACATAAACAATTTATATCACAATAAAGACATTTAATTCGTTTCTATTTAATTTCTAATAAGAATTTGAATTTATGAAAGAAAAAAATATTTTTTTTCACTGCCACTACAGGCCGCTGGAGTGTGTAGGGTGTACCTGGCCTTTGGTTAGTTTATATTGATTTCTGGTGGTAACTATTGTTATGCTACAGTCAGACGATATAATTCTCCTTCATACGTATGATACTTTTTAGAGCATAAGTTGGCAAGCCTCTGTGGCAACATACGTCTAATGAAGACATGACATAGGAAGACAATTGAAATTTCAATTATTTTTATGTCATATGTGAATATTAACTTACTTATTTTCGCGACGAGACAAACAGACAGACACGGCGAAGAAATAATATGTACAGATACATATAAGTTAACATTTTAACCTCAGTTATCATTCCTTCCGCAACCAAATCAGAATAATATTTCACAATTCCAAGGCATGCATTCAGCAGCCAACAATTTCGGAAACTAACCAAGGAATTGTTTTCAAATACAATTTCCCACTCAGACTTTGGAAACCAACAAAGACCAGGTTTCAATAATAATTTCCAACCGACACCAACTAAAAACTGTGGAAACCAACAAAGATTTCTTATAATAACTAACAATACGCACAATACACACCCAATGTTGCATGAAATCAATATCCAGAAACGATTGAAATTGTCTCAAGTGTTAAGAATACAAATAACTTAACCTATTAAAGAACAGCACCCCAGTCCCAATAGATTCATAGTCCAGCCAAATATCAACGTAATTTCCACATAAACTCTGGCGAACAAAAAGATAAGATTCAAACAGAACGAACTGAAAACGAGAACATAAATTTGTCATTTAAAACGTAAAAAATACTTAACGCAGGCAATTTAAATGACAAATTCCGGGTACTTTATTGTCTTAAGGTAACCTGCCAATTTCAGGACGCTCAGAATTTGAACTAATATGTACCTCGATACGTTGTACGTAATGCCAGATGAAACCGAACAATCAAATTACACGATATACGTACATTTCTTAGATTAAGAAGTCTTCGTTGCCACATTTTGAATTGCGAAGAGTAAACAAATTTTAAAAATTTTAATAGACACAGGCTCTAATAAAAATTATATTAGACCCCAACTGGCACAACATCCCAAACTAAACGAAAAATCATTTTGTGCGATCTCGGTAGGCGCTAATGTCGAAATCACACACCATACGATTGAAACTATTTTTGGAATAAGAACTATGTCCTGTAAAATTTTTCATATTACCAATACTACAATCATTTGATGCCATACTCAAAGAACAAAAAGCACAAGATGTTCATTAAATTAGAACAAATCACTTAACGAAGCAGAAGAACTAAAAATTTTGAGCTTAGAAGAAAAACAACAAAAACTAGTAGGATCGTTATCTTCGACTATGCCGAAGATGAAATACTCTTCACGGGATTTGTATGGGAGGTTTCTCCCCTAGTGGTCCAATCCGGCTGGTAAACAAATAAAAGGACTGCGCCTAAATTGTAAACTGATAGTGTCCAAGTTTCAGTTCGATAGGACAAAAAACAAAAAAGTTTTTCTAATAAGAACATGAATTCAAATGGGTGGTTTGTATGGGAGGTACTATTTCAGATTCTTTTATATAATAGTATAGATTAGTTTGTATTTAAAATTATTGTAGTATTGTGAGTTAGCGGATATATTTGATCAGAGTTGGTTTACGGTTACTCTCAGCTGCTTAAATAACAACTTTAAGTAGAAATTATTCTTTTATTTTCAGTCTATTTTTAAAATAATTAACATATAAATTGAGCGCTTCCATCAGACTGTATTTTTTAATATAAAGACAGAAGTTTTTGGTTGGGTAGACTCGACTTGCCAAAGCGAAATGTCGAATACCGAAGTGCTGTAAAAGATCTCCGTTTGACAATTGTCTTTCAGTTAACTCTCCCTTTACATTTTTGACTATAAGAGATTATAAACGATTAACAACGTCTGCTGAGTCATTATCATCGGCTTTCAGATCCGAGCAATCGGCTGACACCTGCAATGATGTATAGCTCCTTTTCTGTTGTGAAAAACATCCAGAAACTACCACTTGTTTTTTGTAAAATTGGTAAGTGATCAACCACATAAGATCAAAGAAGAGTCCAGCAGCAAAAAGTAGATCAATTCGCTGAGGCTTATAAAACAATTGATCAACAAGGTTGATATTTTTTGCGAAATTCCAATTTGAAGAATTTAAGTCAGAATGAGGATGATAATTGATTTGCAAATACAATTAAATTGCGATGCAAAATCGAGCAACGCACGACAGGGTATAAAAATAACCCAGAACGGCCTTTGATATACTATAGTATACTATATATATGTATATATATAGTAGCAAGCAACACGTAGTCGGTTATTTTGGTTTCTGTATTAGTAAGTGGAGAATTGGGCATATGTATTTGATGAAACTAGCGAAGCAGATGGTTGTGCATGTGTATCGATTATAGACTGCATACCATGAGTAATTGCAATTACCCCTGAATGAATCAAAAATCGAACTTGGCATGCCAATGCTAACAATGTCCTGACTTGCACTACTGCAGACCATGTCCTTTGCGAAGACAATTTAAGCAAAGATGCAACTTCCTTGTAACGTAAGTTGACCGGTAAACTTAAAAATTGTGGACATTTTGAAACATAATGATCGTTACCATTGCAAAACAAACATGAATGATAAGATGAGGTGACAAAGGTATTTTTAAATGAAATGAATCCATTATCCGGTATCGGCTTTCAAGAAACGTTGACATGTGCGTCCATTTTGGCAACTTGTTTATTTACAGAGATTCTTCCCATTTCTCCATAGTAGCTCGATCCAATTTTCCAATGATAAGATGAATTAATAACCCGTCTGTCAGCTCCGCCATTGATACCATTGTGCTTAATGCTCTTAAGTCTGCATTAATCTTGTAGCTTAATTCACGTAGATTGCTTGTTGACTATTTCTCAACCTTTGGCATACCAAAAAATAGACCGAACGTTTGCCTGAAAATTCAAAAATTTATTATTAAAACGATTCAACATTAAATCTAACGCCTTATCGTAATTTGACTCCGTTTGTATGTTTGAATCATTCATAAATTGCCGCAGTCCAGTAGAATTAGCAGATGTGTCCTTTTGATGATGGTTAAGCTCATGCATTAACTTCGCTTAAAGCTCATAATAAAGATTTGAGAAAGTGTTACCAGCATTACTCTCAAATTCTTTAAAGTCCAGCCTTTCAAGCTCTGCCTGTGCCGAGTCGTATCTTGAATTTATGGATTCCAATCCATTTAAACGCACAGACACATCCGATTGGTTGAAACTAGATAGTATGACCAGCGATAAAAAATTGTTCATAGCGCGTAATTTCCTTTCAATCGAAGGGACCTTGACTTTTAGGAACCAATGGATCATTACGGGACAAAGATTCTTCTTGCTCCATTTATTGTATTGATATAAAAATATATCCCGCAATGCACAGGTATAAAAATGTAATGTATTTCGAAAATCAGTTAAGTCGAACAACTGAGCAAAGACTATGTAAATACATAACGACTTTTCCACTGATATTATATGCTAATGTATAACAGTTTAAGAAGAAACTGTTATACGGAACATCAGCGCACTTTATGTATAAGTATAAGCATATATATATAGTTTGTAAGAAGAAACAGCTGCACCGAGAAACTGCACACCGCATATGTATATCTCTACCGAAATTATAACGCATCGTATGTATTGCTACACATTGGCATGTACATAGACGTTTCACAATAGAAACGGTACCTATGTACAATATATGTGACATGAAACCAAAAATTAAATAATTATTATTATCAAATGTTTGGAGGAGGATATTGTTTTGTATCACCCGTTAAATAAAGAAAGCCCCAAACGATTGTTTGTTTTATTATTTTTGCTCGTATTGATTGTTGTTCTTATGTATATAATAATACTAGCGTTACCCAGCGTGCGTTGCTACACCCCCTATGCGTTAATTGGGTGTTTCTTCTAAAAAGCTTTGTTGTAAAATGTGTAATTAATAATTTACGTGAATGAACAATATATTTTAATAATCATATTTTAATATTCTAATATAACCTAAGCAACTTTAAGACTCATTTGTTCTTTTATAAAACAAAAATTAAAATTAAAATCGGTTCAGTATATTTTGCGCCAAATGGAAAAATGTTAAAAAATAACATAAAACTATCGATATCTTGACAACAGCGCCATCTACCGGATCCAAATGTAGCAAGGAACCTGACTGGTAACTCCATGAGTACAACAAAAAAAAAAATTCATCAAAATTGGTCCACCCGTTCTCGAGTTTGTGCGGGATCGTACCATTTTTTGGGTTCAGTTATATACATGGTGTGACAATTAAGTAACGGGACTGAGTATACCACAGTCGTCTGTCTTTAGCTTTAAGAGTGGGGATGGATGGTGAGTGACCTTGATTCCTACTGCGCAGAATCCACTTGATCCCGCCTCTCTGTCTAGTCTAGTTTGCTTTTAAACCTAGTTTGAGTAAAGTGTTGTGTAATAGAAGTGCCGGAAAAATGATTAGTTTAATTAAAATCGAGCAGCGAATTAATTTAAAATTTCTCGTAAAATTAAAAAAACCTCCAAGTGAGTGTTTTCAATTGCTAAAAAATGTGTTTGGTGATGACTGCATGTCACGTACTAGAATTTTCGAATGGCACAAACGATTTTCTGAGGGCCGGGAAGAAGTTGATGATGAGCAACGGACTGGACGCCCTGTGACATCAAGAATATGTAGAGATATAGATGTTGCATATGAAATTGTTGTTACTATTCATGTTGTTGCTGTTTGATCGACATAGCTTTACAGCCGTTGTATGCGAGCGATCATATTTGTGATTTGTCACTAACTGATTATCGCTCATCCTTCTTTGCCCAGCCAGAGTCTAAAACTACATCTGACCAGACCCGCTCGATCGAACGTCAATCTGAAACCTTCTGCTCCCGATAGATATCATTATGCAAAATTTCAATTCTAGCTTAAAAACGGAGGGACTAGACAGACAGACGAATGGACAAACCAAACGGACATGGCTTAATCAACTCGTCTCGTCGATCAAGAATATATATACCTTATGGGGTCACTGATGTGTCCTTCTGCCTGTTAGAAACTTCAAGACAAACTGCTAACACCATTCACTCCGTGTAGAGTATAAAAAATTTGTAATGCTTACAAAATTATTATTGTATTTAAACAAAATATTGTAACGAATTAATAAAGCGTAGCTTTTTTATGTGCGTTATGACATGAACGAATTTTAAAAAATGATGCTGAAAAAAAAATCTGATGATTTTCCGTTCTACTGGTTAGAGTGTAGGACTGGCAAACCGATGCCATGGGGTTCGAATCCTACACTGGGATTTTTTTTTTTATTTTATATTGAAAATGATTGTTTTTATTTTTATTATATTGCAGCAAACATGAATAAAATGTCTGCGTGGCGTAGTGGTTAGAGTAGGACTGAGAAACCAAGGGCGTGGGGTTCGAGTCCTGCACTGGAAATACTCTTTTTTATTTTATTTGTTTCATTTTTACACTGAAAATTATTGCTTTTAATTTGTTTTGTATAAATATAAATTACTAGCTTTGCACAGCCACACTTTGCTGTGGCCTTTCAAACAACAAATATTAATAAATAAAAATGAAATGATTCAGTTTTACAAACATTAATGATGATAACGATCAACAAATAAACATAATGATTAGAAAATAAATATAAAAATATATATGATGATGAGGAACAATTAACTAAAAGTAAAGCAATAATTAAAATTAACAGTATTTAAGTCTTGACGCGAAAATCGTAAACTCACACATACACTTTAACTTTTGTCTACTTGGACTATTTCATTCTCCTCTCTAAATATGTATTTATATTTATTATTGGAGCTATTTGGGCAAAAACAATTAAAATGTCTGCGTGGTTTAGTGGTTATGGAGTAGGGCTAGCAAACCGAGGGCGTAGGGTTCGAGTCCCGTATTGGGAATATTTTTTTAAATTTTTACTTAATTCTGTCTTAATGGAACACATCGTTTATTCACTTTTATATTTTGTGTTTAAAGAGAGATTCGATTAAAAAAAAAAAAAAAATAAGTAAATAAAAATAATAACATATAATAATAATAAAAATGGGCGAAGTGCGAGTCAGACTCGTAGACGAAGGGTTCCGTACCATATTGGGGTTTGTATGGAAGGTACTCCCCGTAGGGTTCGAATTGGCTGATTCCAACAAATTTACCGCGCCTATATCAGAAACTTATAGTGTCTAAATTTCATTTCAATAGTCCAAAAAACAAAACAATTCTAATAAGAACCTGAATTTGAATGGTGGGTTTGTATGGGAGGTACCCTACCTAGTTGTCCGATCAAACTGAAATTTCGACAGTAAAAATTTCTGATGCATGGCCATCAATCATCCGAATGTCAATATCGTGGGATTACTGCATCGCATAGTTGCCATACAAACTAAAAGGTTTATTGTTTGGGGACCCCTTTAAGATTTTTTTTTATTACCCTAGCTATTACGGTTTATGAAATATGAGCCTAGGACGCACAGACGAACTACGAAGTCTCTGCAATAGGGTTCTTTTTCGTACCCTTTTGGGTAACCGGAACCCTAAAAACTACAAAAAAGACTTAATATTATTAAATGCCATTCAAGCCAAAATTTCAACTGCAACCCAAATAATACAAGCTTTTGGTAAGTCTAAAATTGACTTGATTATGGAAGCGCATCCAAAACTACCCTTAATAAATTAAAACCCACAGTCCTTAAATTTGTTTTTGGAACACACCGCCCCATACCCATAAGCAGCCACCTTCACGAAGCAAATCTAATGAACATTGAAAACAATAGCCTTCTACAAAATTTCTCAAAACTTTAATCGTAATCTTGAGGAAAATGAAAAAATCCAAAAAACACACAAAAAACTTCCTTAAGCTTTACACAATTTTTATTGAATTTTTCAGCAAACTAGATTTGCAAATCAAATCTCAAAGCCTCATAACACTATCTCCTCCCTGGCTATTTGATTCATCGTCAATTATCCTAACCCTACACTCAACAAATAAAAACACTACAGCGCCGGAAATCTTCCAAAAACAAATTCTTTAACGAAGGAACTCTCTTAGAGGATTCACATTTGTTTTCACACGTTGTTTCAAGTCTCGCTGGGGTATCGTTTTGCATCACTTCTGACACCATAGAAAGACACCTTCTTCCTAATTTCACCACCATTTATAACGCTGAAATTTCAGAATTCTCCTAGCGTGCAATTATGCCAAACGGAATCTTGGGATCTGCGCAAGCTGCACTGACTCACTCTCCTCACTTAAGACTATCGCAAACACCAACATCGTAGACTGTTATACGTCAGGTATCCGACAGATACTAGCCACAAGATGGGAAAACATCTTACAGTTTGTCACGATTATTGTTCTCATTTCCCTTTTCATCTATGGTTTCTATCATATGATTGTTATATACTGAGAATGAAAATAATTAAACAACAATCTATAGAAAAAGAAAATTGACAACAATAATCGTGACCGACAATGGTTCCACTCATATTGTCTTGACTCATTTACTCTCCGGCCCCTGAACTAGCTCATGTTCTTGGTTTGCAACAAAAACAGCAAATTTTGATCCACAAATTCTGACTTTTTCGATGGATTTTCCAAAAATTTCTTTCATATTCTCATTGTTTGCACTTGCACGAACACAAGACACAAAGAATCATCGAAATCGGTCGAGCCGCTCTCAAGTGATTTTCAACCAGCATGTACATGTTTCAGATGCAAGTCGAGACAGGTTCCCACTAACAGAATGAGCTGAAATTTTTACTATGAATAGAAACATATAACAAGTATAATTAGTGGATATGCGTTCCAAAAATCAAAAATCCAAAATTATTTGATAAATACACTCTGCGTCACTTGAATAGGACGTCATGCGAATTGACAGTTTGAATGCAAATCACTCAAAAATTAACATTAAGAGTAACGGTTTTTTCTAGAATGTTTCTTCAATGACTATTTAGCTGTCTATATGAATAAAAATTGATCGCTGGAAATGAACCGTTACATATTTTTTTGTTTTGTAAGACTCCGCCATGTGCTGTGTGGACACTTGCTTTTGTTTAATCGCTTTTTGAGGTGAGTTCCAATTATTAAATATCAAATTTAACTAAAATGGCCTTAACGGAGGTGGACAAATAGAACATAAAAGGTTTCAAAGACTGTGGTCAACCTATTGCAACAAACGCAAAAAAAAAAAGAAAGAAGCCGACAAGTGGTGTCCACCTTCTAGCCAACGAGTTAAAATATAGGAAAAATATGAAAGACCGTACTAAAAGTGTCCTCTCTGATGCAGACAGGGAGTTTATATTAAGAAAAGTCTCAAACTCTCACGTCTCAATATCCAAAACCAATGCAAAATGTGGACTTAATGCACCCACTATAGAGTGGCATCGTATCGTATTCTCAGATGAAATAAAATCAATTTGGATGGATCCGATGGCTACACCTATTATTTCCATGATCTACGAAAGAAAGCCCATCATTTGAACCGCTTACATAGCAAGGGTGGAGGTGTGTTATGGGGAGCGATCTAGTATTACGGCACCTGTTAGTTACAATTTTTGTCACCAAAAATGAATGCGATGGCATACAATGGCATCTTAAAAAATGTCTTTCCATTCTTTCACAACCTTTTTGGACCCTTTCAATGGACATATCAACATGACAATGCGCCAATCCATACTGCCCGAACCGTCAAATGCTATATTGAAAGCCAGAAAGTGGCTCTTTTAAGCTGGCCACCTTACTCACCAGGTTTAAACATCATCGAAAATATTTGGGGATGGCTAACACGGAAACTATATGAGGCCGGACAGCAATATGGAACCATATCTGAACTAATAGAAGCCATCATACTAGCTTGGAGTTCAATACCACCCAATTATTTAGCCGTTGTATGAATCAAATCTGTCAAGTTTTGGAGGAAAAAGGGGGCACAACCCACTACGAAAACAATTTCAAATGCATTTGACAATAATTAAATGTACTCCAAAATAAGAAATATACATGTCTGAAACATAAGAATTTTAATAAAGAGCATTTTTGAAGAGGTGGTCTATTCAAGTGGCGTATAAGGTGCGTGCTTTTTTTATAGTTAATTTACCAAAAAATTTGTAACAAATTAACTGTATCAGTAACAAAAACAAATCCTTCTGTATTTGATTTGGAATTAATTACAGTTTCATTAAAAATTAAAAACAAGAAAGGTACAATATTTTTTCTGGATCTGCAAAATTAAGCTTCAAAAAAAGTTTGTTAGGTGTCCTATTCAAGTGGTGCGGAATGTACACATCTATAAAATTTAATGATAAATGGAAAGAATACGATAGCTATATAAATTAATATTAATTTTGGCAAAATTTTGGTTTCCGGAACGAGTTGGACTTTGTTCGTACACCTACCAAGGTCTTCGTGCAAAATCATCCACAGAGTTGTTCGTGAAATACAGACTTGTTCATTTCTACGCTGAGTCGATTTTCTGGGATTTTGGAGAACACTTTCGGGCACAGCAGCAATTGCTTCAGTTGCACGCACCGGTCAAGCATGCGCCACACGTCTGGCATTAGCCAACATTCCAGTTTCACGAACTTTATCTACTAATTTTCGAATTGCACACTTGGTAGGCGCTGCATTTCTTCCAAATTTGGTACGCAATTTTCGCAATGTTTTGCCGTTGAAAGACCCACATTCAAAATAAGTTTTCAGTATTTCAAAGCGATCCATATTCGTTCAGCAGAAGGTTAAAACTAAACTACTGTCACCAGTTTATTTGACAGCGTCATTATCGACAGATAGTTCAAAATCGGACCAATAGATGGTCCGCCCGTTAGTTGAATTTTTAAAGGTTTTGGCATTGTCTTGAAGATGGAATCAATATCTGTAAAAATCACTATAAGAACATTGTAAATCGGAAAGAGTTGATTGATCGCTAAATCTACAATCCAGTTTACATTTCGTTCTTTTTTTTCCAATTTTTTTCTAAAAAAGGATAAATTATTTTTTAAATTGTTTTGGAACGATGAAATGTAATCATAAAAGCAATACGGATTCCTTTAATGAGAAAGTAGGAGGAGTAGATGGTTGTACATAGTGTTGCTCATAGCGAAAATCAGGCTCAGATGAAAATTATCTCGGAGTGCAAAGTGTTTATTTTCAATGGATATTGGATTTAATTTAATTGAATTCTTTATTTTTCTTATTTTTTATAAACTAACACCAGTTCCACTGGCGGGACTTCGGAGCAGTTGGAGGGTATTGCAAGCGTAATAATTTCGTGCTCTGAGAACCAAAAGTACTGCTCTGCGGCCTTTTTTGTACATTAAACAAGATTTTGAATAGATCTGGCATACAGGCCTTCTTATTATGTTAAATGTAAAGATAAACTATCGGAAATTAAATTAATTATGACTTGAGTTCCTCAGATTTTTATTATATACAATATAGTACCCTGCTGATTTACAAATTGTTAATAACAATAAGACTTATGCCGATGATGGAGCTAAGTATATTTGCCACCGCAGAATTCTACCATCTTAAGAAATCAACTTTTCAAATCTGGAACATCACTGTAAGTACTGAAAAAACTAAGCAAAATACATTTAGCTTGATATATGGCGATTGTCCAACAGTTACACTTTTTCAAGAAGTTCTTCCACACCACACTTTTGTTAATTATCTTGGTTTAAAACTTGACAGAAGGCTCACTTGGAAAGATCACATCAAATCAAAACGTCAACAAATTCATTGTGAGGCATTGCATTTAGGTGAAATCGGCTGAATGTTTCTTATCCCAAACTTTGCCTTGAATACAAATTTCTATTTTACAACGCAATTATATAACCAGACAAGAGTAGCATAATCCAATATTGAAATTCTCCAAAGATTAACAAGACTTCATTTGTAATATTAGACCCAAAAGATTCGATAAAAAAACGCAATTGATATCATCAATGTAACAACAGAAATATTGCACATATTTTGTGTATCTCTCTGAAGTTAAAGATGGATGTATTTAATGTAATATTTTTTTGTATTACTTTTTATTACATAACTTTAACAATTTCCGTAAATGCACCTAAAATAAGGTCCGTGTTATCCATGGGATGTGGCTCGGATTTACGATGCTAAAAAGGTACATGAATGTTAGTATGTACAAATGAAAAATTCCTGTACTTAAATCTAACCATCATTTGTCCCAAGCATTTCTATTGTGCCTTCATATACCTGCCACACTGGGAACATCGTAATGAATTGCGCTTCGGTTTTCGTTCCTCTCTTAGTAATGAAGTCTCTTGTAAGACATTTTCCTGAGTGGTGTCTTCATTTGTTTCACCGGTGGCGCTCTGCGACTGCACTTCTTTGATAATTCGTAAAAATTTTAAAATATTCAAAACAAGTGTCTTGACCATAATTTTTTCAAGAAAATAACAAATGTTCGTGAATGTATGTATTATAAAATATATTTTTGTGTCTTAAAAAACTTATCATAAAGCAATTGTCTATTTTGCTTTTTGACTTATAATTCTCATATCGAAATTTTTAAAAAGCCTTCTTTGTTACTAATGAAATTGAATTTGGGCGATATTTTGAATTATCAGCAGGGGGGAGTCATACGAGTGAATCAAATGAAAGAAGACATATTAGGTCTTTTGTTTTGTGGAAGACATTACGTTGTGTCACCTTTTTTATTTTGCTATATATGTACTTTGCAAAGGATTCTTTTTTTTTTTGCCATTTTATATCTTTCTATAAAATTAAATTGAGAAGTGCATTATTTATGGAGATATTAAATTACAGTATAGCAATGCAATTTTCATATCAACCCTAGTTCCAATTTTGAATGGGATTGAATTACTTAGGTACACTTCACTTTAAATGAAGTGAAAGGACAGGCAATGATCAAACCTCTATCAGAATAATTACCGTCATTAACTATTACCTTCGACATTCTATCTTTCAGACAAAAGTCGGATTCCCTGGAGTTTTCTATTTTCTGTATGTATAAAATGGGATCCCAGCGCACAATTTGATAAGTTGCTCATCCATTTCTTGATATATGTTTTCATCATTTTATATAATCACGAGGTGTCCCGGCGTGCGTTCCTCGTGCTCCGTCCCTCGTTTTGTTCGTTTGTTAAGTTTTTTATAATCATAGCATTAAAATAAAATACAAAATCATTTCAATTTCCGTAGCTCCCTGAATACATTTTATATTATTATTTTATATATGTATGTATTACTAACGAAAGCAAGCATGTTTTTGTGTTAAATTGTTCTCGTCATTGTTTCCTTGCATGTGATTGTTATTTTCGAATGTTTTCATTTCGATAGAAAGACATATAGATTCGGGCCATATATCGTTAAACTTTAAAACATACAATACATGATCAAACAGAAACGGAGTTCTATAACAATAAGCTTTTTGTATTTAAGCATAATGAACTTACAGTAGAGTCAAAATAAATGCACTTCATATTAAAAAAAAATATGAAAATATATAAAAACTTGCGAGTTGCAACGCTTCGTTGCAAGCATGTAAACATTCTTCATGAAGAAATACAAATACCTATATGCCAACTTTCATGCTGATCGGTCAAACGGTGTTGGAGTTCAGCGCCGTTAAACAAATTTTCTTTAATCGGGTTTTGAGGTGAGTTCCAATTATTAAAAATCAAATTTAACTAAAATGGCTCGAGGAAAAGAAAAGCGCAAAATAAAAGCTTTCAAGGGCTGTGGTAAAACTATTGCTTCAATCGTAAGAAAAAATCGAAAGACGCCGAAAAGTGGCCTCTCCCATGCGGACAGGCGACTTATTTTGCGAAAAGTCTCAAACTCTTGCAACTCAATATACAAGGCAAAATGTGAACTTATCGCAAGCTTAACCACTAATCGGCGTGTAATATCGAAAACTGCACATTAAAAAAAGTTCAAAATTAAAAAAAGCACCATTGCCATGCACTTCGAAAGGAGCAACGCCTTACTTTTTGCCGTAACCATACGAGCTGGACTATAAAGTGATATCGCTTCGTATTCTCAGATAAAAAAAAATAAATTTGGATAGATCCGATGGCTACACCTATTGTTGCCATGATCTACGAAAGGAAGCCCGTCATTTGGACCACTTACATAGCGACGGTGGAAGTGTCATGGGATGGCAATACATACTGCCCGAACTGTAAAATGCTACATTGAAAGCCAGAAAGTGGCTCTTTTAAGCTAGCCACCTTACTCACCAGGTTTAAACATCATCGAAAATATTTGGGGATGGTTAACACGGAAACTATATGAGGCCGGACAGCAATATGGAACCATATCTGAACTAATAGAAGCCATCATACTAGCTTGGAGTTCAATACCGCTCAGTAATTTAGCCCAGTTGTAAGAATCAAATCTGTGAAGTTTTAGAGCAAAAAGTGTCCCCTTCTAAACCAATTTCAAATGCATTTGACAATAATTAAATGTACTTCAAAAGAAGAAATACACGTGTTTGAAACATAAGAATTTTAATAAACAGCATTTTTTTAAGAGATGTTCCATTCAAGATCTGCGGTTTTTTTTTTATAGTTACTTTACCAAAAAATTGTAACAAATTAACTGTCTCAGTTACCAAAACAAATCCTTCTGTATTTGATTTGATTTCGTCCTCTGGGAAATTTTTGGAGTTATAGAAGTCTCAATGCCTAGAACTCATATTCCTGGAGGGAACATTGTTATTCACTTATAAGTTGTGATCCACGTTATCCTCTATAAATTGGATTTCTTCGCTACTACATAAAGTGAAGACAAAATGGGTTACCAACTCATGAACTTTTTGGAGTTCGAATTGGTAGGAAGTCTGACCATAGGCTCTTTCTTTTACCACGGGTGGTCAGGAGCCCACGGAACTTGTTTCCTTCCTGGCCAGCGGGTACGGCCCTCTTGCGGGAGTATCGTGGTGGCTGTGGTTGAATACACAAATGCGGGTAGAGTATTTACTCTACATGGGGTTGCGTTATATAACCGGGTGCTGTGACCCAGAGAGCAGCAGAGGTTTAAGATGGGTCTCGATCCCTACCAAGGAGGGAGTCATATATACCAAAATAAATATGACTCTAATTTGATACCTGCGGATATATATCCAAGGGGACTTTGATTTACGTTTTTGAGTCTTCCTAGACAAGCGACGTTAAACAAATAATACTTTATTGTATTTGATTTGGAATTAATTATATTTTCATTCAAAATTGAAGACAAGAAAGGTATTTTTTCTGGATCTGCAAAATTAAGCTTCAAAATAAGTTTGTTAGGTGTCCTATTCAATTGGCGCGGAGTGTAAATAATTAATAAATGTACTTGAATGAGGTCTGTTGAAATCATATCGCGAATTTTGAATTAATGTGGACTACGTATATTCGATTTTTTTGTGGCGTTATGTTAGTACTCATGTCCCTCACTTATGCTATCAAGGTCGGATGTTTAGTTTATTTTGGACAGTTTATTTGCTTGCACGTGTTTTGGCTCGTCTTCGATTTTTGCCTACTCCAATAAAGTGGGTTGAAATGATTCAAAGTCAGAATCATCAAAATAATTCAGGCTTGTGCCCATCAACAATTACTGACGCGAATCGAATTGAGATTGCATTAAAAGATCCAAACCGCGTTAGGCCAGATTTTTTTTCCCGTCAACGACAGCGGACGACGATTCAGTGAATATCACTATAGTAAAATATTACCTAATGGTGAAAAACTGGACAGTCGCTAGATAATTTACTCACAAAGTTTAATGCTTTCCGTGTCGACAGTTTGGAATAAATATATATGTTTTTAAGGACTGCTCGCAATTGTAAATTTCTTAGCATCTAACAAAAAGAAAAAATAATATATGACTCAGATCACTCAAATTGAGATGGCACTAGGGGCAACTTTATAGATTTAGGAAAGTTACTAGCCCGATTTGATCCCATGTTACGACTTCATCTAAAACAATTAGCAGACAAGACGATTAATGATACCTATCTCGGAAAAAATACACAAAATCAGCCCATACAACTATTGTCAAGTCAATTATTCCTGATTGCACTCGAGATATTTATCGTGTTGAGCAGCTTTCAAGTATAATAAGAGTTGTTGATACAAATACAGCTAACATTGAAGAACATTCTCTTGGCTTTTTAGCCGTTGATAAAACTACAGCTGCGAGTTTAACTAATTATTGTACATTGTTACTGAGCTATAACGTCGTTGTATACCATTGCAAAACTGCAGAGAATAAGGTTACAATGTAGCCATAATGCGTGGAACAAAAAGTGGTGTTCAGAAACGTGTACTTGAAATTAATCCGCTTTCCTTTTTTTGCCCTGTGGGATCTGATCTTACAAGACACAAATCGTCCTGTGTTGAAGCAAAATTTTTGTTTTTGGTTTGTTACAAAGCCTGTACACACTGTTACCGGCTCGAGTCAGAGATAGACTACTTTAAAACCACATGTCACATCTTTATCACTGAAACCAATTTCCGAAACTAAATGGGAGTGCAGGGTAGAAATGAAGGCCTATAAATATCAACTAAGCGATATATGCGATGCATTAAAGGATTTTGCAGAAAATGCGACAGATTGTTCGTTGGTAAGTGAATGCCGTTCTATAGAAAATTAAATAACAATATACGAATTTGTAGTTTCTCTTGTCGTATGGTATTACAGTCTTACGACGATAAATGACCTAAGTAAGATATGGCAGGACGAAAAAATGTACCTAGATGCGGCTATACATCACTTAGACGCATTGACTCAATGCCTTGATAATTATCGTGAAATCGGTTTCTTGGTAACAGCGAGAGAAATGGCTGATGAAAATGATATTGACACAAAGTTCAAAGTCGTGAGATGTATACGTGTGAGAAGAAATTTTGATTACGAAGGAGTTGACGATGCTCCTGCGGAAGATATTTTCAAAATACACTATTTTTATGTCATGGTCGGCAATGTGCACGCGCAAAACATGTTCTGGCTTGGAACTGAACTGGTTTAAACTTAAAAAGGAAATCGGTTGAAATCATTGATATCCTGGGGATCATCGTATAAGACTTGTGTGACATTGTACACTCATCCCATATTATAAGCGATACTGTTTCTCGGAAGAAAATTAGCAATTGCACTTTTTTTTTTTGTTTTTTTTTTTTTTTTTATTAGAACATGCGCAAGTCTGTTCTGGTAAAAAATTTAATGGCAGCTTAAATGTAGAATGAGTTGTTCTCCCTCCACACAGAAGAGTGGCTGCGATGCCTGAAGAAGCGACCGCAACAGCAATTATGTTTTCGCTTCGCATTTTACCTAAAATTACTGAAGTCAAGAAAGTTTTACCAGTTTCTCCAGGTGCGTCTATAAAAAAAATTTCTCTTGTGCTATGGCTCACACTATCAATTATCTTCCGGAAAATAATTCGTTGCACTCCTGTTAATTTTGATTAATTTTATTATTTAACTGTGAGTTTTCGCGGATAACCGAAATCTTTTAAACAGTGTTCTCCATAGAAAGAACAATATTTTCGAAAAGAGTCAGTCCATAATTAAAAATGTTGTCAATAAAATAATTGTCATGTTGATACTGACCTATCTCGCGCGATGTAAAACATCTTCACAAAAATGTTTACGGATATTCTTGTGTGTACTAATACCCGTATTAGACGATTGTCTCCTTGATTCTTATTTGGTCTCCACACTAAGAACGATCACAGCGACGAGACGACTCGCGCACTTCTCTTCTCAACAACCCAAAATTGAGAGAGAGCGAAATGGTCTTTGGCTATACTCTTATGCGTACGTACACAAAAAAGAGAGCAAAGAGAGAGCAAAACAACACAAAATTCAAGAAGAAGCAAAGCATGATAACGAAAACACAAATTTGTGTAGGTAATTTTGGGAAAACTTAATCCTAAAATAAAACTTATTTTAATTTAAAATATCAACAAAAAAAATTTTTTTAAAAGAAAAATTATTAAAAATGGTTCAATATAGATTGGTGAAAGCGTTACACAAAATGCCCATATAAGCAATTTTATATAATAGTAAAAAAATAAAAAAATATATAAAATAACGAAATTACTTTTCGCATAACTCAATACACTTTTCAATCTTTTTAAACTATTGTCCTCCTCACCATTACCATTGACTTCACACTCGTCAAAGACTAAAAGTAACGACACAATTCACATTATGAAGTAGCTGGAAAGCACATCACGAGGTTTGAATAGTTAAATTTGCAGGCTAATGAGTCAGCAAATTGTGCATCATTCTATTAACGTGATCTACTCTGATCTTTGGAAGGCTGTTTCGTAAAAAATAAGACAGAATGTAATCTTCTGGTAATCACCAAACGATACCCAAGGTTGACTTATACCAATTGTGTTATGGGTCATACATTGATCTGTACAAAGGTTTACCTATGTATATGGCACCCATTTTTATAATATCGGAAATTATTTCCAAGGAATGATTTTATTTTAATTATTGTAGGGTAAAACACTTACAGTCCTGAATTTGAAGTGTACTTTGTTTAGAGACTACTATTTCCAGTAATCTTAGATCTGCGAATTTGGCATACTATCTGTGCAATACAATTCGCATTATGTGCAAAAAATTTTCATATCCCAGAAACTGATAGATTTGTATGCATAAAAGCAACAAACGATTGTACTTATCACATTGATCATTTCCATTTGCACTTAATGAGGTTCCATGCGTTACAAAGATCACAACAAAGTGATAACACCTTTTCAAAATAGTGTGAAACACATGCACATTGAATTGGTGAAACAATTTCGAAGTATGGCTTATAGTAGACTTACGCCCAATATTTGCCAACAATGCGTAAATGCTTACTAAGTACGAGTATTTATGTACGTTTATAAATAGAAATGTTATTATCTCTTTATTTCCATATCAGCAGCTGCCTCTTATAGTGACGCCGGATAGTTAGTGATTGGACCGATTTAGTGTGTCAATCTCGTTGTCGTCGTGGGGGGCGTGCTTCCTTATCATGTTATCGCACCTTTTCAAATAGCAAAACAACAACCGAAGTCGTATGTTTTCTACCCAAAAATAGAAACAAAAAAAAACAAAAAAAAGTTGTACAGATTTTTAGCTATTTTGACCACATTTTTGTGATTTGATGTTTACGTTATCTTGTAAATTTTGTTGATTTTATTTACTCTGCTAGTTTATTACAATGAAATAACAATTCGTGTACATACATTTATGTTTACATTGTGTGTGTGTTTTTAGCATAAATCTGCCTTAGATCACTTGTTGCTTGTAACTGTTTACATAACAGATTTACATATACTCGTAAGATTATTGTTGTGGAGTATGACAGTTGGTGTACAATGCTTACATACATATGTAGTGAGTGCACACATTGTCAGTTAATACCATGTCCAACAACAAAGATATGGATAATGGATAATGGAAAATCTGTAATCACTGAATTTCTTCTCTGTATCAGTTTCCTTAAACTAAATATGTTTTTGCTACTTTTATCGTGTGGCCTACAACTGTGATAAGTTCTTTCAATCTTAAAAAACAATTACATAATATATCATTCAAAAATGTGGTGGTTATGCTTTGTCCCTAGCCTCAGCGTGCTCTGATGCGCATCACAAAAATCAAACGCTATCGCTTTGAAATGATAAAGAGGCCTTCCAGAAACATCTTACTAAAACATGAATGTACTTGTATAGATTTAATTGGTAAATGTTGGTAGATATCAAAGTTAGAAAGATATTAATTCGGAACACATGTAACAACAAAATAGAAGAAAAATATATTTTATTGTATGAAGATGTGATTTTAAGAAATGGATTTAAGAATATTTATTCGTGCACGAATCTATACTGGCTACAAATCATGCATAATAAGATATTTTCGTAACGGATATACAATTGTTTCTAATTAACTTGCGTTTATGCCAACTAACGGATGGATGAACAAGGTTTGATTGATCAATTTTGTAATGCTGGTTGTTTTTATGAATGTTATATTGTATATTATTATGATAGAGAGATAAGAGAAAAAGAAGAATTTTGCAACATATCTTGTACAAACAATCTAAGTCTTAAATTTTAAGCAATCACATTAAAGAATTGTTCACCGACGTATAAAGACAGCAAAAGTGCTAACAGAATGTTGGCCTATCTATCATACTGTACATGGCTGTTAAGGTCATTTTGCAATGACAAAAAAAGCTCCTTATGCTGTCTATTTGATGTCTAATAGACAGCCATGAAATGTTAAATATTTGCGTTGACTGTTACCGCTCTGTACAATGGATGGAAATGTGTTTTCTTGTTTGGTCGCGTTAATTGTGGAAAAATATGAAAATTATGGTAGAAGAAATGTGTTAAAATCATTGCGTGATCATGATGATCCATTTTCATTGCTGTACCATGAATTAATTGTTAATTGACGCCACATGACAATGGAAACTCAACAATACCATTTGCGTTTCGATTCATGGCGGTGTTATATTTCTGTGTGCATGGTTCATACCAAAAGTGCTTAGGAAACAACCACGTAGCTCCTCCTATGAGCCAATCGTCGGTGCCCCGAGCAATACAAAACATATCTTATTTGATTTGTGTGGTGAAACAAGGCGAAGTGAGGTTTCCTGAAACAGTTGAGGAAAAAAATGAAGTGACCCTAGGTTAACCGATGTATTCTAGTTTATTTTTGCGTTGTTCACAGACAATTAAAAAATTTGATAGCTTTTAAATTTTCTCTCATGTTGAAAGCTTTGCTGTTAAAAAAGCTTTCAGTCTGTAAAGTGTCTGTAAACGTTTATTTATTCATGATTATTAACTTAGAATAAAACGAAATGATGTGTGAAATATTAAATATTTTAAAAATAATGAATATTACAAAAAATTAAAATTGGTATTTCTTAGGGGGTTCTCCGAGTAATTCTGACTATATATAATTTTTCTTCTGAATCTGGTTTTTTCTGCTAAGTTGGCAACCCTAAATTATTGTTTGTTTATCATATCGCATTTGTAAATGCTTCTTCTTACTGTGCTAAAATGGAAAACAAAAACATGCTGAAGTAAGTATTTGTAATTATTATTTATAATAAAATTATTTACAAATTGTTTTATTTATTTTCTAGGACAAATAAATTTTAACAAACAACTGCAGCATTATGTATAATTTTGCAAGGAGCACTGAATTGCAAGTAGGGAAAAACTCTCCGGTGGCACCACATGTGGGACCAATTCACCACAGATTTGAATGACATGAGGGACCCACACGCATTTCAAAAGAGTGGAAAATGGTAAGATATTTAAAGAATTGTGAAATGCTCATTTTCATTCAGAAATTATTTTTATATCAGAGTGGTGGTGCAGGATCCCAAATGAAGCCACAAAGTAGATTCGAAGGACAGGAATTCGATGTATTTAGCCTTGCAGCTATAGACGGCATTGAAGGTGGCTTGACCTTCGGTTTTAGCAAAGTAAGTAAATTAATTAAATTCATTTGTACTTTTGTACATTTTTGATTTTTTCAGATGGAAACAAAAAGCACCAACGAGCAGGTGCCAGCAGTTATGTCACCGTCAGTTGTTGTAGCTTCACAATTGTCATTGGTTAGCGTGGCATTGCCATCACCATTGTCGTTGCCACTGCCATCCCCATTGCCATTACAATTGTCATCACATCACCATTATGATCAATGCACTTTTGCATTTGTTCAAACCATTTGTCATAGCAGTTTTTCCATTCCTCGTGAGACACTTACAAAACATAGTTTTTGAATGCATCAACTACTTCTGCGGGACTCGTAAATCGTTAACCACGCAGAAGAAGTCATTGGGTGCCAAATCAGGACTGTACGGAGGATGAGTCATCAATTCGATGTTTTGACTGCTCAAAAATTCACCTGTTTGACGAGATGTGTGAGAGCTCGTATTGTCATGATGTAGAATGATTCGTCTTTGGCGGTTCGGCTCCAATGGATACCCCTGGTCCCCAAGTAGCCACGTGGAAATCGATTCAGAATGACTCGCCGCCAAGTGCTGCCGTGCCTCCGACATCCTCTATATTGCAGGGTCGTGGCAGGACCCTGGGAAGTTTGGGTTCACAGATGTGAACACCAACTGGCGATCACAAACCTGTCAAAGAAAGAAATAAAAATAACATGAAAATCATGTAATTTATTTTATCTTGTTTATGCTTACTGCTTCCACATTTATGCAATATTATAGAGGGGATTATTAGCATTATTATAAATACATAAAAAAATACCCGTGCTTCGTATAGTTGCTTTTACTTCAATCTCAAAAAGAACTTTTTTTCTTAAAAGTATTGACAGCATTGTGCTGTCTATGAGAATTGGTCGGTTAGAATCAAGTTTTGTTCTTAGGTATGTTTTGTCGGATTTCAGAAAGATAATCAGAATATTCAGCATATGACAATTTGTATGTATGTGTCATAATTAAGAAAGGCCGTCTATAGAGAAGGACCTTTGGATGAGTGCCCGTAGGCCGAGATATAAGTGTGACTCAACTAAAATATGTTACAACGTAAACTTTTAAAAATTTATCGTAAATAAAACGTTCATTTCATGAAAGGTATAAAATCGTAATGCAAGTAGTTGGGTTGTTAAAACTCATATACGTCTGTATTTACTTTGAGCTCACTCATGTGCTCGTTCTCTGTATTCTCTTGGTTTCTTCTTGGTTTTGTTAAAGCTTACAGTTGCACATATACAAATATACTTGTAAATATGCATGTACATAATCGCATACATGTATGTTAGTATCTATGTCATAAGACTGCCGCCATTGCTCTCTTATGTGAGATCGGTCGGTCGACCGGCTGCGCTCTTATTTGTGAGCGATAAGTGATAAGAAAATCACATGCACGCACGTGTGTGCTTGTGTTTTGTATATGTGTCTTTATTTTACATAGAAGGCGCTCGAAATATTTTATTTTTTCATTTCTAACACATTTCGTGGAGTGATTGCCAAACTAAAAACACTCAACTCAAACAAACCAAAGCAAACTAAACCAAAACAAAGAAGGAGAAGAAGAAGAGGAAAATGTAGCAAATGAGTGACAACGGGATTGAGTGATCCGATTGATCCGATTGATCCAAGTGAGTGGCTAAGTGAGTGTGTGAGCGGAACTCTTAGAGTCTTTAGACAAAATTATTGTACTATATGGTATTATAAGGAAAGAGAATTTTTTATATCTCACATTGTTGTTGTCGTTGTTGTTTTTGTTGAGATTTCTAAAATTCTTTTCTTTTTTTTTGTTGTTGTTATATTTTGTTTTTATGTTGTATTTGTGTTGCTGTGAAAACAAAAATAAAGTAAATGCGAGAATAATTCCTCCTTCTTTAGTATAAAATCTTTTGAATTCAGTTCATAATCGGCGGTTAATCACGCTGCAAGTCAAAAATTTAAACGGAACTAAGAAATACGGCGCATAGTAAAATAAAAATAAAAATAATAAAACATTAAAAATTGGAAAACTTGTGAAAAGAATTTGTAAATCGAAAAAAAAAAATACAAAGAAAACATAAAAAGACAAAAGAAAAAAAAAATAAATAAATAAACAAAAAGAAGAAAATTGTAAATAAAAATAACAAGTGTTTAATTATAAATAATTTCAAATGAAATGAAACTAAAATTAGGTAAAACAAAAAACAAAACAAAAAAAAAAAAACAAAACAAAAAACTTCAATTTATTTTTAGTTAATTTACTTCTTTTTTTTTTTGGAAGAAAAACAATTTGTTTTGGTTTTTTTTTTTTTAAATATTTATTTATTTATTTTTTTTTTATTTTTGTTTTTTTTTTGTTTACGAAATAAAATTAACAAATAAAAAATCTTGTTGTTGTCGTTGTTGTTTCTCAAGTGTCCCAATTGAATTCAAAGTAAAAAACAAAACCATATCACAAATTAAGCATTAAAACAAAAATTAAAATAAAAAAAATTTAATGAAAATAATAAATATTAATATATATATTAATATATCTATTTACATTTGCAAATAAGCATACAAATTCATTAAACATTTCAATGATCCAAGGATTTTAACAGGTTTGAATAATCATTTATAGTGTAGCGATCTTTCAGTATTTCGAAAATACATACAATAAAGTTGTGAATATATTTTAGTAAGATTAGAAATTCCCAAGAACTCGTAGTTGAAGAAATTATGAGAAAAGGAGCCCAAATTGATTGATTGATCTAATCTGTGGATATACAATATAAAATTGATATTATTAAATTAAGAAATTAATAATATACATACATACATGTATGTCCTTAAAAAATTAGTGCTTTGAAGATAACATTTTATTAGCATCAGATATCCTAGAAACAACTCACAAAAATACACTAGTCTATAGTCATAAGTCATTCACAATGATGATGATTAACACCAATACCATACAATATCAAATTAACTTAAATGCACTTCTAGTAAAAGTAATGTAACAAATGTAATGCTTTTACTATACTTGATTTGGTTTGATGTTCCATATTCTGATTGGAGTCTTAGTAAGCGTTCCTAAAAAACTAAGAGTCATTTCCTTGACATTGTAGAATATTCGTAGAAAATGTGTGACATTTTGGTAACTTTTTGTTATTGAAATCTGCAATATATCATGACGCATTTTCCTCTCGCAGAGGCTTGGCAAAATTTTTGATAGCCTCTACATTGTTCTAGAATCATTCCAGAAGCTTGTTGTTCCCTCATACTCGTATAATCCAAAAGGTGGGCTTTGGTTGAGGATCATTCATGGTCAGACAAGGTCTCATATATATATATATATATATATATATATTTAGAAAATGCAACAAATAAATTTCAAAGAGATTCTTTACAAATTTAACAATTTACTTATTTAATCACCATTTATGGACTTTATTCAACTGGGTATTCGCTATACTGATCGGACAAATATTGTGTTTAAACACACGAGTATTTGTCATAACTGTTGTCTTCACTTTGTTAAGGATTTTATATTGGAATTAAATCAATTATTTATATTATCATATTATTATAATTTTTGGGATTTGAAGCATATGATTATGTTAGTTGTTAGAGACGTAATTTTGATGACGCTGTGCACTGAGTTATAAGTTTTCTTGTCTGCGTGTCAAATTCAAGCAACAGAGAGGCAAAGATAGGTAGACATCCATGAGAAGGTGACCAGTCTTCTATGAGCTGCTTCTAAGGAACAGATATCTATTGTAATCATCTTCAGAAACTGTATGATTCCATTGCAATGAAACATTCAAAGCTAATCAATTATATGAATGTGGTGGTCAGAAGTTACACCATCAAACGTCTACCTACCGTTCGATTCCGAAAGTTTTTTTCACAAAAGCATCTTTAAATTTATGTGCACAAAATAAAATGACCAATACATCATGTCCATAATGTTGATCGTTAATAATAATAATAAATTCAATTCTGGTATTCAACTTTTACAGATAAATACAACACGTTGATATAACTTAATATGTCGATTCTCTATACCATTGCCCTACACTCTCAATGTGATAAAAACGACAGGAATATGTAAGGATTTCATATAATTCATATGAAAATTGTTATGAAACACAGTAAAATTATTGTAATACATACATTTTAGAAAATATTTAATAAAACTATTTGAAGCTACCAAGAGAAGAAGTCAAGAACAATTTTAGAGTCAAAAATTTAAGGCTTAATAAAAAGCAATTAAATTGTTTCAAAAAAGGAAAACTGGAAGATCAAAAACACAAAAAAAAAAAATTAAATATTGTAAATAAACAAAATTTGTAAAAGAGAAATGAAATTTATTTTGAAAAAATTCAACGTAAATAGATTTTATTTTTTATTTTTATTGTCAATTATTTATTAAAGGCAATTTGCATTCCCTTACTTCCTCTTCCGATTTATTTCTAAATGCATTTTTCTTTCTGGTTTTAATTTCCTCATTAAGTTTTTCCGGTTGAATTTCCATTTAGAAGAACACATGAAATATGAAAATATTGATGAAGAGAAAGTTGAAGAGAGAATGAGCAGTGAAATTGTTTGATATTAAGAAGTAGAGTGCGAGCACGTGCATGATAGAAGAACATTTTGTATAGGCTAATTGAGTGCGGAACATGCATGCTTACATACAAAAGTCAGTATTTATGTGTGTGTGACATGTATGTATTTATGTGTGTGTTTGTGTGTGTGTGTGTGTGTGTGTGTAGTTTAGTGTTTGACACATTTTCACGAGTTTTACCTTTCTTTCAATTGCATTTTCGTCTCTTTTTCTCTTCTTTCGTTTTGTTTACATTCCTTTACTTAAATCTCTTTTTATTTTCTATACCCTACATACTGACTAGTGTGAATAAGTATTATTCTTTGTTTTGCAAGTTTGTAACATCTACAATCGTACAATGGTTATTTCATTGTGTGATAAAGGAACCCGATTACCGTCCATCTTCTGTCCAACTATAGAGATGAATTAGTGCAGACTCTACTCTATTCTGCTTCCAAACTTCATATTAAAATGAAATCGTAAGAGATAGTTCCCTTACAATTACAATACAATGATTCTATTGATTTTTTTTTTTTTTATTTTTTTTCTTTTTAACATTTTACATTTCTTTAGATGTTCAAGAAAAGAATCATCCATAATATTCCTTATTACTTATTACATTAATCTGACAAATATTTTACATAGTACAATATAAGCCTAATATTGTATTTCTATTATGTGAAATATTTATATATTATATACATATATTTTGTTTTGTTTTATTTCTTAAATTGTCAGTTTAGTTACTTTTTTTCTTTATTTCGCTTGCTTTTTTTTTCTACATTGAAAGAAAAAACATACAATACAAATATGTTTCAATAAACAATTTAATAAATTCCATTTAATGGATCAAAATGAAATGAATTTAAAATCAACAAAAACAAAGTATTGTAGAAAAAATTCCATTACAACACCGATAATTTTACATTTAAGAATAAAAAAAAAAAAAATTTAAAAAAAAAAATATACAGAAACATTGTGATGGTTGTCGGGGAGGGAGAGGAAGAGGAAGAGACAGGGAGAGTGAATGAATGGCATTGAACTTTAATCAAAACGAAAAATAAAATTAAAAATTTTAAATACATAAAAAGTGTCAATAAGAATAAGAACAACAACACCAACAACAACAAAAATAAAAACATTAACAAACCAATTCCCAATCTCAACTTTTATTATAAATATATACATATATTGTATATACATATATATATGTACATATGTATATACATACGAGTAAATACATAGGTAAATAAGTAGAAGATAATGACATATAGTAAATTGTTTTTATATTTCTTTATTATTATTTCTTTCTTTTCTTTTTAGTAGAATACTAATAAAATAACACAAATAAAATAAAATAAAATACTTAATATTGGAAAAGAAAAGAAAAGTAAATTAAATTTTATAAGAACAAACAAATGAATCAATTTTCGAGGTGAGTTTAAAAATTTGAATTGTAACGAAGACAAATTTTATTTAGTTTATTTTATTTTATCTTTTTTTTTTTAATTATTTTATTTTTTTTATTTATTTATTTATTTATTTATTATTATTATTTTTTTATTTACAAATTTTTTTTATAAATTAATATTAGTCGTGGATATCAAAACTTTGCAACAACGCGACTATGTCTTTACTGCTGTTTTGATTGCTAACAATTAACCAAACATTCGATATAAATAGTAAATAATCAGAGTACCACAACCCTTGAAATAACAAAATTCCCATTACATTTTGAACTTACCCCGTACTCGTATTAATTCAACAATGTTATTTTACGGCCTTCTTTACAATATCAATGGGAAATTAAGTTTATCTAAAAGTTTGTAACTGGAAATTGTAAATTGGAAAAAATTAATCCCATAAAAATATAAAAAGACATAACAAATGCAATTTTTGTTGCTCATATAGATAAATAAACATCTGCAGGCACTCACTCATTTTTAATAGGTAAAATTTTAAGAACTCCATTTATTTGATCCCACTTATATTTCGTCAAAGGGTATGAAATCAATAATGAAATGGAAGTTGTGATATTACTTTTTACTGTAACCATCAAAATGAAATGGTAAATTGGGGGAGGATTAATGATTATCATCGATTGGGCCTATGGTAAAATACTTAAATAAACTTATGACAGAAAATTTGAAACTATGTATCTGCTATTATAATATTTATAAGTATACGATATATACATCAAGAATAAATGGAAATTTGAAACTGGTATAGAATTGCTTCGATATACAAATTTTTTTTTAACTAAAAGTTAAGATTATACTTAGCTTATAGGTGAACCTTCTTTCCAAGTCCTCTCTCTTCTTTTACAAGGAAATACATTTTTCTTCCTTTTTCTCCTTTTCCTTCTTCCTCCACGTTTTCCTCTTGCCAATCATTTGATCAATACAATACAATACACATTATAGCGACAGCACTTGGCAATCGTTAAGATTTGTCATAACAATTTGTCATAGCAATTAAAACATATAGAATAACTTTAAATATATTCTTACTTCTATTTTCCACGTGTGTCTTAATTCTAGTAAGAGATTAGAGATTACTTACTTATATGATATAAGAAAAAGTTATGGAACACATGATTTTGTAGGAAGAGTAGAAATGAAACTTTAATGAAAGTGAATATATAGATCCCATTTTTAAATTAAATATATATACATATATATATACTATTACTTATATAAACCGATTATTCAAATTAGCAAATAATATAGCAAATTTTATATTATTGGCCAATTATAACCATGTGACTACAATATAAAAATAAATAAAAATCGCATTTCTCAATTTAATTTATAATTTCATATTTCTTATAAAAATTATATCGTAAATACAATATATTGTGGCATACATTACATGCTTGTCCAACGAAATAATTATCCGTTTATTTTCTCGTGATATGCAGAAAATTTTCATTGAAACCAATGTGACAGTCTTTCCTTGCCATAATTACACTTATCGTCAACATACGACATATGTGGTATTGTACAATATAAAGTAGAAGGCTCTACGCAATTTTTAGTACTAGATATGTACTCGTTCGTTTAAAAGAAAAGGAAATAGTGTCAGTCATCATAGCAAAAAATACAAAGACAGAACAAAGCTTAAAGTTGTTGTCACTCTACAATATTGTATATTAAATTTTTTGCTTATTAACAATTATTTTTTGTTGTAATTTTTACTTGTTTCACTTTATAAATTAACATAATTCATTCGCAATCTTGAAAACAGAAAAAATAAATAAAAATTATTAATAAAATTCTTTGATTCTGTACAGTTTTGGGCTCAAGGTTATTATACTTGGGTGGGTGCTTGTACTTCATCCATTTTTGTATGAAAAAAATGCATTTTAAGAATAAAAAATGAATTCTCTTTGAAAATAATGTCAAGTTGAAAATTATTGTCGATTTTAAACAAGCGTTCTTCTTATTGTTTAATAGACTATGCCATATTCTCTTTTATTGTATTTAGAAATCTTAAAAACAAGAACTTAAAAAAGCATTGACGTCAGTTCCATCGATGTTTAGAGACAAACCTTTTATAAGTAAAATCGAAAAAATTGGATAATGAAAAAGTTACAAAATCAAATCATAGTAGGCATACATACTCACTCGTATATTGGATCTATAAGTTACTATAATCTAATCTTTCAAATTAAGGCAAATATGTACTTACGCCCTCTCCATAATCATCATAGCTTTAAAGAAGTTGATAATAAATATCCCATACTCAGTTTTAATAACAATCATTTTTAGATCGGTTTATATTATTAAAATAATTAGGTGATATTATTAATCCATTACCTAAGAAGTGCAAAAGTATGTAACACATTACAAAATTTCATTGTCATTATCATTTCTATGGGTAACCAGTTAAATAATACATTAGATCTTTTGATCCGATCGCACTGTGTTATACATTTGTCAAGTTAATTATTAATTTAATTGACTCGTTATGAAAAATGGAATAAGTTTGCATACAAAAAATTCATGGAACTGCAATAAATTTCTATGGGAGGTAAACAGGAATCAGGGAATGTTACAATGCTACAATATGAAATAAATTTTACTAAAAAGGGCAATAGAACTAATTAAGGTTTTACGAATAATGCAACAATGTGACCTACACATTACGAAACTTATTCAATGAATGTAATAACAAAACTTAATGAGTGGTTTGTATGGGAGGTAGCCTAGTAGTCCCGATAGGAACTATACACTCTGTGAAGATTTTAACTTTCTACTTGTCACAGTTCATGAGATAGACACCGTAGACGGACGGAGTAATAGGGTTCCGTGTGGTACACTTTGAGTCCGGAACACTAAAAACCAGTTGGCAAACTCGTGCCAGTGCAATAGAAAGAAAAAAGCAATAAATGAAATTCTTTTCTTTAAATCTGAAAATATTATAGATATTTTGTTCATTAATGCGAAATCAGCTTATTTTTTTTTATAATAATATTTTAATACTATTTTACTCTGGATTTTGTTGCAAAATTGCATTCTTTGCTTTGATTGACTTGACTTTAGTCCATTTGAGATTGTATGAATGTCAGTTCATTGACCTTCTTCCAACTTGAGAATCGGTGAAGATGAAAGTTATGACTAAACAAAGAATGAAATGAAATCGCAACAAAACTCTAATTCAGGGCTTTCCATCACGCAGCTCGCGGGCCGCTTGTAGCCTAAGGCCAATATCAGTGCTGCCCATTACGTCCCAAGTAACACAGAAAAGAGAACAGAAATTTGCAATCCCAAAGGGTACCAAAAGGAACCCTATTGCAGAGACTTCGTTGTCCGTTCGTCCGTCCGTCCTCGGGTCATATCTCTCTTTTCAAAAACTTAAAGGGGTCCCCATATACAAAACATTTTGGTTGGTATGGCAGCTATACGATCCAGTGATCCCATAATCTTGAAATTTGAATGCTTGAAATTGATGGCTTATATGATCGAAATTTCAACTTGATTGGACTACTAGGGAGGGTACCTCTCATACAAACCTACCATTCAAATTCATGTTCTTATTAGAAAAACTTTTTTGTTTTTTGTCCTATCAAACTGAAATTTCACACTTCAAGTTTTTGATAGATGCGATATCGGGGGAATACCTCCCATACAAACCCCAATCTGGTACGGAACCTCTTTGTACGAGTCTGGACTTGGCCCATTTTTTTTTGTATTTTGCTCACCTCACCATCAAATAACACCTAATTCTTGTTGAGTTGCTCACCAACCAAAGTAACCTTTTTTTTTTTTGCTCGCCAACTTACGTACACAGGGAATAAAAAGATTGGACACCCCTGCTCTAAATAATAAAATTACTCTGAGAAACAATGGAAAAATCAAAAATCAGCAATAACAACAATTACCACGAGTATATGGGCGAGTATTATGTATACAATATTGTAATAAGATAATAACATCAATAAATAAACAACAAAGCGAAATAAAATATAAATATTTCAGAGATTGCATAAACAAGCGAACATAAAAACACAAACAAAAACAATATGAGAAGATACGCGCATGAGTTGAGATACTTTAATTCCGTTTTGTTACTAGGACACGAGCTTATAAACAATAATATGATAATAATAAATCCCTTTACCTCCCACCGTTCACCCGCTCACCCAACCATCCATTCTCATTCATTCTCTGAGTATCTTTTGTTCAACCACTTATCAATGCAGCTGACAGAATGCACATGTGCTGCCAACTGCTGCACTTTAAACTCAAGAGAACTAAGTTAATTTTATTTTTTCCATAATTCCCATCCCCAACCCTATCAACATCATTACTAAACTATACTGCTATACTCATTTATAAACTCAACTTTATAATTAGATTAAGGAAAGAATAATACAATATTATATATGTACGTAATGCAATATTATTAAATTATCTATCGAATATTCTTTCAACTATAAATTATATACATATATATTGTATATATATATATATTTTATTGCATTAATCAATCTATCAATAAATATACAATAACAGACCATAATGCGACGTCATTTCGTTGAATAAAAAACGCAAAACACACAGCACAATTCGAGCTGAACCGAAGTTTATAGAACTTTCACATTCCAGAAATGAAGAGCTAGAACTAATTAGTATGTGGAAAATACATTCAATTCAATTTAATTCTCTTTATTCAACCCAACATTATACGCAATCTTATACAGTAAATACCATTTATAGCCGAATTGCGATTTTTAAATCATAAATTATAAGTATTTTCAGATTTCTTTTCATAACTGTTTCAATTTTGGCTTTTACAAGTATTTTGTTAGTATGTAGAAAAATACAATCAAGATCCTATACTTTTATAACATTTATGTATGTTAGTCAAAGATAATTGGAGGGAATTGTGAATATTCAACTCAATATTTGCTACCTGCACAGTTAAGCGCAGTGTCGCCTGCAAAGGTGGAGCTAGTGCAGTTTGCAAAGCTAGGTATATCGTACGTGTATATATTATAGGTCCCAAACTGAACCTTGCGGCACCCCAGCACTAATGTTCTTAATATTCGGTTGGATGTCTAGGGCGACGAAACCAATTCATTTGTTATCTTTCTTTCTTCAGTAGAGGATTTATGCAACTCATATGTACCATGAATTTTAATGGTCCCTAGTGGTTCGATCACACTGAAATTTCGACAATATAAGTTTCTGATATATAGCCACCAACCATCCAAATTTCAAAATGGTGGGATACTGGATCTAAGCTGCCATACAAACCAAAATGTTTCTTGTATGGGGACCCCTTTAAGCTTTGAAAAATATTTAAGTTTTAGTATTTGTTGCTGATGTCCGGATAGAACTACATATTCTGTGAAAATTTCAACTCCCTAGTTATTACGGTTCATGAGATATGACCCGAGGACGGACGGACAACGAAGTCTCTGCAATAGAGTGGGGATTTCATCGTCTTGAGTGAATATATTATATCGTCTTCTCAATATCATCAGAACACGCAGATGGTGCATCGAAAAGGTGCTGGTTAATGAATTCGCTCATCGAAGCATTTACTGTGCTAATGGTTAAACTATCTGAAAGAGACTAGAGAAGGGTAGGTTTATGTTTTCTGGGAATATTTTTCCAAGTATATCAGATTTTCTGGTTTTTGCTTTTAAATATTTTTGTTTTTTTCGAAAAAATTTTGGAAGGGAGTTCTTAAGCTTATTGTTCCAAGTGGTGAGATTTAAGGCTTAATTTGATAACTATGATGATAAAGGCCCAACTAAGCCTTACGTCCTTAACAACATATGCTGGATTCTAAATCTGTATTTCATGCCCAAAAGTTTGGGTGCTGAGAGTGATAAACAAGCCGGGAGATTTTATTAGGAATGCTAGCAGATTACTGTTTGAGACGTAAAAGGGACCTACCAGAAGCCAAAAAAAATGCATTTCTAACTTTTTTCATTTTATACATACATCCCAATAGATTTATATAATTTTTTTAACCACAATTATTTGAAGTACATAAATTGATAAACATAACTGCATTTTTGTTTTGTTGAAATACATGTTCGTTATTAAAAATTTTCAATTTTTGAACGCGAATAAATAAACAAATAAAAAAGTTTAACTTCGACTATGCCGAAGGTGATAGACTCTTCACGCACCCCCTGGAAAACGTTTATACCTACGCTTTGTGATAGAGCATTAAGAAATATTTCATTATTGATTTACGATCCAGTAGCTCTAAGGTCTTGAAATTTACGTCTTTTGTGGACATTGATTAGAAACATACAGAATCTAAATTTTAGTTCAATAGGACAAAAAACAAAAAAGTTTTACTAATAAACATGAATTTAATTGGGTCGTTTGTATGGGGGGTACACCCCCACTGCTTTATACGGTGGACGAAAATAGTTTATAGTATTTATATTGATTGTTATCAGTTTTTATTTTCTTGAAGTGTGACATTTTTATTTCTGATGCATAATATATAAGTTTGCAAGTTAGTTTTTTTTTCTGGAGTGGCACCGAAATTTCTCTTCTTTGCTGTTGAATTAGTTTGAACTTTACTATTAATTGATAATAGATTTTGTTTTCATGGTAATTTTATGAATTATTCGCGTTTATGTCAAAACCGGGTGAGATCAAAAACGAGAATCAAGTTATATAAAATACATACTTACGTACTTATAATTTTTGTTATACATGAAGACTATCTAACTTAATGTGAAATATACTTGTAGAATACTAGCGATACCCGGCGCGTAATACTCAGCCCGCTCGGTTAAGTGCTTTGAGCGATTTTTTAAGGACTGTGGCCATAGCAGAATATTTTGCTGATATTTGATATACGTTTTTCGGTCTGATTTAAATCAACGCAAGCTTGTGCTCAATGCGCTGTATGTCCGCCATCGAGTAGTGTTAATGCAATTCCCGATGATGCGACCAAAATCAAAGCTGTCAGCTGTGTGACCCACATCAGATCACATTATCAGCAACACTACTTTCTGCTGTCAACGATCCTTGGTTATGTGGTTAACACAGTTCATGGAAATATGATTCAGCCAAATTACACATAACTTTCATGAATTATGTACCTATAACCTTTCTCAATTATCTTTCCGTTTATTGGTGAAAATCGTATGCAAATAGGTTAGATGCTTTTTTAGTTTATCGCTTTCAGACAGACAGCCTCGGCCAGAAGACTTTGTTTTATGATATGTATTGTTCTTATAATCATAATATTAACCATTGAAACACAGTTTACTTCAAGAGAAAGGCATAGAATTTTCACGACTCAGCTGCAAAAGAAAAGAGAACTAGAATTAGTGTGTAGAAATTATCCTTTTTTTGGCACTTTAAATGAAAAATTAGATAGCCAATAGAATTTGCTGTGTAATTTTGAAGCTAAACATACTCTTTCCAAATTGAGCAAACTTTTCTTTTTTGCATTACGTAGATAATCGTAGAACTTACGTTGCGTTTCACTTGAATAGCCCAATTTACAAACTACTGAATATATTGAAAACTCCATAGCAAGGTCCAAAAGGTTATCTTGATAAGAAATAGCGTTCACATTAGATAAGAAAAATTGTAGTTCGCAGGTGCAATAATGACATACGAGTATGTACGTCCTATTTCCAACACATAGCTCCACCGACTCGGTTATGAAAATAATTCAACTCCTTCCTGTAATCATAAAGTTAGTAGTTAGTAGTTAGAGCCATCAGGGCTTTTTTGAAACAGAAAACAATATAATGTTAAGTCGTAAAAAATAGTCGAATATTTTGTATGTGCAATGTTGTGTGGTGGTTTTTTTCAGTTTTAGACGTTTGAGATGTTTAGCTTTCAAAAAAGTACGTCAAACAAGGGTTATGCTGTCATGTACAGCAATATTAGCTTTAACTTCATTGACTGAATCAATGGAATTCGATGCTTCGCCAAAAATAGCCTGCTTGTCTGCACCGGAGAGAACACAAATTTGGCTCCGCCTCCGCAACTGCGGAACAACCGCAAATAATCATACCACCGCCTCCGGAAGTTTTTAACAGACTTTTAGTTTTTTTTCTTTTTTTTTCTTTTACAATTCGTCATTGCATAGGATGCCACATTTCTCACTCCCTCTCATATCCCACACTCAACAAAAACCAAACACGCGGAAGAAGACAAAGAAAAACTTCAGCAGAGCTGATTGCTGCTTATGACCGGATACTATATAAAACAGTTAGACTGGACAATTCTCTGTCCCTGTTAATAAGTAAACCTTTGGCAAGAACAGTTGCACACAAATTATTGTTATCATTTTGAGTTGATAGTTAATTAATTAATAACTTTACTTATCCATGTGGGCTATGCAAATGAAGCCTAATCCAAAATGTGCTCTTAAAATGAAATAAAAAACGCACAAGCTTTTTGAACAAGAATTAAAGAAAATAGCAATTAAATTTACGCTATTGAAGTAAAACGCATTTTATACTAAATAGTGCTATTTAATTTGGTAACTTTTAAGAAAGTAGTCTCTGCATCATCAGAAAATAATACAACCCATTTATTGGTAAGTACTCTCGTTATTAGTAATGTGTTGTCCTACAAACAAAATTAATTAAATTAATTCGACTCCTATGAAACTGTAACACTCTTCACGCTTCACGTCACTATTAATAGTGCATTTCCATATTAAGAGCAAACTATTTGTATGGGAGCTATGCGATCCAGTGATCCTTGGATCTTGAAATTAACATGGTGAATGTGGGTCAGACACTTCAAATTTCAGTTTGATAATACTAGTGGTCCGATTCGGCTGATCCCGACAAACATACAGCGACTGGTGAAAAGAAAATGTAGTGCAAATTTAAGCTATCTAGATCAAAAACTGAAGGAGTAGATGGCATAAGTACAGACAGACAGACGGAAATGGCTCAATCAACTCGTCTCGTTGACCTGTCCAAGAATATATGTCCATATAGACTTTATGTCGTCTTCTATCTGTTACAATCTTCATTACAAACTCATAATACTATTCGCTGCGTGAAGGCAACAAAGGAGGCGTTATACAACAGAACTGAAATATATTTATTAAATTTTATTTACAAAAAATTAATTGAAAAAAAAAAAAAAAAATTATAATAATGAGATCATAAAATTTAAAAAAAATAAAATTTCTTACTTCTGTTTATGATTATTGCAATAAACAATGCAAGATAACACTTATGGTATATTATACGAGTATAATATTTATATGGTACATATCCTCTGAATCATTTGTAGATTTTTAATGCAATTCATGTTACTATTGATCTTGTGTGACCCTTGGATGCATATTTTAATCAAATTCAAAAAAAATTGTGATTCATGACTGACAAAGTCTAGTCCATTCGAGAAGAAGATATGACAACAATGGAAAAGTTCATTAATATTATTGCTGTCGTAGCCGTCGGTTGATGTGAAGTAATTCCGAGACTATAATCAGTATTCTAACTTCTTGAAATTTCGAGCTTTACGGCTTTATGCCATGTAAAGAAAATATAATATACATGTATAACTATCTTTTGACTTTTAATTAAATTTTAAGCTGAAAAAAGAAATTAAGGAATACTTCAAGATTATTTATTAGATAAATAACTACACCCACCATTAACAAAGAAACCAATTAAATTATCTAAAAAATATAATAGACAGAAGTTAAACAATATTACATATAATGTATTATGCCTGAACAACTAATTGAACAAAATGAATATAAACTTCATCTAAAGACTCAACATCAAATTAAATCAAAATTTACTGGAATAAAACACTTATTCGCTTTATTTTTGACACTGTCATTGCCTCAACATGCTTACTATAAATCTGATGGTTTAACGTAACCTTAAGTGTCGGCACTTTTTGCTTTGTACAATTAAAAACAATTAAATCTTGGCTTTTCTGCATTTCAAGAATCAAAAAAAAAGAAAAAAAAAACATTATACTTATATGCAAAGGAACAAAGAAAAATACTTGTGCGTGGAACTAGGGAAGTTCACATCATCATCATCATTTTAATTGCTTTGAGTAAAATGCGTGCAATTAAATATGTCACAGGGAATACTCATACTTACTACGTCTACAACTAACTACCCACATACATACATAAATACATACACGATTAAATTTTAGGGGGTGGTGTTTAGGATAGAGAATAAAATGCTGATCATTAGGCAGAGCAGAGACTTTTGATTAAGATTATATTGTCCAATTATTATAAGTATATTTTCACTTTAACAACATGCTTTATATACACATATACAATATACCTTCTCACAATAAAGTACCCGGAATTTGTCATTTAAATTGCCCGCGTTAAGTACTTTTTAGGCTTTTTTTTTCTGTATGTTGATAGGATTGTCCTTAATTACTATGCCAAAAATGAGCGCGATCTGTCAACCAATTTGTTTACAGCAGCTGGTTCAATCAGTCCATCTCAATAGTTCTCGCCGAATTTTGTTTGATGGAGTCTATGGAGTCCCGAAGCGGTAATTTGAGTTTGGGGAACAGGAAAAAGTCACACGGAGCTAAGTTAGATGAATAGGGCGGCTGGTCGATGGTATATATCGCGTTTTGGCCTTATAATCGTTGATAATCGTGGGCCGATGAGACGGCGCGTTATCATCATGCCTAAAAAATACTTAACACTGGCAATTTAAATGACAAATTTCGGGTACTTTATTGTCAGAAGGTATATACTTATAATGTATATTGTATTAAGGAAATCATAAAATCTGGGTCCATAATTTCAATGAGATCCCTATTTATGTGGGGAGCTGCAGTAACTTATTCTCTATGAAATATCAGTTTAGATAGAGCGTTATGGTAGAACGGACAGAAGCCTAATGTGAATCTATTGTAACACACAATATGTCTAATTACAGGTGCTTTAAGAATCGGATATTCATAAATAATTCCAAGAGTCTTTTTGGAAGATAAGCCCTCAATTTCTGTTGGTTCTAAGTAGGTAGTTCTTGCCTATGTGTCGAAGTCTGATCCATATTAGACCATCACAATGGTAAAGCTTTTCAAGCTTAGTCACATATTATGTTAGTGCTTCATAGCTCTCCAATATATGTGACTACACAAACACCCTTTAAAGTTAACTTCGGTATCTTATGAGTTATTTTATAAGAGCTTTGAGGAATGAAGGTTTTCGGTATCAATGTGGTTTTCTTTTAAGCCACGGCAAGCCTCAGAAGAGTTCACGTCCACGACGACACTGTATGCTCCTTTCCTTATGAGTTCATCTGCCTCTTCGTTCTATACGCTGTCACTAAAATAAAAAGGCAGATGGCTGCTGGAAACCGCTTCCTATGCCTAAACTCTAAATCATAAAAAAATTTAAATTGAAGGGAATAATATTCATTTACTTAAATTAATTGTTTAATACTATATAATTCTTACACCAGGTGTGCCATTAGACATTTTCAAAAGAAAGAAAACTGAAAATTCAAGTAATTCATACAAACCATTTTGTATTATTTTAATTTGTTTTTACCGCCATCAAATCTATTGTATTTGCTATAGTTTATTGATAAATCGAAAAAAAAATGTGGTCGTCGTCAAATCTTGGGATCCCTGAACCTAATCGATTTCCACACTTTATTCTAATGCTCTCCAATTTATCTTTCCTCCAACTGCGGCAATAGGAAATATGCAATTATTTTTGCATTATGTACTCCAATAGTTAACGTGGTATCTTCCTCGTCTTAAGTAAGGAAGGATCTAAATATTCGTGCTTCCAAATAGTAATCCTTCTTACATTTAATGTATTGTTGTTATAATTTTTAATCACTTGCTCTTTCTTTAGGATATTTTTATCCAAACCTGCATAAATGTTTAGGAAAACTGATTCCGTACTTGTGCAATTCTTCTATGAAATGTTATAAAATAAACCTTTTCTCGGTTTTTAAAAATAACATTGCAGACACTTAGTGACTTCAATGAGATCGATTGCAAGTCAACTACTATTTTATGAACCATATGTTGTCAATCTTACTCGTTTCTCTATGCCATGACAATACTTATATTCTGACTATCTAACTGACGTACTTTGCTTATTTATACTGGAACTAGTCAAAATCGTGAGTTCCAATAGTGACTGCAGAAATTCTTACAAAATGTCTGGAATTTTTCAAATAGTTCACCAAAAGAAAAGGTGACTCTGATTAGTTCACTCAGGTTAGAGTTCAAAACGTTTCTTTTTCTGTGACGATTGTAAAAGCCAAATCATGTGAAAATTTTCTTTTTTCTGAATTAGATGGATGATTATATAAATTTTGGACTGGGAAGCATCAAATATAAATCGGATGGATACTTTGTGGATACAAAACAAAGGAAACCTATTTACATTGCATATGAAAGTTCACTTTTTCTGGGCATTTCGGGAAACTATTCTCTTAGTTTTATACCAAGAAGTATTTTTTCTTTCAATCTGCAGAAGCTAGAAAGTGATGAGCAGGAAAACCAAGGTTTAAATATGTTCTCACTATCAACCGAACTCTTATCTGCATGCCATTTGAAAAATAGTTATTAAAATATAAAACAGAGCCAGCTCGCCCACAAGTATAGTCGACTTGACAAATTGCAGCATATAATGACATAGTTCAAAGTCTTGGAAAATGGATAAACAGTAGAAAAGAAATCAGATTCCGTACTAAATTGGGGTTTGTATGGGAGGTTCAACTTGGCTGATTCCAACAAATGTGCAGGGCTATATCAAAAACTAATAGTGTCCAAATTTTAGTTTGATCGAACCACTAATCCATTTGTATCGACCATGTAAATTTCAAGACCGTAACATAACTATGTCGTATAGCTCCCATACAAAACCATATGCTTCTTGTATGGATTGTAAGGGGAGTCCTTTTAATTTTTCATTAAGTTTTAGTTTTAGTTTTAGTAATTTTTGCTATAGCCCCGATAGAACTACACATCCTATGAAAAATATAACTTTACTGTTACGGTTCATGAAATAGAGCCAGAGGACGGACGGACGGGCAGCGTAGCTTTAGTAAAAGGGTTCCGTTTGGTCCCTTTGGCTCCGGAACCATAAAAAAGATAATTTGTATGTAAAGAGTGATTAAAAGTATTAGTAATAGTTGGTCAACCCAGTGAGTGAACGCTAGTGAGAAGATGAGGTGTAGCAGATGTACAGGGTGAATGCCGGTGAAGCCAAGAAGAGTAACAGCAGTAACATCGTGTTAAAAGTGGATTTGGCTTTGATGGTAAGCAGTCGGTCTCAAAGGATAATATAGTTTCTTCAAAGCCCCTACTAATCTAATTATTGTCAACCTCTTTAACTCGTAGTGTACCCTGTTAACGCAAACGAGACCATGGTGACTGAAACACCATATCTTACCATGTCTGCTCCTACTTAGATAATGTAATTATGTTTTTCATTATAGCCCCTATTAAGTTGTAGATATCGTATTCTAAAGTTTTAAATATCGTATGTAAGTTTAAAATACAATCTCAATAACAAAAATTTTTTTTGCTTAACTATTTTACCGTACTACTGTTAGTATGATAAACATAAAACTGGAAAGATCATAAAGCTACCATACATAAAATTAAACTAAAAGTGGTTTACTTGTTAAGCTAGGGACTCCAAACTTTACTATCATCATATAACCAAAAATTATAATGCCTAAATAAATTGGATTATTCAGATTTAAATTTTAAGACATTTTATTTTCTTCAAATATGTAATAAAATCGTAAAAAAAATTAAGTAATCATAAATTTAAAAAAGTAATTTTAAACTCTCTACAAATAATTATGCGATAACACAAGATTTATGGTTCAGAGAAATTCTTAACTAGAACATAATAAAATGTTGGATCCCCAAAACAATAGATCTTAACATATTTACGATTTTAAGTGACTGTTAAAATTTTATTTATGGTTCCTTTTGTTTAAATGAGTTTAATATTGTATATACGAGTATATACTTGTATATACATGTTTTTAATATTTATTTTTTCTTTAATGTTTTACAGTTGTGCAACATTTGTGTGCGTGTAAATAGGCGATACACGAAAACAAACAAAAAACAAGTAAATATTGTTATTTTTTGCTAGTGAGTAGAACAATTGAAAAGGAAAATGGTGCATGGACCTCCAGCACGCCGAAAATCTCAAACTCCAAAAGACCCCAATGGCACGTCCAAATGCAATGTAACGGAAGTGGATGAAGTTGTTCTACCCACACCGCCAGATGGTGGCTGGGGTTGGGTGGTTGTCTTCGGATCCTTTATGATTCACATTGTCAGTAAGTAAAAAATTATATTGTATTATGTTTAGTAATTTTAAAAGAAATTTCTATTGCAATATGTGGTTCTGTGATATTTAAATCACGTATACGACCGACATTGTTGCTACTACTGCCTGCCTGCCTTGGCAACAGAAAAAAAATCATTTTAGTTCAAATTTAATTTTTATGACTTTTTGTGACAAATTCGACTTTATGAAGTTACACTTCATGAGTGAAACATTTCAAGTTCCTAGCATTAATCAATTACAAAAAAAAAAAATCATAAAAATTGCTTCTGCTAATCTTTAGAAGACGCTTATCTTTCGTGTGCCAATCTTATATTATATAACTCACATCTGCAGCTATAAATCAAGCACCCAAGAATATCATAACAACTAACCACGTGGCGATAACTGTTTCAACCATACTCGATAATTTGCTTGGTAACTTATCAATATGGCATTGAATAGTTATAATTTTTATTTTTCTTTATTCTAATAGTTTATTCTACAAATAAGTTCTAGCAGAGACCGTCAGTGTCCCTAATCAAGTACAAGATTTTTTTTGAAAAGTATATTTTAAGTTTTGGAAAATTTAAATGGCTCTTCCTAGAAAAAACCAGCATGTACAAATGTTTATTTTGTAAAATTATAAGTTAGCTTTTCAAAAATAAAAAGTTTATGATATTTATTTTTGCATTGATAAGTTAAAAACAAAAATCAAATACACTTCAATAAGAAATACAAATATTAAACTAGCGGGAATAGCAAAAAGTTTGGATTTTGTTCTTAAATCACTGCTAAAAATACAACACACAATCAGATTTTCAGGAAAAACTCAAAAAAAAGGCTTTGATTTAGAATATTTCTTATGCTTATATTTACTTTTACTTTTTTGTGCTATTATGAATAGGACTAACAATAAGGTTTCAATTATTAACAACTAATACACGTGTGTTCATCCTACGAGGAAGAGGAAGGAGTTCACATAGCACTACGAGCTCTAAGTAAGATTCAGACGAGATGATTTTCTTAAATGGACAGGACTCTGGCTAGAGGATTAACGTCTCGATCTAGTTGTCCATATAAATATTTTAACGCTCGGAACATTCTTCTTTTACTGGTGGTACTTCCAGGTCTTTGTGAATGTCTTCATTTCTGATATACCATGAGCTCCCGTGATTGTTCTAAGTATCTTGGATTGTGCTCTTTGTATAACTTCAGTGTTACTTGCGCTCGCGGTACCCCAAAATTCAGAACCATAACTCCAAACTGGTTTAACAATAGAGTCATACAGTATCACCTTATACTCAAGTCTCAGTCCAGATTAAGAATATTTGCTGAATTTGTGATTGTCCGGTGAGGAAGCACAAATTTGTTTGTGAGTTAGGTTGGAACACGTGCTCTAGATGGTTGCCAAATACATTAGCCTTCTCTTCATCAGACCGTGCCCAACTTCCGGTTCTGTCTCTAACCGGTGAATCCAGTTTCACAGGAATTTTTAGCTATTTTTGTGCTTTCCAAAGTGAAAATCTAGTGTTAGTGGGTGAGAGGTTATATACATGTATATAGCGCCTTTATACCTTGAGCTGGTGCTTGCGCTTAAAGTGCTTTGACTAGTTTTTGTATTGTAGTTTTTAGCCTTTGTTACGGAGATCTGTGCTGCTGCAATTCTCTTCACAGTCGTTGTTTAGAAGCAACCAGTTCTTCAAGTTCCTTATTTGAGAAAGATTTTCTGCTGATCATGTGAGCGACAATCGCAGGCCTCAACTGCAGCTACCAATATGATACTTAACTCAATAACAGATTTGATGATTACACTTTCATAGTTGATCTGAGGTGCAATTTCTATGTGACAACTAATATAAATTTTATATTGAAACCTATTAGTTGTCTCGGCGTGCGTTGCTACGCCACAGCTCAAAAAAAAAAGAAAAATTACATATATGGTACATATGTGAGTCAAGTTGATTACTGACCTCTTTCGCGATTTAAAACATCTTCAAGAAAATGTTTAACGAATATTCTTGTGTGTACTAATACCCATATTGGACGATTGTCTCCTTGATTCTTATTTGGTTTCCACACTAAGAATGATCACACCGACCAAGTGACCAGCGCACTTCTCTTCTCAACAACCCAAAATTGAGAGAGAGCGGAATGTGTTGTTTGGCAATACTCTTATGCGTACACATAAAAAAGGGCAAAGAGAGCAATAATAAGAATAATAAAAACAACACAAAATTCAAGAAGAAGAAGAAGGATCAACGAAAACATAAATTTATGTGGGTAATTTTGAGAAAACTTAATCCTAAAATAAAACATATTTTAATTTAATAAATAAAAAAAGTAAGTATGCCACTTGATTGTTTAGAAAAAAAAAAATTATTCACAAAAAAAAAAAATTATAAATTTGGTTCAGTACAAATTGCGTGAAAGCGTTACATTTAATGCCCATATAGGCCATTTTATATAATAGTATATAGATATATAGATAAGTCTATACGGGCGATCCTCAACTATTGGAAACTCAAGTAAAACGATATCAACGGGTGAGTGATCGGATGAAAGTTCATAATGAGTAACTGGTTATATGAAGTTTCTAGCTATATTTTCTGTGAAACCAAAGTCGATGAAATCGGGAGTTTTTCTTAGATCCGCCGGCCAGTATGTAGGCCTACCCGGAGAAACGAAATCTAGCTTATTTTTACAATATGCAAGAGTGTTGTAGAATTGCCAACCTTTTGGATTTACTAAACGAGAACACACGATAGGTGTGTTAGGATTGTAGTCACCGGCCGCCAAAAAATAAAGTTCTCCAAGGCTATTAAAGAAATTTTTAAACAAACTGCGGATATTGAAAATCGTGGAGGACAATATACAGCAGATAACGTCAGATTACTATGACGCATTTGCATCCGAACTAAAGTTGCTTGTAGATAATTAGATGAGTATGGCTTTCGTATAATAATGCATATACCACCATGAGGCTTTCCATCCGGATGATTTGTTGTATAAACTAAGTAATCTGGTATAAAGAAGATGTTTTTGCTAGTCAAATGAGTCTTTCAGGCTAACACACATCTACATTGTTGTCCTCTAGATACTTCATCAGCTCTAGTTTGTGCTGTGAAACGCCATTTGCGTTCCAGTGAGTTATTTTTAAATGAGCCATTATGGGGAATTTAACTTATCCAAAATTTTCATTTGGATTTTCATCATCTCGTGAAAAGAGTTTTTCATTATTAAGATTGATTGGTTCAGGGTCTGTAATAAATTCACCAACATAGATTTACTAGAACTTTGTGGTTGCAACACTGGTTCATTACATGCATTTAGAGTTAGGGTAGTTTGTAAAATTGGTTCATTATGTTGAGACATTGGAGCCTTAGGCTTCACAATCATTTTCGCAGTTTGTAATTGACTGCCTAAGCGCAGTGCTTATACTATGCTGCTAATTAATTAAGCAATTTTTTTTTCCCCAAACAAATTTATTTATCATCGTTCCAAAGAATATGAATTGGGAAGTTTTCACACCTTCCCATCCCTATGGTCGTGATCGTTAGCGAATTTTAGTCTAATTGACAACTTCTTTCTCATCAATGAAACTTTTCTAGTTATACTTCCTGCAAGAATAATATGCTGTAAACATCAACGAACCGTCGGAGCGCTTAGAACATTTCCGATTTCTGATAAAATTTTCTTTTTGATAATTTGAATCGGTTCAATTTTGATAAAGTAGCAATAAGGTGCTCAATCGTTGGTTTTCCGTTAAGTTTTATTATAGAAAAATTAACTAATTACAAGACCGATCGAGCAATTTTTAAATAAATCTCAGAGATTTTCCTTCTTCCATTCACTGCACAGACAATATGCGCTCTTCAGGTGAGCAGTCAACGTTTCAACCCATCTAGACAGGTTATTTGACCTTACTCAATCGTGTTTCACTTCTAATCGAAGAGTATTTAGACTTACCTCCTGAAATGTCCCGATTCAAAAATAAAATACAATTACATTTGCATACATATAAAGGTGTCAGGTCTTTCCGCATTCTGTAAGAAGTTTTCGTTTTATGTATCAATTCTAAATAGCTCATTGGCTCAGAGGTTAGTGCGCTGGGTTCGATTTCCGCCCAAGGCAAGTCTGGTCCTGCACTTTTCTAATTTCCTCCTTTCCTTCTTAACTTTCCCCTGAGCTGAAGGCCTCTGTCGCTACTGCTCATATTAAATACTAGGTAATAATTTGTAATTATAATCTTAGTTCTAATAAATAAAATAAATATTTATCATTTCTGAATCCTCCATTTGCAACTATCCCAAAGAGGAAGAATCAGCGATATTTTCGAGTTGAGATTGACATGGTGGTGCCATACAAGTTAAGTTAAGTTACATATTGTATATATGGTATTATATATTTATTGGATTGAATCCTTCGATTAGTACTCCGGTGCTCTGAAAAGATGAAAGGATCCAGGGGGTGCTAACGACTTATTGTCCAACAAATTGATGGCAAGATGGTTTTTGTGAGATAAAAGCCGGATGATATGTTTGCAGGTGCTGTTAACGAGTTCCGCAGTTACCGTCGACATTTGCAGGTCTCTATGAATTACAGAGTTGCAGACAAACCGTGCAGCGTTGACAAGTCTACTTAGGAACTTGGACATTTGTATGATTTGAGTATTTGATTTTGTAGTTGTGCCCCAGAGCGAAGTTCATGCTGGCTTAAGAATGGTTTTGTATAGGAGGAGCTTATTTCTTAAGTTTAGTTTAGAACTGTTCCTCATGAGCAGCTCATGCCGAATAGTTTTTGGTTCAGTAGGTTTCTTTGTGCATTATGTGTGGTTTCCAGGTCAACTGCCTACCAAGTGTCAATCCGAGGTACTCCCGTTCAGCTGAACTGTCCGGCAGAATGTGTGTTACAGTGCGTTAAAGGGTGAAGATTTAGATTTGTCTGTATTGACGCCAATGTTCCACCACTTAAGTCTTGGCTCCATTATTCTTAGCTAGTGATGCAAAATTGATGAGTAGGCGGCTTTACCAGAGTGAGATACCAGGAAGGCTGTGCCATCAGCGTATGTATCTATTAATATTGTAAGTTATGGTAACAGTTGGGAGACGCTGGAAAGGCAAAGCTTTAAAAGCAGAAGAACTGTGATAGGCTAGGTAATACCGATGTAACGTGTGCAAGATAAAGCAAGGGAAAACGGCACACAGCAGATTAGTAATAGCTGGACTTCTTTGAATAATAATAATAATAGTTTTCTTTCTTTAGTTTAGTCTGGGTCTGAAAGTGATACTGAAAGTACATAGTGCTGATTTAAATGAACTGAAATAATAAAATGATAATTATTATTATTATGATAATTTGTATATTGTTTCACTTGCAGTTGGGAGGTCACAAGTGTAAAGCTTATAGAGAATTGGCCTTAAACACTGTGTTGTGGCAGCTCTGATTTGTTTTATATCAGAGTGATTACCCTTACAAGTGACGTAAAAAATTCACATGTCAAAATAAGATTTGATTACCAGATAGTATGGTGCTTGGATGAATTTCTTCAGCTTAAATAGCAGCCCTGAGTATCATACTTTGTCAAACGCCTGACGCATGTCGAGGAAGGCAGCTGAGTAATACTCTTTACATTCGAATGCTTCGAATATGTGTTGGACCACACTGTGGCATTGCTCCGGTGTTCTATGAAACCTTTATTGAAGTAAAAAAAAAAAACATTTAAAATATTACCATTTAAATTTAAGAACACTATATAATTTAAATGGTTTATCCTAGGGATAAGTTCTAGCATTGGTCCATTATGGGTCCTTCACTAAAATGAGTTATAGATGATTTTTGCAATATTCGTGCAAAATTTATTCCAGTTCCTAGCTTAATTGATCTCGATTAGTATTCCGTTCGACCGCCAACAAATGTGACACCGCGAATGTACTTGTATGTTACCCGCCCACACTGAGAAATGTCCCATCTGATTTGCCAGTCAAACAGGACACACTCATTCAACATTCTCTAACACACACTACAACCTAAGCTCTCACATCCATCCCATATAACCATTCATCCTGCAGCAATGGTAATACTCTCCTGATCTTGAAATCGATGGCTTTTCGCATGACGTCCAGATCAAAAGGAACCACACCAAGCAACATTTGCAAAGTCTCAGTGGAGACAATGCGACATACCGGCAAACATCCCATTATCATGACCCTCTGACGATGCCGCTTTGTACCACACCGAAGATCCATATGCTGCACAAGCAACAAATAGACCTCAATATATGGTACGAACAGCACGCCTACTGAGAACGCATTCACTCCGCAAAATACGGCGCACTTTAACAACCACACTAAACAACCGATCTCTAATACGAGCAATATGAGGAATGAAATTCGTTCTCTCACGCACAGTTATATCAAGGAGAGAAAAATCAATAATTTTGCATCTCTAAGTTTTAATAGTTGATACTAATTTTAATATGTAGTTATTTATGCATGGGCCTATTATGGGCCCTCAAATAAAATGTAATGTTCGGTAAATATAAACGTAAAATTATACTATTGTACAATACTTATGATTATGTACTTTGATTTGTCATTGAACCGTGGCATATAAGGTGACTTTCATCGCTGATAATTCACATTTCGAACCGATGCAAAGCAAACCATCAATTGAATTCATTTCAATCGATCGGTCGATCGAACACTCATTTATTGGTCAATTGTGCAATTTGTCAATTCAACACTAACAAATGATTAATATTTCTTTGATTACATATGTTATATTCTTCTTTACATAATTATTTTTTTTTTTTTTTTTCATTTTTAGCCGATGGCATGACTTACTCGTTTGGTTTGTTCTACGATGAGTTTCTTGAATATTTTAACGAAGGCAAAGGTTATACAGCTTGGATAGCATCGATTATGGTGGGCGTAACATTTGCCTCGGGTAAAAATATTTAAATACATTACATTACATACATTAGTTAAATTCACAGTTTAATATTGTGTATTTTTCCTTAATTAAGGTCCCATATCATCATCATTTGTCAATCGTTATGGTTGCCGGGCGGTGACCATTGCTGGTTCCATACTTGCAGCAGGTTGCATTATTATCAGTATGTTTGCCCAGAATGTTTTTACGCTGATCTTAACTATTGGTTTTGGTACTGGTCTCGGTTTCGGCCTTATCTATTTGCCTGCTATTGTTAGTGTGACTCAATATTTTGACGCCAAACGTTCTTTGGCCACTGGCATAGCAGTTTGTGGTTCCGGTTTTGGTACATTTGTTTTTGCTCCCCTAACAAAACATTTATTGGCAAATTATGGTTGGCGCGGTGCATTGCTTATTATCGGTGGTATTGTATTGAATTGTATAATTTTTGGTGCTATGTTTCGACCATTGGAAGTACCTAAAATTGCTACAAGGAAACTATCTTCAAAAAGCAAATCTGCAATTATTGATAATAATACAACAAAAGCTGAATTGGAACCATTGAAGGCAAAATCTATTCATATCAAATCTCAACAACAAACGGATCTTCAACAGCAACAATATTTACAATTACCAACACGTAATGATAATCTCGGCAATAATGCCCTTTGTCGATCAAATAGTGTTGGACATAATCTTAAGCCGAATCTGGTAAGTTTAAATACTAGATACAACATTTTTGACTACCTTCATATGTAGCCCGTGAAAAATTAATATTCACCTTACTTTTTGAACAGAACTCGTACATAACACTTTTGTTTCTTTAACTGATTATAATTATAAAAATATCTTGAAAATCTATACATATGGTAAATGAATCAAATTTTCACATAAATATCGGAGTGTCCTCAACGACACAAGATGAACAAAACATTTAACATTCTGAACCTAGCAAACGATATTGAGCTTAGCCAGAAGGAGCTTATATTTATTATTTTGCAAAACTCGGCTTCTAATTGTCCATTGGTCATGACAAAACGTCAGTGAAGGCTATACCTTTTCAACTCATACTCCCGTCAAAAGATAGCGTCACTAAAAATCGATTTTGAAAAAGTCTCGTTGTGGTCACTTCCCGACCGGCCTTCTATAAATGATTAACAGAGCTATGAAAAAACTTGATGGTATAATAAATAGCTCTTTTATTTATAACTCGTATATACTAACGAATTTTCTTAGGAGTAAGATTTATATTATCTTTAAAATAAAAATACATACTACATGTTAATTTTTAATAAGTAATTTTTACAAAATTTTATTCATAATGATTTTCATAATCAGCTTACGAACTAAAATATTTATTATTGTAATTATCACTTCAATTACTTGAAGACTCTATATGAAAGTACACGTAAAACCTATTAGTCCACCCATTGATGGGTAAACATAAGTTTATTAAATACATTAAGAGGTCTATTGTCTTTAATTTTTTGTAGCGTATCTTGTCGTCATACAAGTGTAAGATGCTCTCTTTAGACTTTGCCTTGCAGTTGTCGCAAGTAAGCAGCAAAAGTATCCCACGCTAGAGTTCAATTTGATTACTAGTTCTTACTATTTCTCAAGCATTAAACTATATATTTACTTAAAAATCTTTGCATTTGTACCCTTTATCCCATCTACTGTATCATTTTATAAAATTGCATATTAAAAATGTTCTATTACCTACTCTCAATTTAGAAAAATGCAACAAATGGTGGTGTGCCTGCTAATGGCAAATCAGCTTCAGCCTGCACCAGCAATGAAGATCTACCAAGAATCTTTGCTAGCCAACCACATCTGGCGCCATTACGTGAAACCCATCGAGAAAAATCAGCAAGCGGTACTATGTATCGTCCGGATGCCTTCTATCAGGGTTCACTGCTCAATATACCTGAATACGTTAGTTCAAAGAACGATCTCGCTGGTTCCAATGGCTTAATAAAACGCTATGGTTCATTGCGTCATAGTACACATGTGGTACAGAATCAGGTGAGAATTTATTAGAATTTATTTTTACACATAGAATTTTGTATTACTCGTAAGACAATAGTCAACCGGTGATTTTATTAAAAATTTCTCTTCTGTTGGTTGCTTTTTTAATGGTTCTTTTCTTGATGATCCTCAAGAAGGTTTTGTTCGCAAAGTTGCAATAGTTGATTGGCCAACCAACGTACGGTGTTCACATCTATAGTTTTTAGGTTTGGAGTGTTTTCTTTAATTGAAGGAATAAATATGCTTGAAGTTTGGCTTGTGGTGGCCAAGCCTTCTATATTTTGTAAGTTGGATGAGGTTTCACCCTTCTGAATATTATCTGAATCTTCGCGCTTTATACATTCTTCAATTAATACGGCAAAAAAAAGCAAACCCAGTGCGATCGCCACGCAACGTATCATGAACAACATTTTGCTCAAAAATGTAATTAGACGCTTAGGTAATAGTACATCTTTGCAACGTTGTATTGCACTTTTGTATAATTGCTGATTGCACTCTTCACACGAATTTGGTCGAAAATATCGGACAATAAAACTCATTTTTTGGATTTTTTTTTGTTATTTTTTTTGTAATAGAAATGTGTCTCTGTTTTGTTTAATACAATATTGTAAATGATATTCGAAAAAACCTTAACCTAGCCTACTATTCTTAGAAATATTTATTCAATAGCCACTTGATGACTATGTACATCAGATAAGTACGCACGATGAAGTATAAGGCACGTTTTCTGGAAATAAACCAAAATTAAATGGAGATATTCCATCATTTTATATCACATATTTTTTAAATTTAAACTTACACTTGCAAAATGATTTGAGCTCGTCGAATAGTGCTTGGATCTTCATTGAGCAAGTCCCTACGTATGCTTCGCACCATGGATACAGATAATTCAATCATATGCCATTTGCTGGACACATTTTGATAGTCGCTTTTTAAATCGAATTCAGTGCCAGCATATTCATCAATCACTTTATCCAATTGGCATGTTCCCGGACTCTCGTAGTTGTTGAACATAAAGGGTTGCATTACTTCCAGCGTTATAAAAGCTTTACGTACAATGCTCATAATAACCGGCTTACGACCGAATAAGATTAAGATAAAATCGACTAATAAAGCGGGTAAAATTTGCTTAGTGAATAAAAGGAACATATAGAGTAGACGTGACGAAGTATAAGTGCAGCCAGGAATCATGAGAGACTTCTCGAAGGCATCATCTTGCCACAGATTATATGTGTCCATTTGTGAGGCCATCAGTTTAAAGCCATGCGTTGCATAGTTACATGATGATGATTGATACACCGGTGGTAGAGCCATCGGTGGCGTCTTTATAGACTTACTAGCAGAAGGCATTAAATGAGTGTAAAATATTTGACAAGATTCGAATGTGAAGACGTACTTATTTTGATATAATTTATATGCATCAAAGGCATAGTGCATCATTAGTTTAATGCCAACGTCTTGTGGAGTGATATCTAAACGGGAGTCATCTGCCAGATAAACTGTTTTCAAAATGCCAGCACCAACAAGTGTGAATAGACCCATAGCGCCCATAAGGGAAGGTGCAAAACCAGCCATTGGTTCTCGTAGAGCAAATAACACTAAAACGAGCAAATTACAGATTTAATTCCTATAACATAAACTCATTTTATTGGTTGGTCCTGATGTGTTAAGAAGACAATTGGTTTTTTTAGACCAATTATTACCAATGGAAGGCCGATAGATTGCCACCGGCAGTTTCCTTTCTGTTGCATATTCCTGGACTAAACTCTCGGCTAAATTTTTGGTAAAAGTATAAGTGTTAGGAAAGCCCATAATTATCCTGAAATGAGAGTAGCAATTTAAATGTAATTTGAAGTGGCATAGCTCGCGTACTTTCTTGTTAAGGCATTCATGGTTTCTTCGTCTTTCGAGTCCTTAAGTAATTGCAGGCATAAACGCCAATCCATAGGTGCCTTGTAGACTTGAGGAGCAATATAATCCAAATATGGATTACTAAAGAACGTAGAGACATGCATGAAAATTTTAAGCTGACGTAGAGTCTCAGCAAACTTAAGAGCTTCATAGGTACCACCAACGTTCAGTGTTAACGCCACGTTAAGAGGTTCATCAAAGCGTACTGTTGCCGCACAATGGAATACAATCGACACATTTACCATAGATTTAGCTGCTCCGGGTGATATGCCCAACAAAGGTTCACTAACATCACCAGCGATTGCAACGAGTTTCTGTAGTTGTTCAGGACGTAGTTCACGTAGAACGTTAAAAACCTAAATTGAAGAATATTATATTGTTATATATTAATTATAGTATAATAGTGCAATAGAAAAACAACATACTTTGGCTGTTTTCAGTTTTTCTAGACGTTGCTCAACGCTTAGATTCTTACGTGGTCGCAGAAGTAAGAAAATCTTACTCACATTACATGATCGTAGTAATTTCTCTATAAGCGCTTTACCAACAACTCCTAATTGACGATCAGGTATTATAAAAGAAAGTTTCATTATAATTGAATAAAGGCAATTAATAAATTGTTCATTGAGAAAACATTGAACATACCTGAGCCACCCGTAATAAATATCTCAGCATTTTCATAGAACTCAATCAAGGCGTCACAATTACCATTGCCGTTTACTTTTATTTGGCTAGTAACCTTTGGAGATAAAATATTGAAGGTTTTTTTAACCATTTTTATGTATTAAATTGAACACCAAGTAAACAATAAATAACAAAAAAAAAAAAAAAAAATGGATTAAGGATTGAGTCCGATAATTCGATTGTCTCAGATTGTTCAACCGCATGCGTTGCGTACATTCGAAATACTAAAGTTTTATGTCGATTCTTAAATTTCATTTACTTCATTTACCTCGAAGAAAACAAATTAAAAGACAAAATAATTATAAGAACCTACGACACATTCAATTTATTATTCATGAGGATTTCCTAAAAGCAACGAAGTTTAAGCAAAATGTATGTATTTGAATATGTTAAGAGGCCCCCGAACACACAAATTACACACAACAAATAAACGACATGATCAGGGTTCTTCAACTGTAAAATAAAAATATTTGAAAAAATCCAAAAAAAAGAAAAAAAAATCAATGAAAGGTTTTCCAATTATACAAAATAATATATAAGAAATTGTACCTACGCATGTAATATACGTAAATCACTGACTACAAGATATCACATAGGTTTCGTTAATACCTATTATCTACAAATATGTATCTACAAGTATATACATATCTATCACTATAACAATCATTAGAAAAACAATTCGATGTTCTTATGTGCTGCATACAATTAAGTATGGAAATAAATTCGGGCCTTTTGGATAATTCCATTCCTTTTTAAACAAATCCAAGTTCATGCAATCTCTTACCGACGTTCGCTGCTTAAACATTTAACTAATCCTACATTATTTTGAGTTAAATCTTTTTTCAATTATTTTTCAAACATTTTTACTATTATTTATTATTTAACAATTAAATAAATTTTTTAACTTGAGTATGTTAAAATAAATTCCACAAAAAAACCATTTAATAATGAATTCAAAAATTAATTACTTGCGATATTTTAAAGCATTTTGTTTAGAGTAAGCACCGTTTTTAGGGTTCCGGACCCAAAGGGTACCAAAGGGAACTCTATAGCAGAGATTTCGTTGTACGTCCGTCCGTCCGATTTTCCTCGGGTCATATCACATGAACCGTAATTAATAGTGAGTTGAAATTCACAGAAGGCGTAGTTCTATCCGGGCATCAGCAGCACATACAAAAACTAAAATATTTTCAAAAACTTAAAGGGGTCCCCATACAAGAAATATTTTGGTTTGTTTGGCAAAAGTTGACCCAAGCATAACTCAATAAAATCGTTTCACTTTTCGTTCACCTTCGAATCTCTCGATTTTCTTAATTCACAACATTTCTTGAAACAAGTCCGTTTAAACATAACTTCTAAACTGTGCTGTGTTTGACCGATTCTCATATTAAAGTTTTAAAATTTTAATTTTTTTTTTTTTTTTTGTTGGGTAAATACAGAATATCACTGAAGAGGATAATATCTTTACATATTTGCACTCTATTGACGATCTGTATTCATTTTTACAAATTTTGAATTTAAGATATTCTTGAATTTACCTTATTTAAAATTATATTTAGTAGCAGGCGACTGAGCTTTGATCATGGTTTCTATGGGAGATTTACGGTCCAGTAATCCTAGTATCTTGAAATTTACATAGTTGGTGAATACAGGAATATACGGGCGTATTCCAACGTTGACAGTGGAATCTGTTTATAGACACCTCCTCCTGTTGCTCTGGCCTCAGATTTGTTGGTCATGAGCTTCTTTTCTACTTTGAATTTTACCTTTAATTTTAATTATGTATGTTTATTAAATTAAAATCTAACCTAATGTTTTTGCTAATTTACTTTTATTTACTTTCTGTCAACCATTTCCGTCACGGACTGGAAGTCAAGTGGATTTATTTTGTCTGCTAATTTTACCCAATAAGTATCAAAATTTAAAGGTTTTATCCCCTTCCCATATCCTGGATTTTTTTCCATATGAATCCAACGTACCGATTTGCCGCAATGTTGTTGATTTCATTATACTCTTCACGGGAGTGAAAAGTATTATAAGTTAGTCACGAAGTTTGTAGCAGGCAGAAGGATACAAAAAAGCCACATAAAGTATTTACCTATATTCTTGATCAGCTCGATTTGATGAATTGATTAAGCCATGCCCGTCTGTTCGTCTGTCTGTATGCAAACTTGTCCCTCAGTTTTTGAGCTAGAGTGCTGAAATTTTGCACGAACCTTTCTTTTTACCGTACACAGTACATCTGTCGGAACCGCACGAATCGGACTACCTCCCATACAAGCCACCCATTTGAATTCATGTTCTTATTTGAAAAACTTTTTTGGTTTTTGCCCTAGCAAACTGAAACTTGGAGACTAGCAGTTTCCAATACATGCCCAGGACATTTGTCAGAAAGAAGGAGAAGAGTGGGAAGAGGGGGAAATAGAATGATGTACCACCTTTATTTCGGTTTTGAGCGGCATATTCTTTTGTTGGGCTTACATGCGCTTCGCTTCGAGAGAAATGATCGTTTCTTTTTCTTGCATGAACGTCGTTTAGGGCGACATGAGCGCTCTTGCGGCGGGAACAGGATCGCTTCTTCTTCCTTGCGCACGGTTTCCGTCTTCTGGGACAGCACGAATCCTTATTCGCATTTTTATGGTAGTGAACGGTTTTAATACTGATTAATTGCGATAAAATCGATAGCGCAGGAACCCCTCATTGTACATTTTCCTAAGATTCAGATAAAGATAAAGATTATCCACACGACTCTTCTACCCATTTAAAGGCTTTCGCTTACCTTGGTGTTCATCACAATATCGCGCACGAAAAGCCCTTTCTTATTAAAGTTTGGAAATCATTTCTGATTTTCTTTAAACTGGGCTCCAAACTTTGATTTTTTGCGATACTTGGGCTTGGCTGCAGGGGTGCGTTTTTTTAATCGGCTGTTGAAATTCAAAGTCGCTTACGTGAACCGATATGTGCGATGCATATTCTGTATAGGCAGCATTGGAAGCAGTCAAGGATGCAATTTCTGAGTTCAGGTTTTGGTGGTCCGGCACACAATTATGACAAGAACAATGACTACAACACACTAACAAGTTAGTATATTTATACTCCTAATAAACGTTGACACAAAACAGTTTCTTCATCAAAACATCATTCCTTTTAACTGTACTTATGTTACTGTTATTGTCTAAACTCTACAACGAACTACTATTTCGAATAGGCTTACTTTTACATATTCTTAATGAAAATAATATACCTACATATATTTAAATTAGTATCACTTGCCGATTCAATTCCACAATAACAAAATTATTCTCAAATTTTCATTTATTTAAAAAGGAAGTTGAAAAATGCTGTGGCTGCATCAGTTGCTCCAAAGAAACACGCGATACTTTTTCGGAAATGATGAATTTCTCACTACTAAAAGATTTGGTCTTCATAGTTTTTACAATTTCCAATTTCTGCACTAGCATCGGTTTCAATATGCCATACCTATATATAGTTGCACAAGCAAAAACACTAAATGTTGATAACGCAGAGTATTTGATTGCCACGATTGGTGTTGCCAATACAATCGGACGTATAATACTGGGTTATATATCGGATAAGCCATGGGTGAATCGATTGCTTGTCTATAATTCATGTCTGACAGCATGTGGTATTGGTAAGTAACCCTTTTATGTTCTCTATTTAATATATGTTACAAATAATCCAACTTACTCTCTATTGTATAGCAACTGCTTTAGTGCCCTTCTGTACGGATTTCAATACCTTGGCAATCTATTGTGCGGTCTTCGGTTTTACCATTGGTGCCTATGTGGGTTTAACATCGGTTATACTCGTCGACTTACTGGGTTTGGATAAATTGACAAATGCCTTTGGCTTACTTTTGCTATTCCAAGGCATTGCCAGTTTCATTGGACCACCAATTGGTGGTAAGTAATGAATTTGCATTACACTTTAATTGATTTGAAAATATACCCAACTTAAATAATCTTTTCATTTTAGGCTGGATGTACGATATTACCGATTCGTATTCGCCGGCCTTCATCTTGGCCGGCCTGATGATCGCCATTAGTGGTTTGGTCATGTTTGCAATTCCGATAATTCAAAATTACAATTTCAAAAAGGCTGAACAAGTGAAAAATTCCGAACATATTGCCTTAAGTTAACTTAAGATGGGGAGATCATATGAGATCCGAAAAGAAATCTAATTTTAAGTACAATATATACATACATTTTCTTCTTTTTTTTCTTTGTTTGTTGAACTTTCTTGTTTTTTTTTTTTTTTTCTTTTCATGAGAATTTGAATTTTCTTTCGAAAATCTTTGATTAACTTAAGAAATAACTTTCATAATTTTTATGTTTTCTTATTTTATTTTTATGCAATAGTGGTGACTAAAACCATTTGCTATTTATTATTTTGTAAATAAATTGTTGCTATTTATATTTTTTTATGTGCCAAATTTCTTAATTTAAGATTGTAATTTTTTGTCAATAAGAAAAAGATTTTAAAAATGTTCTTTAAAAGTAACTTATTCAGTGACTTAAAATATTTAATATTTGAATTTGGCAAGAATTGAAGAACCAATTTATATTTTTAGATAACTGAGCAAAAGAAATCATATACTCGTACATAAAATATATAAGTAACTTTTTTATATTATGTATATAAAGCAACATGACAAACTAAGACTTGCTTAACCAAATAATGTAAGACATAATCAATTTTTTTTTTTTCTGCAGTGTATAAGTATAGCAAAAATTTTATAAATAAAATATAAAAATAATTTATTTTATATAAAAACAAAATCCATATATTTTTTCCTTCATTTGTCTTGTCTCAGAGGGCGAGTTCACCCAGAAGCTTATTGTGATGTCTAAAAGTAAGGAGTGTAGGAATAGGGTATCCGACAAAAAGTTCTCCAACAATTCTTAAGATGTTGAATTGCAAAAAGACACCGGTAATATTGATTGTGGCTTCGAAAGTGTTCCAATGATTTTATTTACTACACAGCTTAAGTTTAAAAAGTTTTGTGTTGCAATGAAAAGTGAAAAAGATTTACTTATAAGTTTGGCTTTGTTCCATATTTAAAAACAAATCACATATAAATTTTATATACAGAATCTAATAAGTGCATTAATTAAGCTCAACATGCTATAAAGACACAAGGCAAAAACATCAATATGAACAGAAATTTCTTACATACTCGTATGCGGATAAAGAAACAGGATTCCAATAACAGAGGAACATAGAGCAACTACGAGAATAACAATAAGTAGCACCTATAAAAGGCAACGTTGACCCACAACAATGTCCCTTTCAAAACAAGGCCATCGGCCACGAACAGTTATAAGCTCATACCCACAGCCCATGGCTTAGTAGAAGAACACATTTTTAGCGGAATGGTGACTGTATTTATCTTTAAACTTGAAAAGGTTGAAAGGTAGCCAATTGTTATAAATTATGTAGCATGCATCATTAAGTATCATCGCCATTTTGGCCAACTTTACGGACTTCTTGCTCTCAGTGACTGTCTCACTCCATGAGGGCCATTGTTTTAGTGTTCCTGGTCAGTGTCGATTTATCCATAAAGCAATGTAGGCAACTGCCTAGGAGCTCCACGCACTGAGAAAACAAAAAAAATTGAAAACGTTTTACCGATTGAAAATTTTATTTTAAGATTGGTATCCTTTATGACAATATTATTGCTTATTTTATAGCTGTCCCAGCGTGCGTTGCTACGCCCCAGCTCAAATACAATACAATATATATATTTGGTACATAAGTAAGCCAAACGCCGAGTAAAACAGTTATTGAATAGCAACATTTCGAGTTTCATTTCTATGGCCAAGAATAAGAAAAGTTTGATTTTGTGATGTGTCGATTCGTGACAGGGCAACGTGTAGCTGGCCATGAGAAAGCATTTCGTTACGGCATAAAATGTTTGCCCTTGTGATTTATTAAAAGTTAGCGCAAAACATATTTTGACTGGAAATCGGTTGAAATCAATGGATCATCGTAGTTTCGCCTACTGCTGGAACTGTTAAAATAGTCGCCACTATAATATTAGGGAAAAAATGCTAAGTTTGTAGTCTTGTACCATTGCATAAATTGGGTGGCTTAAGGTTACAGAGAGTTAAGAGAATTAAGGAATTCTGTTGAGTAGTGAACAACGTCATCTCGATCTGTCACTGCATCCAAAGAGTTATATATTTTGGATTCTGCTGAGATTTTATGTGAAACTGCATCATTAAACTCGTCAGCGGCTGTATTTGTTAAAGTGACGACAGTTCGCTCACAAAGCCAACTGGAGTTTTTTGCTACAAATTTTCAATATCTGGATAGACCTTACCAATAAGTTCCTCAATTGTTCTAACGTAGGTTCCTACAACATCTGACATGGTAATGCAACCATCGTTTGTTATGGAAGTGGAACCTTCGCCTATTTTTAACAGGTACTCTGCAAACTCATATGAATGATGGCATCCATAAAGATGCACGCGCATATTAATAGATAATTTTAGTTTTTGTGTATGTGTATGTGGCCAAATTTCAGACTGTTTTAAGCACACATTAAGAATATCGCCACGTGTACCTTTAGTAACCACAGGTAAATTCTGTCTAAAATTTCCAGTGAATACAAAAGTCACTCCACCTATTATCGCCTGAGAGGATCTTAAATCTTTGAGTGTTTTATTGACAGTATCAATATGAGGCTTGTGTGGCATTGAACACTCGTCCCATATTATAAGCGATACTCTCTCTCTGAAGAACATTAGCAGTTGCACTGTTTTTTTTTTTTTTAATAGAACATGCGCAAGTTTGTTCTGGTAAAAAACTTAATGGCAGCTTAAATGTAAAATGAGCTGTTCTCCCTCCACACAGAAGAGTGGCTCCGATGCCTTAAGAAGTGACCGTAACAGCAATTATGTTTTCGCTTCGGATTTTACCTAAAATAACTGAAGTCAAAAAAGTTTTACCAGTTCCTCTAGGTGCGTCTATAAAAAAATTTCTGCTGTGCTATGGCTAACACCGCAATTATCTTCCGGAAAATAATTCGTTGCACTCTTGTCAATTTTGGTTCATTTTATTATTTAAATGTGTGTTCTCGCGGATAGATTCTGGCATACCGAAATCTTTTAAACAGTCTTCTCCATAGGAAAAAACAATATTTTCAAGAAGAGTCAGTCCATCATTAATGTTGTCAATAAAATAATTGTCATGTTGATACTGACCTATCTCGCGCGATGTAAAACATCTTCACAAAAATGTTTACGGATATTCTTGTGTATACTAATACCCATATTAGACGATTGTCTCCTTGATTTTTATTTGGTTTCCACACTAAGAACGATCACAGCGACGAAGTGACGAAGAGAGCAATAAATAACAGAAACAACGCAAAATTCAAGAAGAAAAAGAAGCAAAGCATGAATAACGAAAACACAAATTTGTGTAGGTAATTTTGGAAAAACTTAATCATAAGTTAAAACATATTTTAATTTAAAAGATCAAAAAGTAAGTATGCCACTCGATTGTTTAGGACAAAAATAATATTAAAAAAAAAAAAATATTAAAATTAGTTTAGTATAGATTGCGTGAAAGCTTTACATATAATGCCCTGCTTATATATATATATTTTATACAATATTGTAGTATAGAGTTCATTGTCAGACGGTACGGCAAGCAAAACAAAACTGCTGTTTTTTTAAGAAGTTAGAAAAGGGTAAAGGAGCCCCGATATTTGCATTGCTTAGGGTCCCGATATGGTTAATTCGGCACTGTTCCTGGAGAATATTTAAAGAGATCAAATGATTATCACACGGCTGCGATTGTGATCCATAGTGAGCGTTACGTCTGAGAGTCTCGATCGGACATCTTAAATGGGGTGCAATGCAAGTAAATGTACTAAAATGTCTTCATTTACCCAATTGCAAATATTCGCATCAAATTATACATGCATATTATTCAACTCTGGTTGAATTTTTTTTATACGTTTTAAACTATTCATATGCAGATGTTGGATCACTGCAAAGAACACGGTTTTCTATTTTCTAGTAAAAGAAAAACTAAACATTGATACAACACAGGATTATCTCATAATTTAAAAAATCAAAGCTGGTTTCAGTGGATTTTCTATCCATTGACAATAGATTAGATGTGAAGTAGTACATACCATAATATGGTGATAATTAAATATTTAACAGATAAGTATAAGAACATGTATTAGTCAGGCACTCCCTTGCTGGATTGCTGCCTTGTTGTGGTTAGGGCGATCCATAGGTGTAGTTACCCTGAGACCGAAGCCGGTAGCAGCATAGGCGAACATTGAAGCTAAACTGAATTCAACCCCCTACACAAAGGGCAGAATTCACTCATGTGGGAAGCAGTCTGTCGATTCTTATATTCTATTTTTTATACAAAAAGAGAACAATTTTTTTTTTAGTAAAGAAGTATTTCATAGAGAGAATATTGTAAATGTTAGACTTATCAAAGTTAGGAGAACTTTTTTTGTGGACATCAACTAAATTTTAACATGAAATTTGTTTGATATTAAAATTTTCGACTTTCACCTAGTAAGCCTACGGCCCTAGTAGCCAGGAACATCTCAACTCCTTATTATGTAGATCTTAGTTTTCTTAATTATTAATAAATAAATAATAAAATAAAATTTCATCTGTCACTAAAAAAAAAACAAAACGATTAAACAAAAAATCTTTGAAATAAACTGTTCTAAATTATACAATAGATTGCTTGTATATTATTATTATATTCTTTGTAGTATGTCAGACATCTGGGGTAAAAAACATAGACGAATGTTTTATGTCTGATATTTAGTGGCCTTTTATATTGTTCATTAGTAGAATGGAAATTGTATCTCATATTTAATGTATCTACATACCTTTCTCATTATGACAGCTCTTTGCCTTTTGTTCTTTAGTTTTTAATTTTTTTGGTTTTTTGAGGGACAAACATAAAATTTTTGATATGAAGAACAGAAACCAACAACAATTTGCATTTATAATTAACTAAAAAAGAAAAAAAATTAAAGAACACAAAACCTTGAACAAAAAGAATGTGTGTTGTTTTAATAATAGCATAGATGCATGTGTCAGATACATTGTATCTTGTATCTGAAATCTGTATAAATTAGAGATTTATTTATATGAAAAAACAAAATCTATATATAAGTATTTTTTGTATATTATTTTTAATAATAACATTTGTATTTTAACATTATTCTCACTGTATCTCCTCGGTTATAAGCTTTTTGAGCGTACATTCTCCGGCGCCCAACTTATGTAATATACCAAGTATATCCTCCTTATAGCGATCACGATGGGTCAACTGCTCCTCTGTATATGGTGGCTCTGATGTTGTTGCATTCGCATTCGCTCGCGACATGCGCCAGATCACATTTAATTTGGCCTCGATGAGCACATAATTTGAAGGCGGGCAGAAGCGTGGGCATAATTCATTAATGAAATGAATCATGTCACTGACACTGCTGCTATTGATGCGATTATTAATTGTGTTGAGAGCAAAGTCCTGATAACGTGCCATTTTACTGTGAGGAAACACTGAATCGCACTGAAGGCAACGCCAATCTGGTTGCAAGGTGCGTGTTTGAATGGGTATCACTTGACCCTTGCAACCCTCAGCACGACAAAATAGTGCAGATAGATATGTACCATTCTCCTGCAAGTGACATGAATATAAAAAATGTCCAATTAATAGAAGACAGACATGCTCGAGTTAACTTAAAATCTACAATGAAAATAGACGCGATAAGCAAAAGCAAACAACTATATACAATGAAAAATGAATGCAAATGAGACAAAAATATAATTAGCTTGTCTTTTTTGAAAGCATGTACAATCGTATCAAGCCAACATAACGGGATCCTGCATAAATAGTGTGTAAACATATTGGTCTGGTGTACGTCATCGATGCCTACAAAAGTAATAGTAACAGTCAACGCTCTGTGATAGAGCATTAAGAAATATTTCATTATTGATTTGACTTATGTTTAGGATATAGACAGTACACATAGAGCATTTCAACACTGAGACCGAAATATTTCTATGGGATCTTAAGAGTCCAGTAATCCTAGGACCTTGAAATCTATACGGTTGTTGAATCTTATACTGTTCTAGATTCAGTTCAGTTCGATAACACAAAAAACAAAAAAGAGTTTCTAATAAAAACGTTAAATTGGGTTTGGGTTCGTGTGGAAGCTATACGATCCAGTATTTCTAGGGTCTTGAAATTTACGCATTTCATGTACATTGATTAAAAACTTGACTAAAAAGTAGTTCAATAGGACAAAACAAAAAAGTTTTTTTTTTTAAGAACCTGCGTCTAGTAAAAAGAAAGGTTTGTGCAAAATTTCAGCTCTCTAGCTCAAAAACTGAGGGACTAGTTTGCATACATACATGGCTTAATCAATTCGTCTCACCAAGCTGATCAAGAATATATACACTTTATGTGGTCTCTTTTGTCTCCTTCTGCCTATTACAAACTTCATGACAAACTTATGCAATAATATGTACTATATTCACTGCGTGAAAAAAATAAAAATTTATAAAAATTTTATCCCTAAAATTATACTCTACTTTATTATTTATTGAGGATGTAACACAAAAGTCCAAGTCCATAGAACCAATTATCCAACTTTTCCGATGGATTAGCTAAGCCGGTCAAGCCGTTCTAAGGATAACAGTATTCTCATATTTATGAAATTATAATTTTTTCATCATATTCAACACCCCTGTCCCCTTGATGACGTAAGCGCGTAATGACAAAACTGCTCTTAGAGGCAACGTACTATTTTCTCTATATTTAGAATATATAAATTACTTGGCACTAGGACGAGTGATTCAACAGATATATTAAAAGTATTGACAAAACCATAAGCGTTTTAACCCAACGCTGCGTTTCATTTTGACATGACTATGGAAAACTTTTTAAAAACGTTTTCACTTTAAAAAAAAAAAGAAGGAAATAATTTATATTTCATCCTACTATTGTATTTAGATCAAGAAGGTCCGGAGTAAGTGGGCCTCACAAGAGGATACCCTATTTATCTTTTCATTAGAGGGAACTTATTATCAAGCATTTAAATCAATATCAAAAGTTTATGAAGAAATAATCTTAAGAAGTAAATCATTCTTCTAGCAACTTACATATTTCAGACATACTATTTCCTGTGGGTGTGTTATAAAAATGTGAAAGCTATTGGTTATACTAAGTATGTTTGTGCAACTTTACGTAACAAACGAAAGGAAGAAAAAGAAACCATAAAGTATCTATGTTTATCGTCAGCAAGACGAGACTTATCGTAACTATATGTCTTAGGATGTCGATATTCAGTGTGCAGTCTATGTTTATAAAAAGTTTTACCATGCTCCAACGCATTTTAATATTAAATTTAGGAAGTAATTAGACAGAATAATAAATTGCCTGTATTTCATATGCGTATAAAAGAAATTTACTGTCGAAACATTCTATTCACATTCAAGAGACATACGAGATAACTACAATCTTCAAAACACAAAACCATTGAGAAAAGAAAGACACAAAACATGATACAATTATGATATTGCCTCCTCAAGTTCCGATTGAAGATTCACTGCAACCGATAGATTCACTCACCCTTTTTAATTTGGCAATCATGGTTTTGATTTTTCGAAGCAACTTTTTTATACAAAATGTCTGTCAAATCTGTTGTTCAATTGTTGGACAACATTATATTTTTGATTTCCATATATATATATATATATATATATATATATATATATATATACCATATTATGTAGTTCTTCATGGGGTCTTTGATTTAGTTCTAAACATCGAAGTATATACAATAACATATACGAGTATATTTAAATTTTACAAAGTTTGTATATATACACAATTTAAATATAATGATAAATTTGAATTTCGGTCTTGTCTTTTGCTGCTGCTGGCAAATCAAGTAAACTAAATCTAATTAGGGCAACCCAATGGCATTAATCATTATTCATTCAACATTCACAGCAACCACAAAAGCAACAAACATAAGGTGGAACAAAATAACATGTGTCATATCGATGAGATACAATTTTCTACTGTAAAACAAGTTTACGTCGCCCGACTTTGAAATACCCTGAAACACCATATTTTAATGATTAGTGATGGGTAGGAATAAATCTAAATAAATTATGTACATACTACTCTTATAATACCAACTAAAAATACATAGATCAATGATTTTCCAGTCTAGTGCATGCATGCCTTATTACATTTGAGTGCAATAGATGTTATTATGTTTTGGTGTTTAAGATACTAATTATCTCTTACATATTTTAAGAATTAGAAGAAGATCAGAAATTGTTGTGGCACTTATTTGTTTTGTGGTTAGTTTTGACTCCGAAGGTTAGGGGACGTTCGCATTACAATTAATTTTATATTCTTAGACTCTAAAAAAGAGAAATTTTCCCCTTATGGACTTAAATAAGATATAACGAAAAATTTAAAACAAAGTTTATCTCTCCCAAATTCAACAGTGTCTACGCAATACAATTTAAATTTCAGGCTTTTAAGTTTTAGCAAAAAATCACAAACGTTTAACGTACAATATTTCGTGATTTTATTTTATGATTTTTCAGGGGCTGGTAATTTTGATTTCATAAATTGATTTTTGCAGAGTGCAAAATGATCATTGATATTTCCAAGACTATTCAAGTTGTAGGTAGTTTTATACTGAGGTGTTCAGATCAGTAAGATTGTTAAACCTACAACTTCAACTTCTTATGTGCATACAAAAAATATACTTTGTCTTCTTCGGATTCAATCAAGCCTAAATGCCAAATTTTAGGATACTAGCTTGTATAGTTTCCTAGATGCATTTGTCTCTGCAGTCTTATCATAACATTAATAAATTTGTTATTTACGAAAATTGAATATTAAAAATATCTGAATTGATTTTATTTTCTTGACATGAGAATTATTGTAAGATAGATCATTGTATAAACATAGTGATCGTCATAGGGATCCAAAATGCTAAATCCGAGGATTTTGTCATTATGTTGATTGTTAAAGCATATTTTGCGCATATACTCTTATTAAAGAGTCCCCGTTTTCCCAGTTACAAACATTAGAACAAAGTCAATATACCATTTATTTTGGGATAGATAAAAATTATAAAACTTTTGTAAATTATCAATCTCTCCTTAAAAAACATATCTGTTTTATTTTTCGCTTTCAAATTACTCAATGCATAAACAAATGATGTTCAAGTGACATATGACCGAGTGATAGATCGACATGTTGGTTGCTTGGTTGGTTGTTGAATAAATTAAGTAATGAACAAGCAAATGATCGACTAGTGGAAAAAAATATTCCAAATTCGAAAATCTGTTATACTTGTAAAATTTTATTTGACGTCAATTGCTATGGGAATGAGAAATGCATGCAATGTTTGAGGAAAGAAACACACAAACATTCGATGCATACAAGGCAGAAAGAGAAGCGCATTTAAAACAAAAATTGATTTTGATAGAAAAATTTGAAATTTTAGTGAAACTGAAAAGTATCAATGCTCTTTTTCTTCCTACATTTACTCACCGTATTATCATCACAACGTTCACATTTGCATACAAAATTCTTGGTCATTTTAAGGAAAATCCCTCTTGTTAAATTACTCCAAAGTATCTTCGTATATGTTGTTGTGATCTCCTTGCCCTTTGGTATAAATCGAGCCGCTCTTACTATTGCCATTCTGCCATCATCAAAATAATGACTCGCATTCGGGGTGCATTCATGATTCATAATCGCCGTCAATGGAAAGAGGCCACGCAACAGTGTCTCATGCTCATCCACACGGCAGGGAGCCTCAAAAGCATTTGTATTTAAGACACCTACAATGCGGAATAATTGGTCCATAAAGTGTTTATCTGTGGTCGGGAACTTTCGAAAACATTGAGCTGCCTTAATTATTTCCTGACGATAGCCACGATCGGCATTTGCTTGCATGGCTTCGACCAGGGCACGTTGATTTGGACTCAAAAAGAAGACACGCATTGCGGTTAGAATTCGTAATGAGAGAGGATTCACAACAAGTTGGCCACTTGGATCATACAAGCTCATTGGAGCCCATCGTTGAAAAAGTTCACATTCCTGCCGATGCACTTCACTGGCCGAACAATCATCGCAAACGGGCAAAGTACATTTGCGTTTACACAGAAATTCCTTTTGGAGCAACATTTTATGGCAACAGACGCAGGTATTCAGCATGGAGCCTTTTCGTGCCGTTGGCCCAACAACAAGGGCTCGCTCACGAAAGATCACCTCTCCAACTTCAATATCTCGTAAGGCGAAGATTCCACGGCCAGCCACCTCAGAGTAGGCAACATTCCAATTGGGATTTGGATCACGTAGGCCATCCAAATGCAAATCAATCAGACGTGCTAGTTCCAAGGGGTTTTCTTCATTCAGTTTGAATGGTGACGTATTCATGGCAATTCGTTCGATGCTAAATGGTTATTCACGTTATTATTGTGTTTTTACTGGATAGAGGAATGTTGGAATTAACAAATCTAAATTTAAGAACGCGCCACACTCTACAACTAGTCACTAATACCAACAAGTGTCACTGCACCTTGGTTACTTTTAATGATACGATCACGATGATCATTATTGTCGGAGCGACCACTACTTTTCCCGGATTTCTGTTAGATTTAAATTTCGATTGCAAGTTGCGTTAACAATTTTGAAAACGAACGACCGGATGAATGCTCGAACCTCAAATGTTTATTTGTGATTCGCCTATTCGCGCCGGCGTAAAAATTCAAAATGAAAAAAAAATTTTACAAAATATGATTTTCCAAGGCGTCGGCGTCGCTGTCACTGTCACTGCCATCGTCATCGTTCTCGTTCTCATTGTCGGTTTGCTGGTTTGCTTTCAATGTAGTACAAACGTTTGTACGTAAGTCAGTGAGTTGGCTACAATGACAAACTGGCAGGCAAGCTGGCTGGCAGAAGGCTTCTCTGCTGGTCTTCTGACTTTTGCTGCTGGTGCTGCTGTTGTTGTTGTTATTGTTATTAGTGTTAGTATTATTATTATTATTATTATTGTGGCCTTCCGAGTTTAGTGTTCGTTTGCTTTGAGTCTCTGCTTTTGCTTATGCTGTTGCTACTTCTTTGGTACTAGTGCTTGGCAATTTTTCTTGTTGCTGTCGTTATCCACGTTGTCGCTAACGAAAGACAGACAACTTGCGTGCGTGCGCCCTCTTGTCTATAGTGTATTCTTATTGTTGCTCATACGCCTCATACGCCTTCAATCAATACACACACTACATTCAAGTATATTCTGTACTCTGTATCTGTAGCCCTCTTCAAACCTCTATTCATAGGTATTTGCTCGTAAATCGGATTTGCGCGTCGTCGTTTGTTGTTGTCAATTCGATGCCGATGCCGATGACGGTGACGGTGACGGTGACGGTGACGTTGTTGTCAACGTCGACAAAGACGCTTTATATTCTAATTATGTTAAATAGGGTGCATGATTATGTGTGTGTATCTGTGTGACTGTGTAACTGCGTGCATAAAAAGCATGTAAACCTCTTCTCCAGGTGTATGACATTGACGTTAAATACATTGCTTACAAATCTCTCTCTCTCTATCCTTACTTCTATTATATTTTTTGTTTAGCTGTTTCCACTTCCACTTTTACTTTTCTATATATTCATTATTATGTTCGATTGATATAAATAAACCATGAACAGAGACTAAGAAAACCGTAACGCATGTCACTACCAACAATAGTAATAACAACAATAACAACACTGCATTATTCATGTTTTTTTTTTTTTAATCCCCCATCAACAAAGAAGTCAAAAAAAGAAACAGAGAACTAAGGGCAGGCCAAGCAACCATACCGTCATACTTTCATAACTTGAATATCACCAGAACTCTAACCAAAAAAATTGAGACGTTCAACTTTGAAACGCAGTTTTTGGAACAAATTTTTTGTTGTGTGCTTGTCGTTTTGTTGCTGAAGGGAAGTTCGCATTTGTAAAGAAAATGTCATTAACATATTTCATTTTTACAACGTTGAGTAAGTTGACTCAAGACGCGGAAGTAAGTCCATGAGAACGACATCTGCTTTCATGGCAGATTTTGTTAAAATGTTTGTCATTTCAAGAAGAACTTAAATTAATAAAAGTTATAGTACAGTAGAAAGTGGATCAAAAACACAAAAAAGGAAACAAAACATATCGTGTATCGGCGAGTGAAAAAATATAGATTCAGTAAAAGAAATTCTTCGATTCGATGGCATCTATTTTGAACGAACAAAGAGAACAAAAAACAAAAAAGGAAAAACCATCTTTTGAAGAATTCAACAACGCAGTTTTAGAATATTTTTCACAAGCAAGAATGGTAATACAACTGACGATCATTATAGATTGTTAAACAAATGCAAATCTCTTTTCACTGAAAGAAAAAAAAAATTTAAATGTTCAAACACAAATTACTGAATATTTTAATACCTGAGGGCATGAAATAAAACAGACACATGTCAAACGGAGGGGTGAACAAAGTCCAATCGATATATCACAGTAGATCCAGGGATAACACGCAAATTATATATTATTATTATTATTATTTTGTTTTCACTACATAACGAATATCCTGGATACATATAAAGATATCTTTTTTTATAACAAAATAAGTACAAGAATAAATACACCAACATTAGTTTCAAACATCACTTTTCAATAAATTTTTAGCATACAAAATATTGGTATTAAAACCAATATATCTTATTAGGTCTCAGATGCACGAATATGTTATGTCGATCCAATAATTTCATATTAAGAAATCAACTTTTGATAAATGAAGTCTCCATAATTACTAAACAGAAATTTCGGTCACAAATAATCTTGTTTACTACATCTAATTGAAGCTTTCTCCTAACAACAACTTAACACTATTACTACTCTTCCCTGAATCTCTTCTTTTTCATTAAATCTCTCAATTATAGGAGATCAGTTTTACATCATTCAAATTCATTTCAAGTTTTCATTACTAATTTGTGCATTGATAATAAATGGAAAAAAAAATATATATACACGTATATACAACAAAAGCAAAAATCAAAATACTTTATTACAATAAAAAACTACAATAAAAAGAAAAGTAAGAAACTATGTACATATATGGTCATAGATCTTTTTCTATGGTTTCTATGGCTTCACATGTGCGAGTACAATAACAAAAACACAGATAAAAAAAGAAAAACAGCGAGACGAATATGAAGATAGGAAGAAGTGAATAGAGAGACAAAGGTCCAAACCACAATTCACACAACCCACATACGAGTATGTACTACAAAAGTACCAGAGCTACCTAGAATAAAGAAAGCAGCATCGACTGCGAACAGCGTAAAACGACGCTAACGTCGGCGCTTCATTTTGACGCATTTTCATAGTTTTTCTTTATTCTTCATTTTATACGTAGAAAAGTTAATTGCATTGCGCAGAACATAGATACACACTCTTAAATACTAAAAAGATATTCAATCATCTGTAAAGCTAATTAACATCATTTGCTTATAGAACGTGTAGATTGAAAAATAAAAATTTTTAGATAGATAGATACAAAGATAAATAGAAATTCGTGAATGCAATAGATGTACTTACTTACATATGTAGGTACGTTCGTGGTCAAAATACAGTGATAATAATAAAAGCCACCTCATGCCATTTTCATGCATGTAAATATAACGAAGGACACAAAATCGTATATGACCGGACTTTGCTGGGTCGCTTGTAGTGGAAATCCTTATGCAGATGATTATGACATCATTTTTTGTTTATATCTATGGGTTTTTTTATTTTTATTATTCAAAATGTAAAATGCCTAACAAGAATAATCCATCAATTGATTTCACGAGATTGAAGTCATTATTATTATTATTATTATTTTTACCATGAGTGTATGGTAGAAAAAATCTTTATATCTTTGCATATACTGAATACAATATTTATTTATACTATTCACATATGTAGGGGTACTATGTGTTTACGTTATTGTAATTGTCATGCATAAAAAATTATAAGCTGCGTGATGTCGTCACATGAATTCAGTTGCGTGCATTAATAGATTAACAGGTTAATAAACTATTGGTATATAAAGTATCCTAAGCGTGCATATAAAAACATACAAGTAATCTATAAAAAATTTATACATACATGTGTAGTACATACACATACTGCAAGTACATAAGTATACACATATGCAGCACATGCATAAATTGTAAGTATCGATTAATTAATATTGTGTTTTCAGTAAATTATTTGTAAATAGAACTTATTTCTATTTAATGAAATTTCACTTTCATGCAAAGGACTTTTAAGGTCCTGTTCTATACATAAACAAACTATTATTTTATAACATTTCGATAATTGGAATACAGTTTTAAGTATATTGGGCATATCGCATAAGCGCAAAGTGGAAAAACAATAGTAGATAAATGTTGTTTGCCTTTATGCAATTTTTCCATTTAAGATTACCAATAAAATTTATTTTTTTTTTTTTCTGAAATCTTGAAATCTTAATAAATGACGAAAACATAAAAATTTCTTGTAATAATTTCAGATTAGTTACTTAAATCTAAATTTATTGCACTTCCAAAATTACACACAACAGAAAATATACAAAAAAATGTAAATGAAATGGCAATGGTGGAAACGCAATTCAGTTTCCCCATTCACGTACTAATTAAAAATTGCAGAGATGTTAAAAAAAAAAAAACGTAAATATGTGTTTCATAGATTATAAAAAGGCGTTTCGCACTGTGAAGCACGATAGAATTCTTCGAAATTCTTAATAAAATGGACATTGAAACCAGGAAAATTCAATGCACAAAGAACCCCCGACACGATCATGCAATTATCATGCATTTTATCATAGTGTGGGTGAAATAAGTATGTGTGCGTGGCATGAACAAAGATTAGATATTTCATCATTCTATTTATTCTCTCATCGCTCTGTTTCATAAACAACATTCTCTCTTTAGCCATGCTATCGAATTTACGCCTTCACGAAGTAAGTACGTGTGAAAGAGGCACTCACTCACTTTTATGAAATATTTAGACAGAGCAGAGCAGATGACATGCGAAATATTTGTAAAGATCCGACGGCGTCGCCATCGGCAACGGATGGCATACGAAATATTTGCAAAGTGCCGATGGCGTCATCATCGAAATTGTTGTCCGCACATCTACTCACTTCGAAAAATAACAAGAAATCAACAGCATGATGATCACACGTATACGAAATGGCTGATGCTAAATGCATGATCATGTCGGGGGCACTTAAGAATCTCTACTGGTAGCAAACCGCAGAATAATGTAAATACAAACATCGAAAGTATGACGCAATACCCACTCTAAAAAGAATTTGGACAAGGATATATTCACTCATCTTTACACTTTGACAACAACTCTGAAAGAATATATCAGGAAGAATTATGTACATATTTCAGAAGCTGGTATTAAAGTGAATGTGAATCTTACCATCAAGCACATCAGATGCTACACTCTTAGCAGATAGTCCAAGTCAAGAGCAGCAAATTATGTGCACAATAAGTACAAAAAAGTTACCAGTAATCATGACTTTAGTATTCTATTTATTTAAACTGAAATCGATTCGTTAAGTACTGTGTTACGTACTGTCTGTTTTATTTTCTGCAATAGAGACATGGTTTATTAAAACCATTGGCATACATAAATTAGAAGCATTTGAAATGGGGATTTATCATAGAATTCTAAAAATACAATACTACGAAGAATTCAAAAAGAAGAAAACCGCATAATTAGGTCAGACAAAGAGATACGACAATCACAAATACTAATGTAATATGTATTGTAAATGCATATCATTGTTCATGAAATTATTGTATTAAACTAAACAAACAAAAAAAAAAATTGTATAATTCAACCAATCCAATCCAAAACCAACATTCGGAATAGAAATAAATAAAATAAAGTTAAAAAATTTAACGGAACCCCTTACAAGAAATGCAGCTTCTCTGCCGGTTAAGTCTTTTAGCAATATCTATGTTATTCGAACCGCTTCCATGAATTCTTTTTATAGTTGCTTGTTCATGATCAGACAAAATAGTGACACGAGGCATTTTATCTAAGCAATTGTAGAATATTTAAATTAGAATTTGTAGGTGTTTTTTTAATTTTCAAAAAATATGAGTCAAATACAATAACATTATTTGTACAAGATTTCGTTATTTTTTATGTATGTTCAAATATTTAATTTGAAGATTTGAAGTAATTTTTGTTCAGCTTTGATTCACGTAAATCTACGACTTTAATAATAATAAAGCAGTTCAAGAAGACAAAAAGAAAAATTTTGTACTTGACTTTGTTTGAAATCTGGGAACATTGCCACCTTTTTTGCACTCATCACATTAAACAGGAACGTAACTGAAGTATTAAATGAGGCGTAGGTGTACTTAATTTCATCACAATATTTCTATATTAGATTAATTAGACATATATTTTATACACTTATTTGAAAACCTACATTTCTCACAACTAATGTGAGCAAATCCTTCTAAAAATAAGAAAAAAAAGAAGTTTAACTTCGGCTATTGGTATAAATTATATGCCATACTCTTCAGGCACCCCTAGAAAACATACGATCCAGTAATCATTGGTTATAAGAAATGTACATGGTTGGTGAATATACGTCAGGCATATGCCATACGATCCTGTAAGTCTAGGGTCTTGAAATTTACATGGTTGGTGGAGATTGATTAGAGACTTATAGTGTCCAAATATGAGTTCGATAACAACAAATTTTTTCAAAATGGAACTTGAATTTTAATGGGTGGTGTATACAGAAGGTACCCCCTCTAGTGACTCGATTCGACTGTTTTCCTCAGCGTCTTGAGAAAAGAAATCCTTGTGCAAAATTTCAGCTCTCTAGCTCAAAATTTGAGGGACTAATTTGCATGCACACAGACGGACAAACAGAAAGAGAACGGACAAATTGATATGGCAAAATCAACTTATCTCGTCGACCTAATCAAGAATGTAATTTTTAGGGCACCTCCGATGTCTTCTTCTGTATGTTACAAACTTCATGGCAAACTTATAATATTGTTCTGTTCAATATATAAAAATTAAACTTTGTTTGTTTGTTCGAGTCTTATGCGCGGCCACACCATTCATCTGATTGGAATGAAATTTTGTGTATGTGTATGGTTAGTTCCAGCCTTGGACATAGGATATCCGATATGTGGTGCACTTGTCGCGAAATTGGTGAATCTAACATTGCATATAAGGCTTAGAAACTGGTTTTAAATTCTATCATCTATCAATGCCAAAACCCGGATCAAAGTAAATCAAGGTATTCGATTCCTCTGATATTTTCAGAAGTATTTGAAGTGCTGCGTAGTGCATTACAGTTTGTTTTGAATAAAAAGCACATTGTGCCGTTCAACTTTAGTAAATATTTTATGGTAATTTATATAAGCGATTTGCATTTACTGAGTGGCGTAGTTAGTGCCCCGAGGACCCTGGAGCTGAGGGCCGCCATGAACGAATAAAAACAAAATAACATAGGTTGATTAAAAATTGTTAACTAAATTAATTTCAATTTCAGAATCACTTTTATTGTTTACAAAAATATCTCATTAAAAATACATTCCAAATGCACAAAGACAAAGTGCAACAAACTGTATGTAATACACATGCAATTGTCAAAAAGCAATAGACAATGCGCAAGGAATGAATTTCAAAAGCTAATAACAAGTAGTGATGTTCTTTTCCTCTTTCTGCCTCTTCTAGTGCTGAGAAACTCTCACCGCACATCTCTAAATCGTCTAGTGAGAAGTTTAGCAGCAGCGAGCGTTTTGTTTGGCTTAGAGATCAATTTTTGTCGATTCCTCTTTGCTGTCTCTGCTATTTATTACACAAAAATTGTGCGAGAGCAATTCTAATTGTTTGCTATTATTTCTCATTCGTTTTCCTTTCCCGCACTTTTCGCCCATCATAGAAATGAAAACGAATGAGAAAGAACAGCAAACAAACAGAAGAAGAACAAAGAAGAATCGACCAAAATTGCACTTTTTAAATTGGCGTGTATAATAATAATGGTCTTAGTTTGCAAAGTTTTCAAAGTAATCTACTGATAAGGTAAAATAAAATTAAAGTAAAATCATGGACAAAAAAAAAAGGAAACTCAGTGGTGCGTTAAAACGAAAGCAACGCCAGGAAAAAGAAGAGAGTGAACAGAAATTGGAGAAAATAGACAAATTTTTTACTCAACCTTCTACAAGTACTTCTGGCTAAAACATTTCTGTTGATATTGACTCAAATATTCAAATATTCTGCTGAGAAACCTATTGATGAGAATCCCCCAATAATTGCAGTTAAAAATATTGCCGGCAACGATGACGCCACCGATCTTGTCGACGATGACATCTGCACGGCGTACGAATCAGGGAAAGAACCATTGACGTCTACAACAAATAAAACTTCTTTTGACTTGGGAAACTTCACGAATAAGACATTGAGTGATAAAGAAAAACGTCTTATTCTTGATATGGGACCTTTACAGCCTTCAGGACCATTTCGTAAAGATCTACACCAAAGCGACAAGTATTTTTTAACATCGTACTATGTTCAATTTCTAAGTATGGACCAGTCAATCGTTTTGGCTGTGCTATTCCAACATTCTTGATACTGCATATTGTCAACCTTGCTGGTTGTTTGCGTCGCAAAGGAATAGTGTATATTGTACGGGCGTTGGGACATTCGGGACTAGAAGCACATGTCAGATAGAATTAAAAACCACAGTTTCCCGGACGTTCATTCGAAACCATGTTCTGTGTACAAACTTTTGAAATAGAATGATACTATTCACAAGGAAATTGAAAATGAAATTCGTAAAAATGAAATGAATCTCATTTTGGAAAATGGTTCTTACAAGGTTATTCGATGTTATACTTACCCTAGCAAAAAGTTCATTGGCTTTCAGAGGAGACATCGAGAGAACTTAAGTGAGGAAGAAGGACATCACGGCAATTTTCTGTCTATTATAGAGCTTGTTGCACGTTATGATCACATTTTGAAGTAAGTTTTGGATATGCCCAAAGGTATTAATTTTGTTAACAATCAAGTTTTGTTTATTTTTTTAATTGTTTATATGTGAAAATATTTTAAAGTCATGTCTTCCTGATTTTAGGATCTACAAGATATCTGAGCCCAATAATACAAAATGAAATGATTGAGTGCTTAGGGAACTTGAAAATAATCTGCTGGAGAAAATAAGAGCATTACCTTTTTTCGCCATCATAATGGACACTACACAGGATATATCGAAGGTAGATCATTTAAGCTTTGTTCTGAGGTATGCAGTAATAACCAGATGGGAAAATGGACTACCGGTCGATATACAATAGAAGTGAAAGAAATATTTTTAGGTTTTTATGCGGCCATCAAATATAGCGCAGCAGATTTAGTTAAGCAGGTGACTACATTATTTATTGACAAATATATTGATTTAAGAAAGTGTGTGAGTCAAGGTTATGATGGAGCCAGTGTAATGAGTGGTGTTTATAATGGAGTTGAAAAACAGGTTAAGAATATTCAGCCAAATACGGAGTATGTACATTCCACCAGTCATAAATTGAATTTAGTGATAAATGATGCCGTTAGCAGTTTTGTGGATATACAGACCTTTTTGCAACGATTCAAGACTTATATAGTTTTTTCGGGAATAGCATTAAGCATTGGGATCTCATATCAATTATGCATCCAAAATCGCGATATCGATTTAGACAATTTAGACGATTTAGCAGATGTGAAAACAAAACTTCAATTTTACAGAAATGACTTTGAATCGTTCAAGTGCAAAGCCAGTGAAACTGCAAAAAAATATGACCTAGATCACGACAAAACGACAAAAAAAAGTTAAAAAAAAAAAATTTTGATGAACTAGCTTTTGACCGAATTCCGAAATAGAGAAGAAATATTTAAAATTACAATTTTCAAAAATCTACTAGACCTTATAATAGGCCAGTTAAATTCAAATTTCATTGGCATGAGTGCAGTCTGTCAAATATTGCATTTCCTATCACCATCCTTTTTACGCAAGGTAGATGAAGCGAGTTTGTTACAAAAATTAGATGCTTTCCAAAGTAAATATTCTGATATAATAGGCTCTAATTTTTCAATTCAGTTTATTAATATTTACCACCAAGTTCTACCTAAATTGACCCCAACAAGGACTGTTGAACAATTATGTAAGGAAATTGTAAATAAATATGCAATGGTAGAATGCGGCATTACGGAAGTGTCTACCGCAATTTTATTGTTCTATGCAAGAACAGTAACTTCTACAATAGCGGAAAGATCAAAATAGAAAATTAAAAACAATAAAAATTATTTAAGAAATAGTATGATTCTAGATAGATTCAAACATTTGGCGCTCATAGCAATAGAAAACAAGGCGGCATCAAATTTAGATTTAATTGTTCTTATAAATGATTTAGCAAAATCTAAGCCAAAAAAAGATTGTAAAATAAATTGTTAAAAAAATGGTTGACTTTGTTTTATTCTCTTCTTATACTAACTGTAATTTACTCATTGTTTATACTTAACTAGCTTTGCCTGCGATTTCGCACGTGATCCTTTTACCCAGGTCGAACTCTATTCGGTACTTTTTATATGAAAGCAAAATAAACAAACAAAGTGTCACAATAATTATAATATATTAGGAAGTATCACTAAATACTATCTGCTGTGTTACACATAATACTTAGTAGTTTGGTTTAAATAGGGCCCCAATTTCATTTTCGCCCCGGGGCCCTTGCTGACTTAGCTGCGCTACTGCATTTACTATGTATGGAAAACTTTTATAAATACGAAAATGTCCAATATGTTTTGCATTTGTACTCGAAATGCAATTATGCAGTACTACACTTAATCGATTTCCATTGTTTAGATCAAGAGCGTTTTCTTAAACTGTATACGTATTATTATTTTTTAAGAAAAATAATCAACAAAATGCAATGAAAAAGATTTGACCAGCTCGTGCTGCATTCCAACCCGCACTATGCGCACTACGAGGCACCACTCTATGCACTCAACCACGGCGGCAGTCTATTCTTTCTCACTTGTCTTATGATATTCCCCCTCCGGGAAATTCTTCTGAGTTTTATAGTCTTGATGTATAGAACTCATATTCCTGGAGGGAACATTATTTTCATTTATAATTTGTGATCCAGGTTATCCTCTATAAATGGGATTTCTTGGCTACTACATGAATGAAAACAATATGGGCCACCAACCCATGGACTTTTGGAGTTCGAATTTGGTAGTACCTAGGGTACGAAGTCTGACCAGAGGCTATTTTCTGGTACCACGGGTGGACAGGAGCCCACGGAACTTGTTCCGTCCTGGCCAGCGGACAAATACTAAAACTAAAATATTTTCAAAAGCTTAAAGGGGCCCCATATAAGAAACATTTTGGTTTGTATGGCAGTTATACGAATGTTGATGTCTATGCATCAGAAACTTATAATGTCGAAATTTCAATTTGATTGGACCACTAGCGAGGGTACCTCCCATACAAACCCACCATTAAAATTCAAGCTCCTATTTGCACGATTTTTTTGATTTTTGGACTATTGAACTGAAATTTAGTCAGCATAAGTTCTTAATATAGGCGCGGACCACTAGGGGCGTACCTCCCATACAAACCCAAATCTGGTACGGAATTTTCCGTGTACGAGACATGGATAATATAATATAAAAAGTATACAAATTCATAAAATAATGTATTGAAATACATAAGAATATACGTATACCATAATACTTTTCTAATTTCCTCCTTTCCTTCTTAACTTTCCCCTGAGCTGAATGCCTCTGTCGTTATTGCTCAGAATAAATACTACGTTATAATTTGTAATTATAATCTTAGTTCTAATAAATAAATAAATAAAATAATGTTTGTGTTGAGATAATTTATTTAAAAAATTCACTTGTTAAAAATGCTCAAACAGAAAGAAACAAATGATAATATTTAAGATTATTAATATTGTTCACAAAACAGAAACGTGACGTGCGGGTGCAAAAAGCAATGAAAGAGAAATAGAAAATAGAAAAAAAAAGAAAAATAAATAAAACAAACAAATATTAAAAAGAAGGAAAAACATCACCATTGGTCTCACTAAAAATCAAATACACTTCAGATTCATAAATTTCTAAAATTGAATAGTAAATATTTTCATTTTATATTGTATATATAATTTGATATAGTGTATTGTATATATATTGGATATAAATAAGAAAGTTAAAAACATTCTTTAACAATGTAAAATAGAGTCACAATTTTAAACTTAAACTGAAATGTTGAAAATATTATTAAGTAGTTCAATAAATCAAGAAGAAAAAACAGATTCTGTGCAAATTTATTCTCTATTACTCAGTTTAGTCTAAATGGTGGCCATGACGTTCAGTGGTCGGTTGGGTAATGGCAGCTACGCTTACTGATGTTTTAATAGAAATAGATAAGACCATCTACAAAATATCACTTTAAGATCTCAACAAAAATAGATCAGTTTTCAGTGAAATCAACTGACATGATTAAACCGATTAAAAACATAACATTTGTATGAGTAAAAAATTCAAATTACAATTTCTAATTGAAATTTTACGATTGCTTCGTTTTTTTTTTTTTTTTATTTGGAAAGCCCGATTTTATCTAGATTTAGAGAATATTACATTGGTCCCTATATAACTAGACACAGTAGTAACGCGATTTCTATAATTCAATATCTAAATAATTAATATGTCATAAGGATACTTTACTTTTATATTGTAAATTGTTTGAGACTAGGAAGCGATATACAATATTAAAAGTTTAAATGAAATTAAATTTTTACATTATAAAATAATCTGTATTAGCTGCCTGCAACCAATTCTAGTTTACAAGCAGGAAAGAAATAAATAAATAAAAATAAAATATTTTAAGATTCCAATTTAATAAATATTTACACATCCTATTGTCGAAGGATTACTCTAAGTTAATTTTCCATATCCAGAATAGTTTATTTAAGCAATTTAAAAGAGAATCTCTTAATAAAGAATAGAACTGCAGAACTTTTTTTTGGATACATCATAGAGATGAAATTTTCTTCGTGATACTAATGGACCATAACAAATTTCAGACCATTTTGGCACTTAAAAAACATAGGTATGTATCTAGTGAACTACAAAACGAAATTTGTTGCTTTTCTATCTATATTTTACAACTCTTTATTAAAAAGGTGCTCGTATATGTTTCAGAAATATGCATCACACTTTCTCAAGCGTATAATGTGGATGAAGCTGCCAGAAAAATCCTTTTGCTTTGCATATTCCACACATCCACATCTGGAAAGAGTGTCTCTTCTGGTTTGACTGAATGCAACTAGAGAACATAAACCTAATTTGCTTATGATTGGAACGCTAAAATTGTGAAATAGTACATCGAACTGAGACATTATTATGCATATAATTGGAAAGTTAGGTTAACCCGTTCTATGCGTTACAAACATCTCATTAAAGCGCACATAGACTTACAATAAGTTTGCAATGTTTTTTAAAACTTTTAAAAGAAACAACAACAATAATTATTTCGTTGTACTTGAACTACATAGTTTGCACTGAAAGATCTGAAAATCTTTGCTGATGCCATTGGCTTTTGGCCAAGTTTACAATATGAAAATCGCCAAGACAAGAATAAAAGTCATAAGTATTTAGGAGGAGGGAAAAACTGCATTCGATAAAAGATATTTTGATGAAATTACAAAAATTGTTAATGGTTTTTATCTTCCTTTCGTAAAAAAAAAAAAAAACAAAACATAATGTAAACAATAATAAATAAAAAATGTTGCTTACGGTTGGATCAAGGCAACGAACACATTGACACATGAAATGCTTAGTCATTCCGAGGAAGACACGACGTGCCAAGGTGCTCCAAAGTACCTTCGTATATGTTGTAGTGATCTCAGTATCCTTGGGTATAAACTTGGTAGCTGTAATCACAATGGTCTCAGCGTCAGCAAAATGATGAGTAGCATTTGGTGTACACTCATGATTAAGTATGCCGGCAGTAGGAAATAGAGCACGGACAACAACTTCTTTACCATCTGGTGTACAACGGCTACGCCCATCAAAGGCATTTGTATTGAAAGTGCAGATCGTGCGATAGAAATAATGTAACATATCCTGCTCCTTTGGGAAATACTCAAAACAAGCAGCAGCACGTTCTATTTCCTTCTGATAATATTTATCCGGATTCGCTTGCATGGCATAGAGGAGTTTACGTTGGGGTTCATTCAAGAAAAAGCAACGCACTACGGATAGGATGCGCAATATGGCGGGCACAATGCGTTTGCGCTCTTTAGGTATCCAATTGCGAAAGAGTTTACATTCATTAGCATGACGTTCTGAATGTGAACACAACTCTGAGCATACAGGTAGACCACAACCGGTGGAACAGAGGGCACTCTCATCATCATCTCCCGGTGGGAGATTATAGCAAATTGTACAACGACGTAAATTCGATGATCGGTGAGCGGTGGGTCCAACTAGCAGGGTATGTTCACGAAAAAGTTCTTCACCACGTTTGATGTCACGTGTTGCAAAAACTCCCCGACCCGATATCGGTGAATCGGCAACAACCCAGGCTGGTGTTGTTGAACGCAATGTACCCAAATGCAAATCAATCAGTTCAGCTAATTCCGGTGTTGTTGCGGTGATTGACATATCCGGAGCAGGAACTGCACTGACATTTGTAGCAGCTGTGGCAGTTGTGGCAGCCATTTTCACTTGATTTTCGTTTCGTGTTGCTCACGTAATCTTTTCAAATTTGCCGGAATCTTCCGATCGCCTCAACAGACGCCACGCCACGATAATCTAAGCACAACTGCTATGCTACATTTAAATTTATTTGCCTATCAGCCCGTGATATCACTCGAATTCAATACTTCTTCTCCCCTATTTTATCGCCTCTTGCTTGCTTCATTGTTGTCATCGTTGCCGGATTCCAACAGTTGCTCTACGGCAAAATTTAAATGTTTTTCTTGTTGTTTTGTTTTCGTTTTTTATATCATTTTTATTTTTGTTCTTATTTTGTTCAATTCAGTTGCAGTCTCATCAACATCTCTACCGTATCCGCGTCTTTTTTGTGCTTGTCTCTCATGTTCGAATATTTTTGTATGCCATGGAGCATATCACCATATCTAATTTTAGATGGTGTTTCTCTCCGCATCTCTAAGATATGTATCTCATTCGTATACATACATATATAGAATAGATCTCTGTATATGTGAATAAATGAACAAACTATATACTATGTATGTACTCTATATACATATATGTATGTATGTATGTATATATTGCATATAAGTATCCAACTAGAACGCACGCCCCCTTTTATGGCTGGAGCATACCATCCGTGTTTGTTTCTATTTTGCCAAAATATTATTTTAAAATATTTTATACATTATTAATATTAAATTTAAGAAATTCTTATCTATCATGTTAATGCAACTATCAAATAATACGAAATAATACAAGTATAATATTCTACTTCAAACCTTTATCTAATTATTTATCCTACGTATGTACATATGTTGCATGGCTTTTTTATTTCCCCTCAAAATTATTTCTAATTGAATATAGGTATATTGGACCATGTCTCAAAGCACTTTATGCTTATGTTTATTATTTTTTTTCTAATTTTAATTATATTACATTTTCCCTCGCTCCTCTGCCTTATTGGAAGTAAGTATTGGATAGGTTCTATAAAAGTTATTCCCTTTTCTACTAACTGAAAATGTAAAATTGTAAGTAAAGTATTGAAATTCGAATTGGATATACAATTTTTTGACACATAAAAACTAAAAAGATCCAGAAATGGAAACAACAGTTCTGGATCTTTTTCTGTTTTTGGGGGTACAATATGTTCAACCTAGAAAAAAAACAGAAACAGATCTAGAACTATTGGTTTATTATTGTTTTGATTCAATTCAGAAGTTCAATTAAAGTGAGAAGTAGTTCGAAGCAGCACCTGTCATCATTTAATGCTACCACAATTTGTTTCAAGGAAGATTTTAAGGCTTTGGTATGTGTTCAGTTGGGTAACCAAAAGAAAAAGAAACTTGCATGAAGGCGAGGTGCATTCAACGTGTTGATTGGTGGAATTTTCATGGACAATGACACGCAATTTATACAATATTTTCGTATAAAGCGCATCGTAAATATAACAATTAGATATAAGTCTGAAATCAATCATGAGCCATTTCCTTGAGATATCAATGCAATCACCTACGACTGCATCAGGTCAGAAAAATACTGATGATTATTTCGTATATAGATTTTTCCAAACTGCTGCATTATATACGCATATTAGAATAAAATGCCCACCAAGAGCAGATTCAGCATTTTATAATTTCAAAGATTTTCATTCGATGGTCTTATTGGCAATCATTGATATAATAAATAAATTAAATATAATATAAATTTATTGCGGATGTTGACTGAGAAGGTGATGCAGGTATAAATTTCAAAAGTAACTTAATTTCCTTATATTTCTTATTAAATATTTCCGTCTCCACAGCAACTTTTTTTTTTTTTAAGTTTAATGGGGATGATGATAAACGAAGGGAAATGCAACAATCTAACTCCTTCTGCTCTACCATCAACGAAGGTACTCAAGGCAGCATTCGTCTTTGACGAGCATGAAGAACGACAAAAAATGTATTTGGCAGCATGTCATTATATTTCCGGATTTCAAAGACCAAGAAAATTTACAAGATTATTCTCACTGCATGCATTCTGCATAATATGATTCGTTATGGTGAAGTACTAAGTACTACATCGGAGGCAACCTTTAATGATACTGAAAGTTTAACTGCAATATTTCGAACTCTCATCGCAATGTCGAATTCAATGATGGAGTAGTTAATTGTAAAAAAACGAAAGCATGGTTTCTTAGAATTTAAATATTTTAATGTAATTTTCAATATTTTTAATAAGAAAAAAACAATGTACAATTTTTAATTTCACTTTGTCGTCTTTATTCTTTCCTGTTTATTAAAAGCAAAGTTCGGATGTAATTGTTATGCTTTATACAGTTTGTTAGTTGGAATACTTTATACAGTCGATCCCGAGGTCCCGCATTTGTGATATCTCTTCCTGGTCGTCTTCCGTTATTCATTGTGCTGTCTAGTGACTTTTTTTGGCTAGGTTGTTGTCTGATTGTCTTCCTATTAAGAATTAAATGAATACAAAGAGTTAAGATCTTCTTGCAGTCTAAGAGGGGAAGCAGCTTCATTAAAATAAAAGAATATGTTTTACATCATAAGCGTACATGACCACACGAGAATATGAAATAGAGACAGGAATATCGTTGAAAAATAAGTATTGTTGAAGAATAAGTTGAAGTTGTAGATGACTACCTTGAGGAACTCCGGAAGTAACATGGACAGTTTCCGATAGAGAATAACATTACTTTTTGGAACGATTAATCAAGTAGGATTTGATCCAACTAAGAAAATGTAGTGGAAACCCCATAATATTCAGTTTATACAAAAGAAGGTCATGGTTTACTGAGTCAAAGGCTTTAGAAAAATCAGTATAAAAAACATCAGTTTAAAACCTATTAATGAAACCACGATTAACTAGCGAAGTAAATTGAAGAAGATTACTGGTTGCGGACCTACTTTTTACAAACCCATGCTGTGATAGAGAAATAACAGCCTTACAGAAATGTTGTATACTCGACATAAGGACTTGTTCAAACAACTTGGGAATAGCTAATAATTTAGATATGCCCTTTTAGTTTGAGATATCCGATTTATTACCTTTTTTATGTAGAGGAATAATAAAATAATTCGTCCAAATAAACGGAAATGACGCTACCTGGAGCGATAAGTTGAAAGGCCTCAATAGCGGTATACACAGGGAACTTACACACTGTATTAGGATACAATTAGGGACATCATTTGGACCAATCGAATTAGAAAATTGCAGTGATCCAAGATTATGTAAAAGGTTTACGTCATCTATTACAGGCATTCTAAAATGATTTATTGGATGAACCAGATAAGGGTACGAAGCACATGAAAATATCAAGGAAAAAAAGGTCTATTATGGGACTTAAACGTGGATATTGCGACATGGAATCTTTCAAAATCAAGAGTAGACCCAGATGTTTTAAATTTTTTATAGGGTCTAGACTTTCTGTTTTTAGCGTTGAAGCTCACAAGTAAGCCACGGTGGTTGATAAGATACCTTTTCCTCCTTTATAAGAGAAACACATTCAACAAAGACAGAGTTCAATGAATCGTAGAAAAATTTAGGCGCAACTAACATGTCCGAACAATTATATAAGAAGGACCAATCAACCTATGTCAGCAAAACATTTAGCAAATTAAAATTTGCCTTTCGGAAACAAAAGCGACGTAGAGGAAGAGATGTTTTCTTTACAGAACCATAATTCGTAAGACTCAAAGAAATTTCTAAAGAGGGATGGAAAAGGTCTTCAGGAAGGGATAGTGGATGGAATTTTGGCACAACAGAGATAGAGCTATCATTAGTCAACTCTAAATCCAACAACCTGGGTAGGTGATTTGCTACAAAACTACTACTAACGGAAAAGAGGAAGATCAATCAGACTATCGACGAATTCATGAAGAGATCTGGAGCGTACCCTCGATTTTATTGCAATAAGAACACCACCACCACGATGCATCCGGCGATCATATCTATAAATTACAAAATGATTTCCGAGAATTTCATTATTAAGAACATTAGATGTAAGCCATGTCTCAGAAAAAGCAACGATATCAGCCTCAAACGAAAAACTATCCATCCCAATACAATTTATTATGCATGGACAATAGTCCTCTAACATTTCTATAATGAATAGGAGATCTCTATCTCCTCTAGACTGAAAATTAGTTTTTTGAAGCCGAGCTAGGAACAGAAAGTGAACTGGATCGAACCGGTAACATAACAGGACTAGATCTGAATCTTTTCTTATGTTTGAATTCATGAACAACCATATATTTAGGCCAGAATTTATGATTGTACATTTCAGGAAACGCTTCAGGAGGCACGCTTTTTTGAAACGAAGATCCCTAGGTTTTAAAAGGTTAAATTTATGTAGCCTAACGTTCACATTATATCTAGATGCATTATACCTATTAATGTCAGCACAGGTAGTACCTGAAGACAACCTGGAGAGGAAAACTTGTTTCTAACGGACAACTACCTACTAACAAAATTAATTATATTATAAAAACTTCAATGTTACATTTTAATATTACAATATTAATAAAAAAAAAAAAAAAGCATAAAACAAAATAAGAAGCATTTAATGGTTTATTAAATCATTAAGATTTTATTTCAGTCGTATCTTGGTTTTCATAACTTCACTTTTGTCTATCGCTTTGTGCATCAAAGATAATGCATTCAGTTCTTTCTTTATTCGCCCAAACGATTTGTTTCTCAGCAACAATAGAATTAAATCCTTAATGCCAACGATTCCAAAAACTGGTCGATGTCATCGTACGGCTTTTCTGGCATGAAACCTGATAATCTTGGAAGTCTGTCCAAAAACTTTCTTAGCATTTAATCCGATACATTCACTTCTTCTCATTGGCTTCGTTTATTCCGGGATAGTGTAGTCTGTTACCAACGATGAAAGCGTACTAAACTCAAATTTTATGAGCGATGTTTGAAGCAGTAAAGAAAGTGATTCATGGGATCGCACGAAATATCCTCTCTTCGTTTTCACCACTTTAACTAAAAAAAAATAAAGGTAAAAATTGTCATGAACAATGCGAAAATAAATGAATTAAAGTAGAAATACAAACCATATATGTTTATTTCGCTTACCAATTACAATCACAAACGATCTCTGGCTTCGGTGTCACGGAATCTTTTATATTTTCCATTATACAAAATTTCACTTAATTTAATGAAATTTATATACTTTTCTTCATCCTCTTCGCTAAAATTTTTTTTTATTTTTGTACAGCTAAAACACAAAATACAAATAATCACAGATTAGGACAGAACCAGAAAGAATAAAAAATAATTATTTCTGCTTTTGATTCAAATATACTGAATTTTGTTTTAGTTGCTAATGTAATTTGGAAGCACTGTGGACCTGTTCTGTTTCTGTTTTCTTCTGGTTTCTGTCGGTAATGTACTGAAATCTGGATTTGTTTCTACTTTATGCGGCACACAGCCTTAGTTAATCTTTTAAATTCAAGGACTGTTGAATAAGATCTTCTTCTTGGTCTATTCAGCATAACAGTATATGTGCCATAATCGTCATAATCATCATAATTATCAATAAGCAAACGTATATATCACCACAATAATTATGCCAAGATTGTTTTATAATACTTTAGAACAATAACAACAAGAAGATTTCGAAAACATAATTTCCACATCTAAAGTTTATATCGAGTCTTCGGCGCAGTCTGCAATACAAACATGAAGACGAAGTATGTACATAAAAATAATAAAAAGTATAACATACTTTTTGGCTTTGACTGAAATTTTAAATTTTCATAATTTTGTTGCATGTACACAAAACGCCAATTTGTTTATTGTTAACTTAACTCAAACAAAAAGCATTTCGAGAAAACCGCGTTCAAAATTTTCAATTTTCTTAAAAATTGGCTAATTATAGAAATTTTTCCTCTTCTCACGCGGAGACTGAAATTATTACACAATATCAAATCAAATCACATCATCAAATAACGAATATTTCTGGAGTTAAACATGTGCGATATGTGCCAGAAATCTCTACTAACACAATTCAACCCAATTGCAAATCACGTTGTGCCAGAAATCTGATTAGACGGTTTTGAATCATATCAATTTTTTTAGGGGCGATTTGGTTAGATTCACCCTTATATGATGCTATTTTTTTTAAAAATATATAGCTTATTACCTTCCTTAGTAATCTGCATTTGTAGAATTCAACATTTCAGTTGTTCTAGATATCAGTTTGCATTATTCATAAATCGCTTTTCATTAAAGCAAAATCATTCAAAAATTCAAATTTTTCTTTAATTCAATTAATTCATATGTTGGAAAAAAAAAACTTTAACTTAAAAAATAACTGAAAACTAACTTAAATTAACTAACAACTAAGATATTGGCACGTAACTAATATAATCTTTGCTTACATTGAATGGCGAACATTAAAATTTACGTTGTATTGATCTATTTTTTCCTGAACTGTTTTACCTTAGCTTTTTCATGTAACCGGGTAGTGGAAAAGTGGAATGGTAAATTAAGTAACATTTTAAGCAATTTGTTCTGCACAATTTGTAATCTTTTAATGTAAGTGGAAGCACAATCACCCCAAATCTGACCCCCATATAGCAAAATTGGATTGAATATGGTCTTGAAAAAAATGAGTTTGTCCCGTGAAAGTTTGAATTTCCGATTTATGAGGGGATAAAGTATGCAAATAGTTTTGTTTATCTTATCCAGAGTTTTAACAATGCGTACATTAAATGAAAGTTTTTTGTCTAAGTGTAATCCTGGATATCGTAAGCTATTGGTCCAATGGATGTCAGTACACATTAAATAATATCGGACCCAATACTGATCCCTGCGGAACCCCAGCATTAATATCCTTGGTGTGCGATTGAACTCCACTTAATTCGACGAAAAAATGTCGGTGGGTAAGAAAACTTTGCACAATTTTTGTAAGGTAAATGGGCGTATTGACACTCATAAATTTGTGTACTAAGCCGTCATGCCATACTGTATCAAAAGCTGCTTGTATGTCTAAAGTAACCAGTCCGATTGACTTCTTATCTTTCATATTCTGCTTAGTAAAACTTTTAAGCTTGAGAAGAGGGTTAATGTAACTCATATTGGGCCTGAAACCAAATTAAGTCGCAGGTATAATAGAATGTGCTTCTAGATGCACATTCAGTTTCTGCCATATGATTTTTTCAAAAATTTTTGAGAAGCATGTTGCTTAAGCTGATATGGTGGTAGTTTCAGTAAGGTGGGTTTCCCTGGTTTGGGAATGGCTATAATTTTTGCAGTTTTCCAAGATTTCGGGATATAACCAATCTGATGGCAATATTCAAAGATGGAAGCAAGAAAACGATAGAAATGTTAGGAATATTGTCCAAACCTGGAGATTTCTTCGTCTTAAGTGAGTGTATTATATTCACAACATCATCAGATGATACAAATGGTGCATCAAACAAGTGATGATTGTTAAGTTCACTCACAGAAGCCTGTATAGTGCGCATGGTTATGCCGTCTGACAAAGCCTCAGGCAATTTGTGTTTTTCTTGAAAAACATCTGCAAGTATATTGGCTTTTTCTTGCCTAGTAGAGAAAAATCTATCATTGTATACGAAGCTTAGTACAAATTGGTTTTGGTTTTTAGTTAATTTGGCTACTTTCCAAAAACTTTTCGAGTGTCTACCTACATTCATCATCTTATTGTTCCAAGTGATGTTATTTTAAACAGATAGTAATTTTTTAATTTGATGATTCAGATAGTTTAGTTGAGCCTTACAAATAGAATGCCTTGTTCTAAACCAGTGTCTTCTTACTACGTTTCTTTTTTTAATAAGCTCAGAGATGTTATTGGGCAATTTCTTAGAAATAGTTTTAAAAAGTTTCCTAGGCACTGCAATTTCGAGTGCTGAGGCTTCTTCTGTAGTAAGCGAGTCAACCATTTTATCTATAAGCTCAATGGTGGGAAACGCAATTTGGTAAGACTGCATATCACTAAAATGACAGTTTAAGGTTCGCTTAAAAAGTCTCCAATTAGCTTTCGAGTACATAAGAAAGGTCTTTCCATCCATATTTGGCTTGGAAGCTACCTTAGCAATTACTGGAATGTGATCTGATGCAAGGTCATTACAGGAAATCGGTTCAGTTATCAAATTAGGAGAGTTTGTGATGAATAGGTCTAGTGTTGAAGGTTTTGCTTTGTAGCTTGCTGGAATATATGTCGGATCTTTTGGGTACAATATTGTAAATTTATCAACGTATGACAAATCATAAAGAATATTTCCCCAAGAGTTTGCCTTACCGCAATTCCACAATCTATTTCTGCAGTTCAAGTCACCACCTAGTATGTATGAAAATTTAATTAAATCTGACTTGAAACAGTTTTTTAGGTGGTTTTTGTCATTCGACAGAGTGCGTGATCTATTTAAACATTTTGCCGACAACCCAGGAAAGTAAGCAAAAAACAGTTTAATTGTGTTATGTAAATCTATACTAACTTCTACTCCTATATTTTCAATCAAGTGTGTATTTATATACGGAACTTCCTTATGCTTCAGTAAGTTATTAATAGCTATAGCAACACCACCTCCCATACTTGAAGTGCGATCATATCGATAAATAGTACAATTAGGGATTATAAACCGATCCTTTTGAGTTAACCAGGTTTCGCTGATTAAACAGACATGAATTTTATTGAGACTAAGGAAGTTTGCAAGTTCATTTTTTTTTTGCAACTGACGGCACGTGGATTCCATGTCATAATATTTAGATGATCTACATTATTTATTACTATAGACATATTCACTATTTATATGTAAAATATGAATCTGCCGAAACCAAAGATGTTTCACATTAAAAATATCTCATATGATACTTCCTAAATTTAAGTCCATTTAAAACAAACAAAAACAAAACAAACAAAAACAAAACAAACAAAAAAAAAAAAAAAAACACCAAAACATTGGTAACAAGCTTTAATGTATCCACAATATTTAGTTTTGCCCTCTAATTATTATCTATTATAATTGGATACCCAAATCATCATTTACTGCTGCTATTAATATAACGTTTAGTTGAATTGAATTGAAATACAATTCATCAATTAGAAGTTAAAAAAGAAGTCATTATAAGATATAAAATACTATTGAAAATAATCTTGTTTTAAATGTACAGTTAAACCTTTTGATTAATCAAACCATCACAACTAGCTAATTCGAGAAATGTGCAATATGCGTGCCCCATCAGAAATGTCACTCATGAAGAAATCAAGGTCCAAATGAAAAACCTCAAGATAAAAAAAAATTTTCCACATTCAATATGCATTCAATAAGCACTTGAAACAAAAAAGTATTGATCTGCTAAATCTTGGATATCATGCAAGCCACAAGTTAATTAAGCTGATTCCATGCAAGCAATATCTCCTTTTCAAGAGCTACTTGATAGACAGAGTTTCTATTTGTTGTAACAGTTCACGATACTGACTCTGGCATAAAGCACATCAGGGCTGATGAAGGGTAAATGTCCGTGTGCCAGTTTTGTACACGCTATATACATACTTCAAATATGCCGGAACCAAATAGCGAGAATATTTTGCTGAGGACTCTCCCAATGTATCAGTGTATTAATTTCTTTAGCTCCTGAAACAGTGAAAGATTGCTGAAGCACTCAAATTCCCTGCCAAGGTCTCCTCATCCCTCATCAGTTGAAAAGACTTCATCCAAACGACCTACTTAATAGGAGATCCTAAGATGTCATATTATTATTACTTATGCTGAAAGTCACTGAGTGTGTAGAGTTAAATAAAGCTGATTGCGAACAATTATGTTGTAGTTAACTTGATTGCCTTCTTTTTCGACGGCGCAATATGATGCGAAGACAATGACGGAAATGCCAAATACAATATGAATCTGCCGAAAACAAAAAAAAAAAAAAAACACCAAAACATTAGGAACCTTTGATTTTTGTTTATTGTATTTTATATTTCATTTTTATTTCAAACTTGTACACACATCACATTTTGGCTAACAAACAATTTTTTTTTTTCAATACACTTATTAAATTAATTAAATTATCTTGTTAAAATGGGGAACTTACCACAACAGATAACATTAGAAGAAGTAAAGGACGTTTTACGAGAGGCTATGGAGCCACTTTCGGTCCATGAAATCTTCAAAACATTGAGACCTTATACAACATCCCCACAAGCTGAAAACGAGGCAAAATTAACTATTTTACATCATCTTCAAACAGCACAAAATGCAGAAGAAGTAGATGATGTCGATCAAGAATTATTTTACCTAATCGCACCAATTGCAGAATACCTCGAAAATGTGGAAGAAGAAGACATGGAGGTTGACTAATTAGATTGATGGATATAGAATGAGATATTTTTCCCGTATCATTCTAAAATTAATCGCATATATATATTGGATTGCCTGGATAATAATAAGATGGGTGTTAAAACAACTAAATTGTAGTGGTTACTTCTAAAATGTCATTTGAGTGAAATTTGTTTAGTCGTCGTTGTACCGCGCTTTGTGTTAAACATATGTACAGCATGAGTATGTTAAATATATTTGGAGGCTTTTGAAGTCGCTGAATGTAAAAAGTGTCGGCAACTGGAGATCATCACGTAGGGTAGTTTGCGGACAAACTTTGGAACTCCCAAGATACTGTGAAAAGTAGCTAAGAAATATATACAAATTTATCTGACGGGTCTATTGCTAGTTTTCAAAGAAATACAACTGAAAATATTAATGAAAATTTCATATAAGAATAAAATAAAGAATCATACACCAAAATTTGTTATTACTTTTCGTGGCTCAGCTAGAAATAAAAAAAAAAAAAAATAGAAAGAACGTTATCTTCAAAATGAAATACTCTACACCCAGTGATAGTTTCATTGTAGTATTTAAGCTTTATTCGCAACAAAATGGGTAGTTTGTATGGGAGGTACCCCCATATTGGCTCGATTCTGCAGGTTCCGACAAATGTCCTGCACCTGTCTTGGAAACTGATAGTGTCAAAGTTTGAGTTCGATGGGACAAAACAAAAAGAAGTTTGTCTAATAAGAACCTAGTGGTCCGATCAAACTGAAACTGAATCGAAAATATAAGTTTCTGATGTATAGTCATCAAGTTTTTGAAAATGTTTTAGTTTTAGTATTCATTTTTGTTGCGGATAGAACTACATATTCTGGAAAAGGTTCAACTCTCTAGCTATTACGGTCCAAGAGATATGACCTGTGGACGGAGGAATGAACGGACAATGAAGTCTTTCCAATTGGGTTCCGTATGTTACCCTTTGTGTACGAAACCCTAAAAATAAAATATCAATGGACTCGCAATGTCATCTGTTACACTTAAAAAGGTGGGAAGAGAGAAGAATGTAATACACCAAACAGACAAAAGTTAAGGTGTATGTGTAAGTTTACGAATTTCGTAGACTTAAAGACTGTTCATTTTAACCAAATAGCGAGAATATTTTGCTGAGGACTCTCCCAATGTATCAGTGTATTAATTTCTTTAGCTCCTGAAACAGTGAAAGATTGCTGAAGCACTCAAATTCCCTGCCAAGGTCTCCTCATCCCTCATCAGTTGAAAAGACTTCATCCAAACGACCTACTTAATAGGAGATCCTAAGATGTCATATTATTATTACTTATGCTGAAAGTCACTGAGTGTGTAGAGTTAAATAAAGCTGCCTGCGAACAATTATGTTGTAGTTAACTTGATTGCCTTCTTTTTCGACGGCGCAATATGATGCGAAGATAATGACGGAAATGCAAAATACAATATGAATCTGCCGAAACCATGAAGAAGTTTCACTTCAAAAATATCTCTTCATAAATTTAAGTCAATTTAAAACAAATAGGCACAAACAAAAAAAAAAAAAAACACCAAAACATTAGGAACCTTTGATTTTTGTTTATTGTATTTTATATTTCATTTTTATTTCAAACTTGTACACACATCACATTTTGGCTAACAAACAATTTTTTTTTTTCAATACACTTATTAAATTAATTAAATTATCTTGTTAAAATGGGGAACTTACCACAACAGATAACATTAGAAGAAGTAAAGGACGTTTTACGAGAGGCTATGGAGCCACTTTCGGTCAATGAAATCTTGCACGCATTAAGACCAAATATAACATCCCCACAAGCTGAAAACGAGGCAAAATTAACTATTCTACATCATCTTCAAACAGCACAGAATGCAGAAGAAGTAGATGATGTCGATGAAGAATTATTTTACCTAATCGCACCAATTGCAGAATACCTCGAAAATGTGGAAGAAGAAGACATGGAGGTTGACTAATTAGATGTTGAATATATTTGTAGGCTGTTGAAGCCGCTGAATGTAAAAAGTGTCGGAAACTGGAGATTATCACGTAGGGTAGTTTTGCGGACAATCTTTGGAACTCCCAAGATTCTGTGATGAGGGAAGAAATATCTAAGAAATATATACAAATTTATCTGACGGGTCTATTGCTAGTTTTCAAAGAAATACAACTGAAAATATTAATGAAAATTTCATATAAGAATAAAATAAAGAATCATACACCAAAATTTGTTATTACTTTTCGTGGCTCAGCTAGAAAAATAAAAAAAAAAAATAGAAAGAACGTTATCTTCAAAATGAAATACTCTACACCCAGTGATAGTTTCATTGTAGTATTTAAGCTTTATTCGCAACAAAATGGGTAGTTTGTATGGGAGGTACCCCCCATATTGGCTCGATTCTGCAGGTTCCGACAAATGTCCTGCACCTGTCTTGGAAACTGATAGTGTCAAAGTTTGAGTTCGATGGGACAAAACAAAAAGAAGTTTGTCTAATAAGAACCTAGTGGTCCGATCAAACTGAAACTGAATCGAAAATATAAGTTTCTGATGTATAGTCATCAAGTTTTTGAAAATGTTTTAGTTTTAGTATTCATTTTTGTTGCGGATAGAACTACATATTCTGGAAAAGGTTCAACTCTCTAGCTATTACGGTCCAAGAGATATAACCTGTGGACGGAGGAATGAACGGACAATGAAGTCTTTCCAATTGGGTTCCGTTTGTTACCCTTTGTGTACGAAACCCTAAAAATAAAATATCAATGGACTCTAAACTTTTTTTTTAAGGATCAAATAAAAAGAAAACTACTGACTTCAGAACTTGAAGGAATTACATATTTATTTTTTCACTTTTATAAACATTTAATGGAACCAAAAAAAAAAAAATATATTACACATAAATTACAATTATTTATATAATTATTATTATTTATTTTATTTTGGTAATTTTAAGGGATTAACACATAAACGCACACACATACATATGTGAGTTTAAAAGAATTAAAAAGAAATATATATACTTATATATATTTCATTTCTAATTTGGCATGACAACAAAAAATTAGTCATTCATTTTTATTGAAAGAACAAAAAAAAAGCTAGCTGAAATTTTTGAAAATGAAGAGCATAAAATTTTAAATTCTTTTTGCTCTGTTCCGCTTCATCTTCTTCTATATTTTTTACATTCTATAGGGTGTTCAAATTTGAGATATCTTTTTTTAAAGGTACTAGATTACACTGATTTTTTTTTTTTTTTTGTCATGTATAAAGTAAAAACATTCCGGTTAGTTAGGGCAAATGGATTGCTACACTACAATAACAAGAAGAAAATTTGAATCCTACAGAATTGGTGCATATTTTTTCGAAACGATATTTCTTTCTACAATATTATTAACCCGAATTAATGTACTTTAATTTTCAATAAAAATATTTTATAAAATGTATGTCATTGATTTGAAATTTAAAATACAAAAAAGATATCTCAAATTTGAACACCATTGTTCATCTTTCGAAGTTTTTTTTTCTTCTGTTTAATATTGTGGTTTTTGTTTAATATTCTCTATCTGCTTTTAATGTTTCTTAATGTCCACTTATTCTGCTCTCCTCTACATTATAGTTCTATGCAACTGCGTTCATCGACTATTCGATCCATTGTCACAACCTGTTTTTCTACAATATTTAAGTTTCTTTTTTTTTTTTTTGTATCTTCCATTTTCCAATTTCATTTCTTTTGTGTCCTTTTTTTGATTTGGGTTTCTTCTTATTCTCCCTCTATACCACAATGTAATCAATATAAAAAAAATCCAATAATTTTATGATATTTAATGGCTTAAATGGCTGTCACTGGAGCCTCCAATGGAGTTTGAGCTACTGGTGGTTCAAGTGCCACAGCTGGTGGTTCAACCACTACAACGGGCGGCGGTGGTTGTGGTGCCTTCGCTGAGACATTCACAGCTGGAGCTGCTGCTGCGGATACCTTTGCCACCAATGGCCCAGCTGCTGCCTTTTGTGCATCCAAATATGCACGCATATGACAATCCCCCAAACCCAATTTATCCATTATATCCAATATATCGTTGCTGTACTTAATGCGAGTATTGGCAGCCAGCTCAACGCTGCAATCTTCCTTGCCTTTAGCCAAACGAGCTAAAACACCCAATTTTGCATCAATGATCACATGATTTGTATCCGGTATAAAGTTATCGCTTTTCTCGCTGATATACTGAACAAGAGTCTTCAAAGAATTCGAGTTGTTTTTAGCATTGATAGCGCCCGAAGCGAAATCCTGTGACTTCATCATTTGCGCATGGGCAGATTTTTGCTTACAAACCAAACAATTCCAATTGGGATGCGGCAAACCGGTTATTTCAGGTACAACAAGACCCGTACATTTGGTATCACGGCAATAGAGAGCTGAAATATAGGCACCTCTTTCCTGACAATAAAAAAGAAAATATATTTAATTTAATTAATACTATTTTTTTTTTTTTTATTTTTTATGGAGATAATTTTTGTAAAGCAAATACATAATTGTCTATTTCAATACAAAGCACTGTCTGGATATTTAACTTTTCGAATTGAAATTTGGCATAAATGAATGATTAAATGCTAAGCCAAACAAACTACGTTTTTTGTATTCTAAAATTAGACTAAATGATTGTGTGTCCCCTTCTAAGCTTATTGCAGAAAAATTACCTGTCATGGTACTTTGTAAAGCAACCGTTACCATTTCTTCAAACGGAAAACCAATTGATCTGCCTCATGTAAAAGTAATTTATATAATAAAGTAATCGTAGTTTTGTAAGAAATAATTTTGTACTTCAGAAGTACTACGAATGGCTTCTCATTAATTTTATATTAATACACTCCGCGCCACTTGAATAACATACACTTACATTTAAACCTCAAATTTTCCGGAGAAGAGCGTCAAATACGCACGACTTAGTTTCCAAGATAGATGAAAAAAGTGGTGTTAATGAAAATTTTATTGTACCTTTATTAGATTTCTTATTCGGAAAGCTAATTAAATAAAGACGTTAAAAATACAGAAAAGCTTCCATCTTATACCAATCCCAAAACGCAACCCAATAGTTTTTGCCTCACTCATTTTGCCAGGCATACACTGGCATCATATCTTCTTCTCAGACGTGAAAAAGTTTAATTTGCATATATCCGGTAGTTCTGGGACTTATTTTCAAGATATATGGGAGACTAGCTCTCACTTGAAGTTTTATAAAGCAGGAAGAGCGGTAAAATGATGAGCAGAGTGATCTCTTTTTATGGCAATTGTGAGCTGCAATTTTTGTGGACGACTGTAAGTGCGAAGGCATACGTTGGCATACTAAAATGTGCATTTCAACTGTGCTGTTCGTTAAATCGTTAATCGAGTGCCTAAAGGTAGCGCAATTGAACTGGCACTCATAATCAACCGACCTAAATATTATCGAAAATGTTTGGAAATGGTTGGCTAGAAAAGTTTTGTGAAGCCTACCAGAGCTCATTTCTCACTTTTCAGCTTGCTTGGAGCTTCATTCTATTGAATTATAAAGTCGAACTGCACGAATCAGTCCCAAACAGGATCTGTGAAGCAGTGGTCCAGATATGGGGTTCAACATATTTCAAACAAAAACTTAAATTCAAATTTATAAATCAAAAAATAAAAGTTTTGTTAATGTTCTTTTCCTTCTTTATATCTACATTCTGTGTGTTAATGATACGCCAACTGTTGTCATTTGATTGAAAAATCACATGTATGTCTGTCTGTATGCTGTTGTGCAGCAGGTCTTTTAACACACAAAAGTTTACAAAATGTCTTTTATGGCATTCAAGTTCCGCACGATTTAAGGTATGTACCGTGTTTTTTTTTTTGTTGACTTTCGCGAAAATTCATAGAGCCTTTTCAAAATATTTTGGCCTTTTCACAGTTCTGATAAAGTTGCTTGTTTCAAAATCATTTTCATATTGCTTTCATATTGTTGTTTTGCTTATTGGAAAACCGCTGTCGTTTGTTTGGAATATACATACATACATGGAATGTTGCGTGCACGTGGTGCTAAAATCAAACGTAAAATTTGTGGAAAATACTTGTATATGATTTAGAACGAAACGTTTACAATTTGAAATTAAAATTGAAATCAACTGTTTTACCTATGTTTACTCGCAATAAAAAGAAAGAACAAAACAGATAGCAATTGAAAAAACTTGGCAGCATTGGCAGCACTTTCAACCGCTTGGTCAGACTATGTACAGAAAGTGCTTGCAAAGTGACTTCCACTAAGTAAGCAGCTCATAAGTAATGTTTGCCTTACAACAACAACCCTAAAAATATCTGAATATTCGCCCTAGTACGCTTAAAACGCTTATAGGTATTTGCAAAGAGCTACAAAATTTTGGTAACACTTGATAGTTATGTCACTATTTGAAATATGTACTGATTTCGATGCACTTTATCTCAATGTTGCACTTTTGTATACTTTTCTTCCAACTTTCTTATATAAGGACCTTAAATCACTTTCAGCAATGCGGACTTTTTTGCTAACTGGAAAAGAGTGACGGGTCGAACTTGACAAAAGGGTACGATTTTTGAATGCATTAAAACGGGCAGAAACAGAAGCACATGTGTTTTTTTTTTTTTTTTTTTGATAGAACATTTATTTTTTGCAAAATAGCAATAATGTAAGTAGAAGACATCTGGAACTTTTTTAAAAAAAAAGAACCAGCTGAGTTGTCTGGGTCAATGGAAAAAACAATCTTAGTTAAAAAAGAAAAAAACTTTAGGCCGGTTGGACTTCCTGCATTTTCATATATAATAAATACTGCTAGAAATTGAAGGTAAGAGCTAAAAAGTTATCGATTTCCGAAAAAAATAATATGCGTTTATTGGTTCAATCAGTAAACATAGATGTTCCTAAACGGCAGGAGAAGTTGAAAATATATATTATATGAACATCTATACAACTTCGAACTTTAAAATGAAGAACATGACAGTTAACATAAGGTCATTTTAATGGACAGTATAAATATGTAAGTTCCAGCTCTTTTTTATTATAGGTAACCTATTCTTTCATGTGCGAAAATAAGTACTTGTTTTCGCGGCATCAGTCTAATCTTTATTATAAACATATATGGTAATATATTTCGATTTAAAAAAAAAGTCGGGGGTGCCAGGCTCACTTTTTCCAAAACGTTGCCTATTGGTATGTAAAACGTAACGCTAAATAACTGGACCGAAAAATCTAGCTTTATCTTTGAGTTATTAATTTATGCCACAAAAAGTGGTCAAATTCCCCATAGTGCAAAATCGGATGAAAATAATTTCGAAGATATTGCGGCTACAGAAAGGGTTAACTCTTAAAAGTTCCAACAGTGTTTAAAATTGCGTTGAATCGGTTTTCCTTAATTCAAATCCTTACATTGAAATACGTTTGATATTCAAAAACGAGTTAGTAAAAAGTTTCTTACCCATCAAGAGACTACAATGAAGTTTTAAAATCAACAGATGACGATAACAGCGACACTTAGTTGTCTACATATTTCAAATAAAATACTCGTACGTAACCTTATAAATGTTATGCAAACAATATACCACATACTTATGTGCATCATATTTTTTCAAAATTAAAAAAGTACAAATTCTCTTAACAAAATTTTGGGTATGCAGGTAGGAAATAAAAACAAAAATTTTAACACATTTCGATTATACGAAAAAAGAAACTTAAAGTGGCACAGAATTACGATAGAAATTTGAATCACATTCTACAACAACAACCCCTGAATGAAGTCATTTTCCTTGTGGTTATTTCAAATGTGATTCGATTCATAGTCGATTCACGAATTGATTCGTATCATGGTTCGTTTTTTGTTGATAAGCATGTGCGTTTCCAAAAGTAAAGTTTCAAAAATTTATTTATTTTATTTAATGTAAGTTTTTGATTGTGGAAATGTTGCATAAGTTTTAAATATTTTACTATTGCTTAGAGAAAATGCCTCGAGGAACTAGTTTGTCTGATCATGAGCAAGGAATTATAAAAGGAATTCAAGAAAGCGGTTCTGATATCACAGATATTGCAAGAAGAGTTAACCGGAACTGCATTCCAAATTATATTAAAAATCAAAGTTAATATGGTATAGCTCCACGAACACAGATACAACGTCCTACTGTGGCTGTTTCCATGAGTAGCGGACAAATTAAGGCTCATATTGGGCTCCAAACAACTAGGAGTCGAATGGTCCAAATTTTATATGAAACCCGGTTCCTTAAGCATATCTCCATAATAGGTAAAACAAAAATTTTACAAAGCCACAAGAAGGCTCGCATGGTGTTTGCAAACAAAAACTGTTTTTGGAGCGAAGAGTGCCTTTAAGTAATGAAAAAAATTTTAATTTGGACGAACCTAGTTGCTGCATAAAATATTGGACGCATCTGGGTTAGCAAAGACGGACTTGTTACACTGGTTACACTCGTGTACATAGTAGCGGATCGGCAATAATATGCGCTGCAATTTGTTACAAAGGAACAAAAATTGACAATGACTTAATAGAATTTTCAGGTCAGCTTAATTGAGATAATTGGACATATCGGAAAGATAACGTGCCAATATAATAGGTGATTCATTTAGAAGTTTTTTTTTTTTAATTGTAAATAAAACACACAAAGAGAAATTGGATGGCCGAATCTTTGTTAAGTCCTGCAAGAACATTCTCTGACATTTACTTTTTGAAAATAATTTCATTCAAATGTTGGCCGCGACTACGCCGTAGGTGATCCATTCGGGAGGTCCAATTTTGGATCAGTCTTTCCAGCATTGCAACCGGTATCTAACCAATTACGCGAGTGATGTTGACTTCCAAGTCCTGGATCGTAGCTGGCTTATCGGCGAAGACTTTTGACTTCACATAAACCCAAAGAGAAAAAAGTCCATTGATGTGATATCACACGATCTAGGCGGCCAATTGACAGGTCCGACACGTGAAATTAACTGCTCGCCAAAGTGATTTCTCAATAAAGCCATTGTGTCACGCGCTGTGTGTGCCATGGTCCCATCCTGTTGGAACCAACATCAAATTCAGGCAAGATAAAGTTCGTTATCATGGCGCGGTAGCGGGCGCCATTGACGGTAACTTTCTGTCCGGTACCGGTTGTCCGAGAGTCTCTTCAGGTTGCTCCTCAGCTCAAATGCGGCAATTCTGTTTATTGACGTAGCCATTGAGCCAAAAATGTGCCACATCACTGAACAAAATTCGACGCGAAAACAGCGATTCTTCGTTGAGCTGTTCTAGAGGGACATTGAAGACGTTGTCGCGGTGTGAGTCTTTTCATGATGATTTGTCAAACATTTGTAAATAAAAATAACATGACAGCATGACACTAGTCACACGTGATCTGTAAAAGAAACCCAATTGCCAAAAAAAAAAAACCTCTTAATGAATCGCTCGCTACAATGCAAAGTTCAATAAGATATTTTTTTCATCCAGAAATATTACAGTACTGGACTGGCCACCTATTAGTTCGGAACTCAATACCATTGAAATTCTATGAGGTATCCTCTCTGCTAATTGTTTCAAGAACGGGAAGCAGAAACAGCTTGAAACAGCTAGGCAACTTAAATTGGCCATAGTGCGAGAATGGGTGAATATCATTCTATGCACCCTTAGTTCGCTAGTTGCTTCAATGCCATCTCGTCTTAATTAAGTTTAATAAATACAAGAAACAATATTGACCCTACTACAATATTAAATCAGGCAAAAAAATTGCAACCATTTTTTTTGACACAGTTGATTTATTACCTTTGAAATGCAATCAAAACTTTCCCATTATGTTAGATAAAACAGGAAATACCTATAAGAAAAAGTAAAACAATTTGTCACAGAAAGTGGCCATAAAAGTTTAAGCACATTTTTACACTTTAGTCCCATTTCAATAAAATTACAGTATAACTTTGTTGTTTTCTTTTCTTTTTTTTTTTTTTGTTGGTATGTTTTGTTTTTCTACTTATAGTATTTATTGCGTAGGAACATGGACGTTTACAAAGATTTTAAAATATGCAGTTTTGATTTTGAATTTGCAAAGAAATTCTAATAGAAAGAAGCCCATCAATTGATAATAAATCTTTAACATCAGCAAAAATTACATCAGTTCAGAGGCCATATTTTCATTGCTTAAAACATTACTTAAATACTGGGCAACTTTAGCCTGAAGGCAGATTGGGGTGCCCAAAAAATTTACACCACAACAACAATTTTACATTTCAGCATTGAGACCTCATTATTTGATTGGGTCCTATACGATTCAGTGATCCATCTTAATTTCAGTTCGATAATAGAATAACCAGAAATTTTTTTTAAGAACAATATGAATTTGAATTTCCATTTGTATGGGAGGTAACCCTCCTAATGGTTCGATTCTGGTGATTCCGAAAAAAGTACCACGACGTGCACAATTTCAACTCTCTGGATCAAAAACTAGTATATATGCAATATATAGACGGGCAGACGGACACGGCTAAATCAACTCGTCGTCTCGTCCGATTTCTCCTTCTGTCTGTTACAAACTTCATGACAAACTTATTATACTATTCACTGCGTGCAGAGTATAATTAGACCTGCCATACAAATATTTCTTGATTTTGCTGCCATGCACATAAATAACCATAATATTTATCATATGCGTATAATCTCATATATGTACTTATAATCTATATGGACAAATACTTAATTTCATCAGCTACGTTTTGAAGAAAAATCTGGAAAGGCACAAACATACTTGACCGTTATTTAGAAATCATAAATTTCATTTCAATGTATCGCAAATACTGCGCATATTTTGCAGATTATCCTCACAAGAAAAAAACAAGAACGAATATTTGCATTTTTCACGCAACGAAAACGATGAAACGAAGTCAAACGAAAATAATTTTTCGCTATTTTATTTTTTGTTTATTATTATTTTTAATAATTCTTTAGTTAAAAATAAATAAGCTAAAGACATAAACATAAATTGTCACACCAAAAGTATAACTACATATATAACTATATTGATGTGAGCGATAAAGAGATGGATGGGAAGATAAGAGTGAAGGAAAGGGAGAAGAAAAAGATACGATGTATCTACAGAAATAAAAATATGTATGTAAAAAATTTATAAATTATGTATCTTTTACGCTTGAATGTTGTATTTATTTAGCTTCATCAGATACAATAAATTCATTACGCACCACATGTTAATGTCATTTCATAATCTTAAATCTCAATTAAACCATTATAACAACAAATCTATGTTGATTTATCTAAAAGTATCTTGCTCTCAATAAAACGATAAATACAAATAAAATTAAATAAAACAACACATCACACAAAGGAAGAGAAAATAAAAACAAAAATGGTATTTTATAATGAGTAAAAAATTGTCGTACTTTTATTGTCAGCGCCTATTAATTTGTTTTGTTTGGTTTCGTTTGGTTTTGTTTTGTTTTGTTTTGTTCTATGTTTTAGATACTTTTTCGTAAGTATTTGCCAACAACTGACACACAGTCAGACTTTTACAAACAGAATGAAAATTGAAAATAGAATAAAGACGCGAACGGAACAACAAATTATCAATAAAAATACCAAAATGATGAGATTGAGTTGTTGCATGGAAATTAATGGACGCTCAATCTTTTTGGCCATGGCCAAGAATTCAAAACTTAAATAGACGCCAAGTTTATTAATTCTTATACAATAGTTTTCGGTTTTTCTTTCTTTTATTGTTTATACTTATATGATTAAATCAATATTAAAAGCTCATCAAAAATATTTGCTCCGAATTTTTTTTTCTGTGTGAAAAAAAAAACCAAAACAAAAACAAAATAATATTTAACAAAACAAATGAATTTATGTATACATACGTAAGTATCTATCTATCTACACATGTGAATATGACATTTAGCTTAGATAGATAGATACATAAATACTACACAAGTATACGCGATATCTGTCAGAATGTTGAGCAATTAAGAAACAAAAAATAAATAAATATTAAATTATTTAAAAAAAAAAATTAAATTTTCAGATATCAAGAAAAGAGATAAAAATGAATAAGGGAAATTTATGATATTTCAAAATATTGTACACCCAAACAAAAATCAAAAACAAAAAAAAGAACACACAAATTGTCGTTTTGTTTCTCGATTTTCCAAATATTCTTTCTAAGAGCGAAATAGTTGTGGCATTAAATTTAGAAAAAGTATATCGATCCACATGACTGTAATTAATTGAATTATTTCTTCTGTTTAATGAGCTTTTTAAATGCTATTATTTTGTTATATCTTTACTTTTATTATCTCAATAAGATCAGGCAACTATATGTAGGGCCCACGCCTTCAACGTATATGATTATGTGCGCCACTGATTGAGGGAAAAATAATTTATATTCTTTTTATCCTTATTATTCTTAGTTAAGGCCTTGTAAGATTTTTGGCGAATGCCACATTTTGCTTACGATTTTTGAAGTCAACAATTTGAGCAACTAAACTACTTCTGAGAATCTCCACAGCCCGTGAAAAAAATAATTACATATCATTATTCTTAAATGAGTAACTTACCTTTTTAGGCAGTACTATTATATGATACTTATTGGTGTACTAATAATTCTAATGGAGGTCACATTTCAATTGCCAAATTTAAATGTTAAGTAAACAATTTGACCATAGGCTTAACTAGTTGTTCTGACCTGATCTGATTTAAAAAAATATGCAAATTAGCAAGTTTATGAATCGCAATTTGTTAAAAAGAATTGTGTGTGATGAATAACAAGACAAAAATTTACTTTGGTCTCTTTGAAGCTTGTTTCTGTTTTCAAATAGCATGGATCTTGAATTAACCAACCAGGTCCGATTTTACTGATTCCCACAAATGTTTCGCGCCTAGACACTTATAGTGTGTAAATTTCTTTCTGTTCAATAGTAAAAATAACAAAAAAGTTTTTCGAATAAAAAACTAAATTTAAATGGTGGGTTTGTATGGGAGGGAAAATCTAAAGAATCAATTTGTCAAGTCGCAGCAAATATGACAGGAATTATTTACAAGCCATGAAAGATTGTCAAAATTTCTAAATTAATATTTTTTTAAGATACGTAAGATTGATAGCAGTGAGCAGACATATGAATAAGTCCACTCAGAAAGCTGATAATTTCCTTCATAGACTTCATGGAGGCGATGCGTCACAAGTATCAGTCTGAAGTGATAATAAGTGTGTACAATTCACAAAAGTCTAAAGTGTAAAACAATCAAAATAATAATAAAAATTTAAATTTGTACGTTTTTATTGTGTTTGCAATATTTCTTCTTTCTCATTTCCTTTACATTTAGTTTTCATTTTGTGTGGAATGAGATTTGCATTTAAGAATTCTCTTTCATTTGTCTTTTTATTGTTTTTTGAATTTATTTTTTTTTTTTTTCTTTTATTCAGATCTATTTTAATATATACACATTAATATGTGTATAATTGTATATACACTGTACGTTCACAATTTTATTGTTTTCGGATGAAACTAAACGAGACCGGAAATCCTATTGCTATTCAAAGTATTTGAACTATTGCAAATTTGGGTGGGCTCTTGATCTTGATGATGAGAAATGAAAAGAATTAAGTGTTTTACAAGTGTACGTACGAATAAGTTGTTGCTATGGATTTTTATATCGTTGTGACTATTGTGAATAGGAATTATTTCTTTATTATGATGTTTAGAATAAATAGAATCGTTCTATAAAGTACAAAATATATATATATATAGGGTGATGATAAATGTGACAGGAAGCATCCATTGGGCCATTGCCGACAATTTATCTCTTAAATGCAAAGTAATTTCTCTGTTCTAGATATCTTTTGTTGAAATCCAGCATAGGCACATCGTACCTATTGTTATGAACAGATAATAAAATATCAGAACCAGAGTTCGATAATAACTGGAAAATATAGTCCTAATGCAAAATCATATTTTTTTTTCCGCCTCCTATCACAATTAAGACTATGGATTATAAAGAACCAACCAAGAGATTATTCAAACAGAAATTGGTTTTTTCCTGACAATTTGCATGCCATGTCTAAAAATTGGACCAAATCTCATATACAAAACTTTGAATATTTCTAAGTTTGTAAATGAAAAACTTTTGCAAAAATTGAACAAAAACAGATTTTAATTTTCAGTGACTTAAGTGAATTGTAATATTCTAATTGGTCCTTACTATTAACAAATTGAAGAATTTCATTTCAGAATTTCACTTAGATCTCAATGATAGAATATTACTAAAAGCATCTGACTCAATTTTATTGTATTTAAATTAAATTAATTACATCAATTCTTTCCTCAAATTTTAATTTTCTTTCCATGATGATTAGTACTTAAATCTCTCTTTCTTCTCTTCAAAGGATTTCATTACACACATAATTTTATTTTTTTCTCCACATATTTTTCTTTCCTTCTTTTATATCAAATTTTTGTGAATCTAAGCTCAGAACATTTCCTCAATTTATTATTCACTTGGATTTCTCTCTTTAAGCAATCTTCCTTTCCGTTTGATCTCATACTTCATTTAAAATTCTAGTCCAATGCAGTTTTCTTGTATTAAAATAAATAAATAAAAATATTTTCTTGAACCACTTTTACATTTCTTTTCACATTTGTTTGCTTTACTTTCCAAATTAATTGCATTTTCTTTAATTCAGTTGACTCATTAACAAATAATTTATTTCATCAACTCAAGGTTTCTCTTTGGATAAGTCAAGAAATTCTCTACTCCTTTAAAAAGTTTCTATTTTTTATATAAACATAAATTTCCAAAACTTACCGTTGGATCTGTGCAACGAGAACATTTGCAAGTAAACGTTTTCTTTATCTTGAGGAACAAATGTCGCGCGATATTCGTAGTAAATAACTTCGTATAGGTGGTTGTGATCTCAGTGCCCAGTTTTATATCTACTGAAGCTCGTACAACCATGTTATTGGTCTTTTCCTCAAACGTATAGTAGGAATTCGGTATGCAATCATGATTCATGACGGCAAACAAGGGAAACAGAGCACGATGGAAGAATTCTTGATTATCATTGGTACGATCAGCGGTCTCATCGAAACCATTTGTACGCAATACAGCAACAGTGCGATTCATGATCTCAATTAATTTTTTATCCGTTGGGAAACTCTTAAAGCATTTCGCAGCATTACGAACTTCTGTTCGGTGATTGTTGTCCAAATTCGCCTGAAGGCAATAGATTAGATCACGTTGCCCTTTAGTCAAATTGATGGCGCGTGCAACGCAAAGCAAACGTATGATTACTGAATTTGCAAGATCCGGTTCAGCTGGTGACCATGACTTGAATAGATCACAATCTGATTTATGTTGTTTCTTTTTGCCACACAGTGAACAAACGGGTAGACCACAACCCTGGCGGCACATGAATTTCGTATCGGGCAACATTTTGAAGCATACTGAACATGAATTCAAAGTAGCCTCCTTACGGGCAGATGGTCCAATAATCAAAGGACTATCACAAAAAATAATTTCCCCGCGTTTCAGATTGCGTGTGGCAAAAATACCACGTCCAGCGATTTTAGAGACACCTACTTCCCAAGCAGGATCCTTATCCTTGAATGGTGCTAGATGCAATTCAAGAAGTTCTGCGGTACGCTTTGGGCAGATCATTATGAAATCTCGCAATAGACTTCTTGTTTTGTTTTGTTTTTTTTTTTTTTTTTTATTCAAATTAAAACCAACCAAAATTAATTAAAATTTGTTTCAAAAAAAATGTGTTCGAAAAAAAAACTGTTTTGTTATTTTCTTTTCACGAAATATTATTTTTATTAATATTTTTTTTTTTTTTAATTAAATTTTTAATTTTCCTTCGATGTTGTTGTAGTGATTATTGCTCTTTTTTTTTAATTCTTGTTATTGTTGTTTTTGTTGTTGGGCGTATTTTTCACGAGGCTGCCGTCTGCAAACTGTCGCCGTTTTTCCAGTTTACAAGATTTTTATTTGAAAATTTTTGCGCGAACGAATCAAACTTTTTACTCTTGTTCTTTTTGTTATTTTTCCTCTTGGTTTTCTTGTTGTTTTTGTTCTTGTTTTTGGTGTTTTTTTCGTTGATCTTTTCATTCGTTTTGTGTCAAGTTTGTGCGCTCACAAGCGATGGTGAGCGAGTAAGCAAAACGGACGCACGAATGCATGGACTGCCGGTTGGAGGGACAGACAGTTGGGACGGATGAACGGACTGTTGGGATGGATGGACAGATTGCTGGGACGTATAGATGGTTGAGTTGCTTGTATGAAAATCTGATCTGAATCAGAAACAGAATCTTTTGCGGGGCGTCAGCAACAAAATGGCGGCATATTTTGTGATTTTTTAATTTTGTTCTTTTTTAATTTTTATTTCATTTTTGGATTCAAATTTAAGAGCAGAATGTTGTTCTTCTTCTTAAAACCACGAACACAGAGTCCGAATTCTTTTGGCAATTTAACCACTTTTCGGTCTTTAACAACAAACTAAGAATAAATGAACACCATCATCATCACATGCTTTTACTTATAAACAACCCACCGATAGATCAACCGCCCGCCTATATACATACTCAAATATGTATTCACAGTAGATAGTTGTGAAAGAAAACCACTCGGTTCAATCCGAAAAACAGAGACAATGATGACGCCGATGACGGCGACAATGACAACGAGAACGACACACAATTAGTGCATTAACACTTTTTAGAATAATTGCTCTGCAAATGTCTCTGGTCTCTGATTCAACAAGATACTATTAGATTTGTATTCTAGATGAATATGTGGTACACGAAGAGATACATTTTCGGTTCATCATCATCATCATCATCATCGTCGTTAGGATTATATTGTATTTTCATCATCATTATCAGCTCCCAGAGCGGTGAAAAAATAAATATGATGAAATCCTTTCAAGACCATAATGACATACTTACTAAGTACTTAAGCTAAGTTCACACTAGGCAAATATTTTCTCATTGGTTCACATATGTACACACAAAACACATTTGACATACGTAAGTATGTGTGAACATAAATTGAAATTTCAGTGACGATAGTATAAAGTAAAGAAATATTTACCTAGTGTAAACATAACATAGCTTCAAAATAAAGAAAATACATTAACTGTGGTAAATAATATGTAAATAATTTCAAAGGTGCAAACTTTTTCACTTTACTAATATGATCGGTGACAAAGACTAACGATAGATACTCTTGACGAAAATAAATGATTTTAGTTGGAATATGTACATGAAGATATATTTTAGGGCAACTAATCAGAAGTAGATGGATTTGTAACTGGGGCAGCAGCGACTTAAGTATTGAGATTTGTTGTCAGGGAAAACACTCTTAGGCAATGAAATCAGATCAACACTTTGTTTGAACCTGTTCAATCTATTTTGACACTAACTATTAACTGTATCTTATCGTAAAATCTATTTGGTATTCCCTACTTTATACTGTTTGATCCATTTGGTGCATGAAAAGCAATTAAATTATGTGGAACTGTATAAAATGAATGAATTTATATGACTGTGGAAATAAGATACATACTTTCAAATTGAAGTAATGAATATAAATACAACTTATACTATACTATTGTACTATCAATCAATCAAAAAAATTAAGTCTTCAACGATGATATTTTTTTGTTTGTTTAACTTATTATTTCTAACAAAGTTTTCCGTAGTATACAATACTGGAAACGATTCTACATATTATACAAGTATTAACAACCATACTTCCCTTGAAACAATCATTTTGCTAAGGAATGAAATTCGAAATTCTTGAATATTAATGTTCCATACCTGTTCCATGAATTGAGATTTCAATAATTTTCATGCGGAGCTTATTCAAGGGGTTCTCCGTCAGCAAACCTTTAACAATACTCAATGATAAACCATCGAAGGGAGAACAAGCCTAGAACATTTTTGTATAAGCATCCATTAAAGGGTGAGCAAATCTATAACAGTATTGGATGATAATCTATAAAAGATGCAGGGTTAAAATTAATCAGCTGCTTTTATAGTTAAATGAGATAATTTGATTTTACTAATACGGGCGATTAATTCCCGTATGAAATCTCATACTACATTAGATCTGACTGACACTTTGGAAAACTTATGTTTTTAATCCCAATTGACTTCCCATGATACTTTATGTCATTACTTATTAAACATTGCACTACTTTCTGTTAGCTTTGAAAGATGCTTTGGAAGTTGCTCGGTGATTTCTATTGATTGATCCTAGGTGCAATGACTCTTGCCATAAGTAATTCTTCAATTTTTGGTCCGTCTATATATGAAACTATCAAATGAGGCAGTCTCTTCAAAGCTTTTTAATAAGAAAACATTTATTGATATTCCGACCGGAACTTGAAGGTTCTACAGGAACGATAACAATTGGTATCTAAAACACAAAAAAAGTGAAAATTAGAACAAAACTCTTCTTGTGTGGTGGAGAATCCTCCAAATTAATAAAAACTAATTAATTCTATTGTAGATAGGTTTTAAATTCTGATCACGATCACAACAATTTGTTGGGGCTGAGCCAAAAAAAAAAAAATCTATTAGCATAATTTGGAGCACAATTGATGTGTTTTAATGACAACAGACTTAAGTCTGTTGAAATGACAACTAAGTATGTTGTTAATGTTAAATTTCCAAAAGAAGAGAAAATCAAATTACAACCAAAATGAAATTAAATAAAAATTTGTGAAACACAAAAAAAAAACAAGTTGATCATCTTCATTGGATCGCCATGCACAGCAGCAAAAAACCAAATTTCTCGCTGATGTTGCCCCAAGCGTAACGAACCATGTCTGCGTGTCCTACAACACATGTCCGTGTCCGGCTCAAAAAACTGCCAACGCTATGTCAACGCCGTGTGGCGTTTGCTTGTCACCTTTTCTTCATTATTTTTCTTATTTTGCTTGCTTTTTGTAAATTTGCAATAAAATTAATTGCTCAAATAAAGTGAAGACTCTTGATACATGGATGGCGATGCAATAGTGTCTTTTATGCGGACTCTGTATGTTTTTGATATCAACAAATCTTCGAAATATATCATCATGATTTTAGACACCTTTTGCCCACTTTATGCATGCTAATGCAAAAAAAAAAATACTAAATAAAAACAAAAAACAACCATCATTCGAGAATGCAATTCAACGATGGCGAAGAAGCAAATCACGCAAGCAGAAAAAGCACAGAAAAACTGTGAATAAATTTTACATCAAATTATATACAAAATATTTTGAGAATTTATTACAAAAATATTAGAGATATGTAAATTTCCGAAACAAATTTTCATCGCCCGCAATGAAAATTCAAATATCCTCATCATCATCATAGCCATCATCATCTTCTGCATCATCACGATGAATATATATATATGTATGTGTGAGAAGAAACATGAACTACGTAGTACGTATACAACACAAATAGAGAATTGCTCTACCCTGACGATCATCTCTATTCTCACCACTCTTCATTCACCTTAGGAAAGCATCTGCAAAAATTTTCAGAGTCAATTAAAAATTGTTCATTTTTACTACGAAAATTATAAGGTGGACATAAAAACCACATAGCAAAGCAAGGCAGTAGTACAAGAATGCATGTACTCGTATTGGGAATATCTGTAGGCACCCGGGAAGGAGTACAAAGACGAAGGAACGAAAAATGAACGCAATTAAAATTTTTCTTCCATTTTGTCATTCTCTGCTAAAGACGAAAGTACCGTCGAAGTCAAAGCCAACGCATCAGCATCGCTGATATCGGCATATGTATTAGCAACGCGATGCCATATTGTAACGAAGAACTGAAATGAAATACAAAATATTCTTTATAGAATATAGAAGATATATATTAATTTTTGGTTTGATTACGCCGAAAATGAAACACCTTTCCAACTTGTGGACATAAGAAACATTAAGGAAAAGAGCAGAGTAAAGTGATTCTCCTACAGAAACTGAAACATGTACCATGTACTTATACCTATTTCGATTATATTCTATTTATTACCCAAAAAAGTAAATTTTGTGAGTCTGTTTCAGGAATGAGACAAACTATGGTAAAGCCCTTCTGGGATACTAAATTCTAATTCTAAATTCTAATTCTAAAAAATTGTGTAGGCATATCAAGATTATACTTGTACATTGATCTCTGTAGAGTTTGTTACCACTTGAAAGAACTAGGTATTGCCTCGGACTATAGTCCTTCTAAGAACTTGTTTATCTCAAGTGCGACAAAGAGGTAGCACCATAGAGCTATTTAATTTAATAATCATTTTTAAGACGATCTGTATCATAATTGTGATCAGTTAAATTTAAATTTAAACACTTGTTCACATTGTCTCCGAAGTTCAGTGTGCAGTCGCTATGACTTCATTCATTCCTTTTTTTTTTTAAGTGAAAGTGACTTGCTTTTCTTTCATAAAGAACAGTCTCCTAATTTGTGATGCATTAACTTTAAACTTTAAAAATTGGAAAAACCATTTTATTTGTCTACAATTAAAAGGTCTTACTTTTAGAATAATATCTCAAAAGTGGACTGAACATTTTGCATAGACAAGGAATGTTCAGATCAATTCTTGACACATTTTCAGATCATTTCCATATGTCTACCATATACTTTATGAAACCCATGTGTGTCAGTTTTTAATGCAAAAAAAAAGCAAAGTGATACGAATACAAATACATACATATGTATTGTATACAATATTTGCTTATAATATGAATCATATCATGTACATACATTCAAGTATATATCTATTTATTTATCTATAATATGATATTATAAAACAAAGTTCCATAAACTGAAAACATACCGAACGGAGTTTCAAACGTTTTTTACCAATGGATGGAATAATTCATGAGGAAAGTTTAGGTGCATAATTTATTAAGGTTTTGTATAAATTGGCTGAAATATGATGATGATTGTTGAAGATGACGGAAAAAATAACGCCGTGAACTGTTTTAATCTCATGACCAAAGTTTCGATAATATCAAAGGTAGCAGTGATGCAGTGTGATGTGGTGAAGCAGTTCTAATATTGAAATGTTCTATAGTTCTCTTTCAAATAAAGGACAAACCTAAATTCAGAGAACATACATAAATAACTACAGGCAGGTAATTAAAGAAACACACAGAGGATTTTGATACAATTTTCATGGGAAACTCTGAAGAGTGTTTCTTTGAAGTTTCGAGCGGATTGGAAATAAAAAAAGTCAATCAATGAGAAGAAATGGAGCAGAGTAACCATAGACCACAACACTCAACGCCATTTTCCAATTGTGTGCATCAGATAATTTTGCTAAAAGATTCATGTGTCAAGATGAGCACAAATACTACAATTGGAGCACACTGAAAAGGGAGTTCAAGAGAAGTAAGTGGGGTGCAGTTATTCCACATTATGCTGGTGTTTATTCGTCGGATGCACTGGGACTTGCATAATTCCTCCTAACAACGCCGATTGTTATTATTTGCGAATGTTGCTACAAACAATCAAAGGACCTACATCATTCATTGCATTCAAAACCATCGATGGAGTAGAATGCCAAATATATGCGAAAGCATGTTTAAAACTCTGCTTCCTCGAAAATGGTCAACATTGGAACACAACGTTGACTGAGGCATTATTGTGGAGAACGCATCGTGAAAGCCTCAGCGCAATCATAATCATATCTATAAATATGATATGCCTGCTGATAGCTTAAAATGAAAGAATTTGAACTAAACATAACGGTTATTTTCCAATGCCATCAAGGCATGATACATCCGTATGATCCTGCTTATCATAGTGTGTGTGTGAAATTTGTATGTACGCGTGTCATGTACGAAGCATGACGAAAAATCTAATCGATTTTTATACCTACATATCGTCAGTTATTCTCTCATTCCCTCTTTGACCATAATCATATTCCCTTTAGCCATGCTGTCTTATTTACGTCCTGACGAAGTACATACGTAAAATATACTTTGTGCTCACTTTTATGGAATTTTTGCAGTGAGAACACGAGTGCGCTAGTATGAAAAATTTTTGAAGTGCCGACAGTAAGTGTGAATATTTTTTCATTCGTCATCGACATTTTCGTCTACTCACTGCAGAAAATAACAAATAGTATACTTTCAGTCCTCACCTTCAATCACTTCAACCCACACATACACAAATGCATGATCATGCGAAGCAGTATCATGTCTAGCCTGCTTAAAAAAAAAAATCGTACGGTTTTTTGCGGCTTATTCTTTAGGCCATCATTCGTGATTTTTTTTTTTTGTCAAAATATAAAAAGTATAAATTTGGTGAGACTTGGCATTAAAATTTTCGAAGTGTCCTATAATTTTGATAAAAAAGAAGTAACAGGAATATTGAATTTACGGGGGCTACGTAATATTCGATTTTGGTTTTTTTAATGGCGTTATGTTGGTACTCATGTCTTTCACTTATGCTAAGTACATAGCAAAATAACAAAAAAAAAATCTCTTTTTATTATCAACAAAAACAAATACTTTGTCGATAAAAATAATCAAACTTATTATATCAAACATAATTTGACATTGAAAAAAATAGAGCGCAGAGATTTAAACGTTTAAAAAGTACAAAGTACCAGTTTCTAAGGTTCAACAACCTTTCCATAACCTGTGACAATGCTCCTTATGGCTGCGCACTTGTGCTGAAATTGGATGCGTACAACTCACATTTAGAGGAATGCATACATAATCCAAAACGACTATTCCCGTGTGGAAAAGGCTGTGGCTTCGTATTCTCAAGGATGAACTTAAGGATCATAATTGAGTACGTGAGTTACATGCAATGATTGTTAAGCAAACGCAGAAAATTATCGAACTCTAATCGGAAATTACTGATCAGAATATTACAATAAATGAACTAAAGCGTGAATTGCAACTATTTACGAATTTTATGCGAGCGATGTGTATCTTGAATCCAGCGATGCGCTACATAGCTGATCAAATAGAGCGTGACGAAGTGATACGTTTGCACGTGCACATGTTACCCGTTGGGGTGGTATGATCTATGAAGATTATTATCTTTATCTTTATCTGAATCTTAGGAAAATGTACAACGAGTGGTCTCTGCGCTATCGATTTTATCGCAACTAAACAGTATTAAAACCATTCACTATCATGAAGATGAGAATATGGATTCGTGCTGTCCGAGAAGACGGAAGCCGTGCGCAAGGAAGAAGAAGCGATCCTGTTCCCGCCGCAAGAAGTGATCATGTCGCCGTAAACGACGTTCATGTAAGAAAAAGAAGCGGTAATGTCGTTCAAAAAGGCGTCGCTCATGCAGACCTCAGAAACGACCCAAGAAAAGTGTATGCCGCTCAAAACCTTAGACCGTAGTGTAGATCAAAGTGACGCGTTTGTTTAACAGATTCTAAACCATTGCACAAATTCCAACTAGTAGACCTTTAGATCAATCCCTGTGAGTAACGTTCCAAATTTGTGATTTTGTGAGAATTAGTGAATTGTTAGAGTAGATGGATAGTTGGCCTTTGTTTATTTTTGGATGTGGATGTTCTAGTTCCTCTTGTTTATCGAAGTTGTTACAAAATATCGGCATACTAAGTAGATATAACATATAAAAATTGTCCTTATTTGCTTCATACTCAATTGTTTGTTATTTTACTGACTATCTTTAAGTAGGACGTTGTTCTCATGTCAAGCTTGTCTTCTAATCTTTTTATAACATCTGCAATCTGTGTATTTTTAAAGAATATTGCTCTGGGCTATCTCTATCAAATCTTTACATATAATTTCATGATAGGAGTCCAGTTAACACACAAAAAATAGAATAACGATTGAAGACCATTTAGAAAACTAAGAGAAAGAAATAGGTGGATAGAGAGCCTTCCTTATCAATACCAATATAAGTATAAGTAGGTGCTCGCAAGGGACAGTGGACGCCATCACATCATAGCAACTCCTGTCCCAATGTATAACTTTTCTGAAAGTGATGCACCCTGATAAAGCAAACGACCCGTTCTAACATTGGACGTTCTTGAATTAGTCATCAACGAAGTCGTGGACACGAGAACAATTTGAAGAAACAAATTTAATAGTACAATATCTGCAGATATGGTCCAATGTGTTCTATTGAAAGTGAAGAACATCTCTTTTTGATTTTTTAGGGTTCCGGACCCAAAGGGTACAAAACGGAACCCTATTACTAAGCCTTCGTTGTCCGTCCGTCCGTCTTCGGGTCATATCTCATGAACCGTAATAGCTAGAGAGTTGAAACTTTTACAGAATGTGTAGTTCTATCTGGGTAACAACTAAAACTAAACTTTTCAAAAATTTAAAGGGCTCCCCATTCAAGAAATATTTTGTTTTGTATAGAAAGTATACGATCCAGTAACCCCATGATCTTGAATTTTGCTTGGTTCGAGCACTATGGAGGGTACCTCCCATACAAACCCATCATTAAAATTCAAATTTTTTTTTTTTTTTTTGCTATTGAAATGAAATTTAGACACCATGAGTTTTTAACGCGGGCGCGGTACATTTGTTGGAATCAGCCGAATTGGACCACTAGGAGGGTTAAACCAAATCCCAATCCGGTACGAAACCCTCCGTATATGAATCTGACTCCCACTTGGCCAATTTTTTATTTGTTATTCATGATCGTAGTGAAAGTGTTTTGTTTCACACGAATTCAAGCAAAGATTCGTTTGGCCGCGCGACGCCGGACGGGTATTCTAGTGATGTACATATATAAAACAAATAATATTATATGAACAGGGAAAGTGAAATTGCTTAATTTTATCATGCCGTTTTTCTGTCGAATGACTCCATTTGCTTTGCAACTAGATTTCAGTGGGTGGAAACATACAGATGTAAGATTTTATATATTTGAATATAGTTTGGTACCCAAAAATAATATGGAAGTAACTATAAAATGCAAAAGTGAGGACTCAAAACTTTTAGAACATTGTAGTAGAAAAATAAACACTGTAAAAATTAAATGAACTATGCATATTTTAATATAAATTTTGGATTAAATAAATACAATAAATAAAATACTGTATCAATATGTTGCTTACTGTTATGGGTGTATAACTTCTAGCTCTTTCGGGTATTTCGCGTACCGTATAACCAAAAATTGCGTGTCCATATCCATTCTACCGAAACTTACATACCTTGCATTCCCAAACTTAGAAAATGAGAAATCTATAAATAGTATTGTTTAAAGCAAAAGCGAAATTCCTTTACTCGTATGTTCTGATACGCAGAACTTCTGAACTACGCAGCGGATTTTCATACGGTTGATACTGTCAGTGAAAGATTTTTTTCCGGTAGAAAATGTACAATTCCAAATGTACGTTCCAACTAATTCTACTTAAGGTTTCGTATATTGGTTATATCGTGGCTTTACTGTGGTGGCTGTGGTCACATAAAATAGAACCATTTCTTAATTTCCATTTCCATTTCTGGGCTGATTTTGTTGAAATTTTGTGTCTCTAAAAAAACATGTTTGCTTCATATCAAAAATCGAATTAAGAAGTAAGAGATCACATGTGTTTAGAGCTATGAAATTGAAACGTTTTCTTTTCTTCGAGCTTCAACCTGACTCGAGGCAAAAGTGATGACAGAAGGAGACCACAATAACAAGAAATGAAAAGATATTAAGATGATATTCATTGTAGACTCCTTTAAAGCAGAATATTTTTTTTATTATTATTCAAATTGTCTACATTTTATTACAATTCATAGCTTAAAAATGCATTTTCTTTTAGTTCATGGCTGTTCTTATATTTCGCAACTGTTTCAAATCTATTTAAATTTTTATTTAACTGAAAAGATCAAATAATTTTTAAACGCATCTTGATACAAATGCATTTTGTCAGCTTTTTCGTTGCTGTTCAAGTCAATCAAATTGAAAATCTCAATAAATCGAACACAATTTCTTCTTGTTTGTCAAAATCGAATTTTTCTACGTGATTGAATTTAGATCAATTTTCTTTGATCCGATCTGCTGAACGATGCTATAAGAATTTCTTTATGTGTCGTGTCTGTTCACTTAGCATACGCGATATCATAAAATAAAAATGTAGAAGAATAACAAGAGGGATGAACCAACTTTCCTTGTTGTAATTTTTAAGACTCTCCGAAGGATTTATGTGTTTTGTTGATTTTGTGTTTTAGTAATTTCATATTCAATACCCAAATATTGGTATGACTGCAACACCAAAAAGTAAATATTGTATATCCTTAATCAGCTTAAATAGACAAATCGGTAGAGTTATGTTAACCGTCCGTCCAACATGAAATGACATACTCTTTTGTCCTTCATTTAACATTGTAAAAGTTAAATTAGTTGCATGTCTGCAACCTCCCAAAACACATAACCATTTATTGCCCAACAATATTTTGACGTGACACTCAAATTATATCTAAAATAGTTAAAATAGTTAATTGTGCTTATTAATTATCATTTCCAATTTTAATGTTTCATTAAAATTATGCATAAATGGTATTCCCTGGGTGGACCAGAAAGTCTATATCGTACTAAATTTTGACAGTATTCTTCTTTCTTTGGTGCCACCAACAAATCATAATGCATCGCTTTTCTTCATCTTTGCTTCTAAGACACTTATTCAATTAATTTGATTTTCAGGAAAACATACAAGTAGATAAAAATATAGAAAAACTAACACCCACATAATGTACAATCGGTCTGTCAGTCAAGTCTGTTGTTGCTTGAATTAGATTAGATTGGTCAGTTTGTCGGTTATACTTAGACATGCTTGAATAAATGTCTCTTTATTTCTTTCATATTCTCTTAACATCGCAACCACTTAGAATTACTCGTTCGTCTCTAACACTTTGTTTTCTTGGGCCTACTTTGAAATCTTGGAAAACGCAACAGACATATTCGCGTACCCGAACCGGCGGCGAACGGCCAACCAAATCTTTCCTTGAATTTGTGTGATACAAAACAATTTCACTACGATCATGAAAAATTAAAAAGAAATGTTCTTCACTTTAGAGTTACTATTATATTTGTTAGTATAAAATACAAACAAACAAACATACTAACAAATAACTTTTGATTTTTATAGGAAATGGAAGGATATTACGCCTTACTTTCGGTCGTTAGAGTGTCGTTCGAATGGTTGACATTGGGACAGTAGACAGTAGTAGCCCAGTTCTAGGTGATGATATATTGGCGGACACAAGAGAATGGGGTTAATTTGGTTGTAAAGAGGTTTATTTATTTATTTATTAGAACTAAGATTATAAAAGCTAATTGTAACCTAGTATTTAATATGAGCAATAGCGACAAAGGCCTTCAGCTCAGGGGAAAATTAAGAAGGAAAGGAGGAAAATTAGAAAAATGCAGGACCAGACTTGCCTTGAGCGGGAATTGAACCCGTGACTCTTGGGACGTCTGCCCAGCTCACTAACCTCTAGGCCAACGAGCCAGTCAATGATGTAAAGAGGTATTTCCCTAGATGGAATAAGAAAGCAAGTTCAGATATGCATTTTTTTAACGACTTTGTGAAAACCATTCCGAATCCCAAGATTAAAGACTCTGTCCAGCCAGATGATGATCCATGAATATCTTGACTCCCTAACACGAGATCCGAAGAGACTTTTAAGATATCGTATAAAATGTCAAAACAAAGATGCACCACAATTTTATATCTTATTAGCTTTAATTCCGAGGTTTAATTAAATCTAATATTCTTTTGCTCTTTCTGTGATGGAAATCATACCACAAAAACTAAATTACCAATGACAATAGAACCACAAAGCAGCAGCAGCAACAACACCATTAAAATATTTAGGTAGCACAGAACAGTGTCTTCCTCAAAATAGGCACTGTAAATTGCAATCGATAAAATATTTTTTATTTCGGACTTTCAAATTGTATCACCGCCTTAAAAAAAATACGCATTCAAAAATAATTTAATCACAGATTTGATTTAAAAAAGAAAAGAAAAAGGTAAATATGGTATAAAAATGCATATAAGTTAAACAAAAACATAGTAAAATGCTTAATGTTTGGAAGTCATAAATATTAGGTTAGCAAAATCTCAAGTTCCCGAATTTTTTTTTATTGTTAAGATTTCGCATGGCATTTAATGTAAAGTGTATATTTATAAACCTACAAACCCAATTCAAACTGTTTATGTTTGGTACTCTTTCCCAAAATAGTTGGAAATACCTATACATTGTTTGCTCCGGATTGTATTCACTGATATGAGAACATCAATTTGTTCCTCACCCTGATTATTACACATAACATCTTTTATATATAAAATTCGAGTGTATGATTTTTTGTGACTCTTAATCCCCTAAATGGCTACCCCAATTTTAATAATTTTTTTTTTTTTTTGTTACTTATGTGGCGTGGAGATACAGGCACTTTTTTACCAAATTTTTAACATTTTTTTATCTTGCGCACACTAAAATAAGCCGATTTTAATAATTTTTTTTTTAATGACAAATGGATCAATATGAAAAGATTTACATAAGTACATATTTTTTTCAGTTTTTAGCTTTTAATATAGTATTTTTGCTTTCTGAGTACGCTCTTGCTGCACTCTTCGTTTCTGTATTTTATGTGCATTTAAAGTGCGACAAGAAAGATACATTGTGTTTCGTTGTTTGTGTTTTGCTTCGTTTGTGTTTCGTGTTTGAGACTATTTGAAATGTATGCGTGCAATTTTTCTTATTGTTTTTGCAAATTTTTTTCAATTCTTCGTTGCTTTTGCTTTTCTCCTTCTTGAATTTTATGTTGTTGTTATGTTTTTTCCCTTTTATTAGTATTTATCTTTATATCGAGATTCTATAAAATTGACATAGTGAAGTGATGTAATTTTACATTAATAAAGATATACAGTCCTTTTTTTGGGCAGGATAATATGTCTACAAATTAATTAAAATAAAGTAATAATAATTCATATGTTATATGCGGCATAGTCAGATGGCAAGGAATATGAGACTATCAGACCAGCAATCGGAATTCGCCGCCAGAACCATTGAAAACATTATTGGCTGGAGCCACAAATGAATCAAAATTGGTTTTACGTAAAATTCGTAAATTCTTGCTTTCAAATGACATCATTTGGAGCAACAAAAATTGTTCTATATGAGGATGGTCGCAATTTTCAATCAACGTTTAAGATTCAGGGTCAAGTGTATCATCAAATTGATTCTTTAATGTCAATGGATGATGCCAACCCAAAATTCTTGCAAATATACTTCATGGGTGATGAAGAACAACAAATAAACACACGCTGCCAGTACAACCACATCGAGCAGATGGAGGGGCTGGTAATTGTGGCGGCTTTGGAACCGTTTTTGCAAAATCATAACCAGTTGCTCCAGTTGTTCAATACAGTCTCAAACAGACTGATTAACGACAACTATTTGATCGTTATCAAAGCAGACAAAGTACCATCTGAAGAGCACGCGGGCCGATACAATGCACCAACAAATACTGAAGTTGCATTTCCTATGGTTGGCGATTCATATGATCGCCGAGATATTCTGATACAACGTAGAGATAATACGGTAACGACAATTCAAGACATTCATCATTCTTACGACGCTTTGCAATATCCATTAATATTTTGGGAAGCAGAAGACGGATATAAATATAAATCTACACATCATTCAATTGCAAAAAATACGCAATATATCAAATTGCCAGACAATTTTTGCAATATGGTAGCCACGAAAGACGCTTTGATTGAAAACATATTTCCAAATTTGAGTGCTAATTATAATAATCATGTATGGCTACGTGAACGAGCTATTTTGGCCGGAAAAAATATCGATGTTGACGCTATTAATTGCAACATACAAAAGTCATTGCCAGGTAATGAGATAACATTTAAATCGTTCGACACTGTTGTCGATCCTGACGCAGCAGTGGCCAGGAATGCCACCACATAACTTACGATTAAAAATTGGTGCACCAATAATTTTGCTTCGCACTTTAAACGCTCCTAAGCTATGCAATGGCACGTGATTGGTCTTAAAAAAATCATGGGCAATGTTCCTGAAGCTAACATTTTAAACGAAAATTTCCAAGATGAAGTTCTTCTCCTACCACGAGTTCCAATGATCCCATCAGACTCGCCAATTCCATTCAGACGAATGCAGTTTCCAATTCATTTGGCATTCGCAGTGACTATTAATAAGTCACAAGGCCAAACAATGTCCATTTGTGGATTGGATCTAGAAAAATCCGAGCTTTTCACATGGCCAATTATACCTATATGGTGTGTTCGCGCGTTGGTTAGCCAATAAGTTTGTATATACAATACATGCACCTCAAGGATTGACTAAAAAACAATTGTTTACCAAATATCCTTATATTTTAAACAAAAAGCAATCTATTGTATATTTCTTTTAGTATTATTATTTCATTTTTGTCTTAAGATTGGATGTTTTTAAAGCAAAACAACGTTTGTGGTGTCAGTTAGTTCTTTATAATATCTTCTTACTCACTTCTGTGTGTTATCTTTTAGTTTTTGTAAGGTGATATGGTTTAACAGGATAATTACTGTAAAGTGAAAGGTTTTGTTTGGTTTGTTAATTAACTTAGACAAATAGTTGAAAGGAAAAAACTGTTTGATATTAAGCTATGTTAAGTAATATGAAATGGAATATTTCTAGGAAATGGGTATCAAGAAATGAGGAGAGAGAAATAAAGAGAGCTTGAAAGTTTACAACTTCAACAAAAGAAACAGAAACTTAAGGAAATTTCAAACAAATAAGAAAACAGAAATAATAAAAGCTTATTTATCCTTTCTCCATTTCTCACCTTCTCTTTCTTAAATCGAAAGGTCTCAGTTTGTGACATTTATTTTCCATGATTTTGTAGTGATTTTTGTAGAAGGAGACAACAGAGACGCCATAAAGTATGCACTTATATTCTTGATCAGCTCGATGAAGCGAATTGATTAAGCCATGTCCGTTTGTCCGTTTGTCCGTCTGTATGTATGCAAACTAGTCCCACAGTTTTTGAGCTAAAGAGCTGAAATTTTGCATGGACCTTTCTTTTTACTAGACGCAGTACAGAACCAGCCGAATCGAACTACTAGAGGGGGTACCTCCCACACAAACCACCCATTTCTATACATTTTCTTATTAGAAATACTTTTTTGTTTTTGGTCTTATTGAACTAAAGTTTAGATACTTTAAATTTCTAATCGATGTCTATAAAAAGCGTAAGTTTCAAGACCCTAGGATTATAGCATCGTAAAGCTCCCATACAAATATTTAATCAATAATTAAATATTTCTGAATGCTTTATCACAGAGCGTAGGCAATAACGGTTTCTAGGCGGTGCGTGAAGAGTATATCAACTTCGGTATAGTCGTTGTTAAACATCTTTATTGTTCTTTGTCTTCATCTGCAGTAGAATAAAATCTCTCTCTGTCTTTATCTCTCTTTCTACAATATTTACAATTTAACTTTGTTACTTAGCCAACAAATCTTTTTCTTATCGTAGTTTCTTTACTCCTTAACTAATAATCCTTGGACAAATGATAGCAAAGTGAACATCTAATAATTAACCCTCTTGAAGTGCAACAATATTGACTTACAACAAAGTACACTCACGCTCAAAACAATAATTACACCTCACATATTATTATATTTCGATAACTTGAACTCTCGTTGGAGCTTAGCCCTAAATAAAGTACACTTGTTCCGATTTTCAGTGAGTTACTTATTGTATGTTAATCCAGTTACTTATTGTATGTTTGCATACAACAACAAGAAGGTTTCTGAAGTTTCTAGAAAGTCACATCATTAGGGAGTTCATTACGCGTCTTAATCATAAGTGGTGAGTGGGACTACCGAATTCTTAGATTGTCACGCAAACCGGAGTTGGTGAACGTTTAAAGACTAAGACTCTCATCCATGTAACAAAGCGGCGTTTGTTGTTGCTTCAAATGGGTTGTGAGGATCATATATTTTTAAGTTTATACCTTAGACTATACCCTTACAAGCTCTATCTAAGGTTGTCAATGCCGTAATATAATTCAACATATATAACAAATGAAAGCAAGACATGCACTTTAAATTAAAAAACAAATAACAGATTTTAGATATTTCAATTTAAAGCACCAAGAAAACTATTTGTCCAAATACCAAGTACACTATTGGAAAGGGCTTATTATACACAGTTCCATTACTTTTTAAATACAAACTATTAGCAAATTTAAAAGAAAATATATTTGTAGATGGAATATGAACAAACATTGTACATCTAAACAGAAGAAAATAGCTTTAAGATAAATAAACGATGGGAAAACCTTTTGTTCCATTGCTAAAATTATGATTTGTGGAGACTTCAATTTTCCAATTTATTAGAACGCATAGCCAGCAAAGTGTCACTCCACAAAAAAATATTTCAATTACATTCAGTTAAAATATTATCAATATGAAGGTGTTCTTAATATTTTGACTATTTATGTATTTTACTCATACAAATGAGTATACTGGGTTGGGTGGCAGCTCATTAACACAAACTGATAATTGCATCTTAATAAGTTTATTATAGAATGGATTAAAAAATAAATGGCAATCATGACACAATTCTCATCATATCTTAATTTTAGTTAGGAAAAATGTTTTAAATTCATGAACATTAAAGTATCGCTAGAACAATATTGTAGTATTCCTGAAAGATAAAATCAAAAGCATATAGAATATTTGTTTGGATTTTCATTTTGTATAACAACTGAACATCATCTTAGCATAGAACTTTTTTGTCAGATGAGAGGATCAAGAGTCTGACGTAAAGGATATAAGATCTGGAGTCCATCTGGGCAGAGATTTGGGGTCCAATCCAAACTGCTGCGAAGGTTCGTTGGCAAGCCGCGATATGTCGGAAAGTCGGTCATTGACTGAGTCTTGAAGATTTCAACGATCAGAGAGGATGAGTAATCCACAAGTGTCATCTGCTTTCACCCGATAAATAGGAACAAAATTTGCCAAGTGCAAGTCAGATTCGTACACAGAAGGTTCCGCACCAGATTGCGGTTTGTATGGGAAGTACTCCCCCTAGTGGTCCAATTTGACCGATTCCAACGAATGTACTGCGCCTATATCAAAAACTTATAGTGTCTAAATTACAGTTTAAAAGTCCAAAAAACAAAAAAGTTTTTCTAATAAGAACCTGAATTTTAATGGAGGTTTGTGTGGGAGTGGTCCGATCAAACTGAAATTTCGACATTGTAAGTTTCTATTCCACATCCACCAACCAAACAAATTTCAAGATCGTATAGCTCCTATACAAACCAAAATGTTTCTTTTGATTTTTTAAAAAAAATTTGTTTTAGTATTTGATGCCCGGATAGAGCTACACATTCTGTAAACCGAGGACGGACAACGAAGTCTCTGCAATAGGGTTCCCTTTGGTACTCTTTGGGTCCGGAACCCTAAAAAACATAACATGTGATTTTTTAGTCAATTCAAATTCGCTTACTGTACTTCATTTGAGAGACAAATTGCTAACATAAAAAAAAAAAACTTTGCATACATTTTCTTGATTTTCAAAAATTCTTCAGTATTTATCATTATTCCTGCTCACGGACGCTACACTATTGTTGCACAATCTTTGCTTCCAGTGTCATAACCCGTCAATGACTCACCAAGTCCCCTATTTCGCTGGTTTACTGAATTCACTTGTGGTCTTTCTTCAAGTTGTTATTGTCACAAGTCAAGTTGAATTGCTTTAGTGAAATGATATGTTACTTAGTAAAATTATTGTGTTAGCTATATCATACCATAAATATATCAAAAATAATTGTAACGAGATTCTATTCACCCATAAGGAAATGAAGATAACTTATAGATGCTTCGGGCTAATAAATATAAAAACAATCATCCATATTGAATTTTTTTATATAAGCCAAATTTGAAGAAAAAAAACTTAATGTTATGCCCTTTTCACAGAGCTGAAAAAGTTTCTGCCTTCAAGAACCTTTTCATATTGCATTCATATTGTTGTTTCGCTTACTGGAAAACAGCTGTTGTGTGTTTTGATTACACATATATGGATCCTTGCGCGCATGTTGTGCTACTTTCAAACGTAAAGTTTGTGACAAATATGATGAATGATTTAGAACATTTTGGAGTCTGGGCAAATAGTTCTTGCAACTACATTTTTCATTCCTGCTGCCTCATTTATTAAAATTTTAACAAAACTCGAAATTAACTGAAATCAAGATCAGCTATTTTGTGTTTACGAGCATTGAAAAGTAAGAAGAAGACAGGTAGCAATTGAAAAAACATTTGCAGTACTGATAGCACTATCAACAGACCGGAATATCAGTCTGGGTGCAGAAAGAGCTTAAAAAGTGACTTTCACTGAGTAAGCAGCTCAAATGTAATTTTTGTCTTACAAAACAACCCCCCCCCCCCATTGCGTTATTTGCCCTGTTGTTGTTGTTCACTTTTAAGCTGCTTGCATATTGAAGCTGCTTATACTCTACTGTGAAAAGGCGTTAATCATGGATCAATTTGAAAAAAATAATAAAATAAATCGGCATAGTGCGAGGCAGACTCGCACATGGACGGTTTCGTACTAAACGAGTGTTTAGCATGGGAAGTAGCCTTCCTAATGGTTCGATCAAACTAGAGAGATAATACGTTTCCAATCTACTTCATTCAACCATGTACATTTCACGACGTAAGGAATACTAGGTCGTATAGCTCCCATACAAACCCATAAGTTTCTTGTAGGAGGACCCCCTTTAAATTTTTAATTTCTATTAGTTTTAGTACTGTATTTGTTGATGTAGATTTCAACTTTTTACCTGTTACGGTTCATGAGATAGAGCCGGAGGACGGCCGGACGAACGAACGGAAAGCGTAGCCTTAATAATAGGAAACCCTAAAAATGATATCGCCACATGTGTATAATTTTAGTATTTAGATAACATATGTTAATTGAAATCTAGAAATTTTGTGGACCTAAGTTAAAATAAAACACAAATTGTTAATGCAAGTTGGCTAGAGAATTATATTAATAGATGTATATATATATATATATATATCAAATATTATGTATGTATATTTTTCTGTTGACTGTATATGTTATTATGGATATTGATGACTAAAATTCATTTAACCAAACACAATTTTGCACTTTGAACAAAGAAAAGTAATCGGAATAAGATATTGTACATTGAACACACAATAAAAGATACACAGTCAACAAACAAACAAACATATAGAAAATTGCATAAGTCCTCATGTACCCAAAATAGATTTATAATAATTCAATAGCAAAAGAAGCAATTCTTGAGACGACAACTTGAGACAGAATGTCTGACATCATATGAAGAAACGCATTTCAAAAGCGAATGCCCCCTGTAGACTAAGTAGCATGATTAATTATTTCCAATAATTTTTGTTCTTTACCTTGTCTCTAAGTATTTTCGTTAAAAAAATTTAAGTATTTTGACATACAAGTATGTACGATATATAAAAAGTGTCACCTCGACATGATCAAGCATGAATTCACTCATTTCAGTTTGTACACAAAAATTAATTACATTTGAACATTAATATTTTCAATATTTTCACAATAAAAGTCAATGAAACGAATAAAAATAAAATAAATACTTCTTATTTTAAGCATCAATTTGGTCGCGACAAATTACTTTGGCTTTTCTAATAAGAAAATCATTTTTCATATTTGTTGTTATTGCTTCTAATGATGATACTATCATTTTGGCAAAATGTTTGTATTTATAAACTAATAACGCATGCTAGGCTGTTCATTTACGTTCTGTCAGTAACTTTACAACTATTTTAGTTCCCTACAATTTAATTTGCAGTTTTGCACAAAATCTTCTTGTCTTCTGTTGCAAAATATTGATCTGATCAGACTAATACAATATAATAATTAACTGCCATAATATTCACTCTAACCCCGGCTATAGTATACCATATAGAAATGATCATAAGAGTCATAGCTTTACAATTCTTTGTCAATTATCTCAAAATAAAGAAAGAGAATACATACCAAATTCAACGTGGCAAGCTCTTATAATTTTCGACAAACGGGTGCCTTTTCAGACGGGGCTATCATATCGATTCATCTTTGTAGCAATTCCATATATAAGTAAATTATGGAGTCTTACTAATGACCTCATGAGTTATCGATTTTCATCTTCTCCCCTAACTATACCAAAAAAAAAATAAATGCAATATACAATGAATGTAGGCACCTGTTAACAATACATATTATAAATAGAACTATGGCATTCTTATTATTTATTTATTACACTAATGTGAAGGGTATTGTTAGTTTATCGTGATGTTTATACCTCATCGAATATGGTATTCGTCCTACAGCCAACAAAGAGCTATGAAGCTATTGGGCATAGATACTTCTCCGCATTGTACACAGGCTCTATGTTTTAATCGGAATTCCCTGGTAGCTGGAAGTAATACCAATTTAATATTTATTGTAGGAAAAGGAGTTTCACTGTGTCTTTGCTTGGAGAAAATTGTTTTTCCTTAAGATAAAAAATCTTAATTTAAGATTTGCTATATAGGTATGCCACATAAATTGTTATAAATTTAACTGGCCAAGTCTTCCATTTCCTCATCTTGGGTGTGCAGAGTACAAGGTCGAATTAGTAAACTGAAGATATTTATACAATGTAGTACCATATATTATACTATTGTATGATGTATAGTATGTAGAAATAAAGGTACTATATATTCTGTGTAACTAAAACTTTGCGTCTTGGAGCTGCAGTTGACAATGTTTATTTAATATTTTAAAATATGTCCAAGAACATCAAATCTTCAATAAGAAAATACAATAAAAACACAAACAAAACATTATTTATAAATCTTTATTATTTTGTTTTTTTTTTTTTTTTATTTCATTCATTTTAATAAAAAAAAAGATATGAATTTAATTTGTATTGTCCCTTTCAAACCAACAAATAAGAAAATAAATTTGTATAAAATTAAAAATGTGTAAAGTTAAAAAAATTCAAAGCAACTCACACTCACAGGCACACAGAAGAAATATGGTTTTATTTATGAGTTTTTTGTTTACGTGAGGATTTTTTAGTCTCATAATGCATCAATTTATTTATGTTCTTACTGTGGGTTTTGCGCTTTTGCTTTTTAAATTTAAGCAAGAAGCAAAAAATTATACAAACCACAAATGTAATACAATAATAATACAAATATAATATAATAATAAATTATAAAAAATAATGCAATATTTTTTGTGTCTAAATATGAAACTATCGAAAAAATCCACAAGGTCTACAATGTAGAAAACTTAGCATAGAAGAAAAATCTGCAATCTGCACAAACGCGCGCCTCGTCATTTTGAAAGCTCTCGTCACCAGATCTGTAATCATGGTTTGCACTTGGTTAGTTTTCATTTTTCGGGAATAAAGAACACAAACTCACATTTTTTATCAGCAATGGTTTTATTTAATTTTATTTTCATATCATTCTTCAATCAAATAAATACGCTTTTGCATTCGATTGAACCAATTTTTAAAACACTTTTGCAACTCCGAATGAAATATTTGCAAAATATACGTTTTCAACTCATCGTCATAGGATGCCAAATCAGAAATATATAGTGGATGATGGATCAATTCGTTTTTTGAGTTACTTAAAACTCCTTTGTATGAGTTGTTCCGTTTTATGCGGTTCGTAATATTGAATACTTCTGCAAAACAAATGGTTGTATACCATTCAGAATACGGTTCTGTAATCGTACAGTGCCTACATGCCCGGTTCTTGCAAGGAAACATGCAACCATTTGCTTCGAAATGCATCGTTCGCAAAAAACTTTCGTTTGATTTGGATCTTCCAAGACCCATACAGCCAGTTTCAGTTTAGTTTCGGGCTCATCCGCACCGATCGAAGAAGAAACTTTTTTGACGATATTAATTTAAATCCGGTAAATCGGCCGCTCGGCTCACTATGCGTTGCTTGCATGTGAGCATTGTGAATAAATAATACGGTTATTTTGAATATAGTCATTTTGAGTATGCTCAAGATTTCAACGGATTAATTTTCAAGCAATAAATTTAATTCACAATTCAAAGTGTCTTATCAATATGAAACACCCAAAAATAGTGTTTATTTAATTATATTTCATGTAAGGAAAATTATACGATAAAGTACCTAACAATAATACGATAGAGTACTAGTTACTAAAGCCTTTAATAGCTTTCTCTCATTTAGTTGCCTGAAAAAATTTAATTTAGAGAGAATCTTTATATATAAAAATGAATGTCAAAACCTGTAACGCTCATCAATTGAAAACGACTAAACCAATTTTGAACATTTTTTTTTTTTTTTTTTTTTTGGTTGTACTTATGTGGTCACCAAGATGATTTATGCTTCAGTTAGACCCGGTAGGTGGCGCTGTTGTCGAGATACAGGCACTTTTTTACCAAATTTTTAACATTTTTGTATCTAGCGCAAACTATACTAAGCCGATTTTAATAATTTTTTTTTAAAATGACAAATGAATTCTAATGAAAACAGTTGCATACTTATTTTTTTTTAGTTTCTAAATTTTAATATAATTTTTTTAAGTGTCAAGTTTTTTGAAAACCACTGCAAGCATCAAGCATAAAAAGCTTCGGTTTTTCGTTTTTAATGGTTTGGTTGTTATTATTGTTGTATTTTTTCTCTCTGAGTACGCTCTTTTTGTGATCTTCACTTCTGTATTTTATGTGCATTTAAAGTGGGACAAAAAGAAGAAAGGGAATCGAAGTCAAACTTTTTGTTCGCCACTGCAGACAGTTGATGACGAAGATGAAATTGATGTAAGTAATATTCCCCCTCCGGGAAACTCTTTTGAGTTTTATAGTTTTGATGTATAGAACTCATATTCCTGGAGGGAACATTATTTTCATTTATAATTTGTGATCCAGGTAATCCTCTATAAATTGGATTTCTTGGCTACTACATGAATAAAAACAACTTGGGCCACAACCCATGGACTTTTTGGAGTTCGAATTTGGTAGTACCTCGGGTACGAAGTCTGACCAGAGGCTAATTTCTGGTACCACGGGTGGTCAGGAGCCCACGGAACTTGTTCTGTCCTGGCCAGCGGGTGGGAGTATCGTGGTGGCTATGGTTTAATACCCAAATGCGGGTAGAGTATAACTCGACGTGGAGTAGCGTTATACTACCGGGTGCTGTGACCCAGAGAGCAGCAGAGGTTTAAGATGGGCCTTGCTCCCCACCAAGGAGGGAGTCATATTTACCAAAATGAATATGACTCTAATTTGGTACCTACGGATATATATCCAAGTGGACGTTGATTGACGTTTTCTCAATCCGTGTGCCTGGCACCGTGTTCTTGAGTCTTTTTACAGACAGGTGAGCACGTAAAACACCGGTACTTCATTGAACAAATAGTAGAACAGACAACAACAAAAGTGTATATACCTCCTATCACAGCTATTAAGTGCTCTATTGAGAAACTGCATGAAATATGCAAATTATTGAATATTACAAAATACAAATATTACAAAATATTCAACAAGAAAGATTTCGATTGGTCTCAAGCTTCACTGTGACGACAAAAAAGACTTTGATGATGCCTGTGCCTACTTATTCCACAAGCATCAATATTTCACTTATTCCTTAAAGTCAGAAAAACCCTATAAGGCCCTGCTTACGGGATTAGATAAAATGGATCCCGGTAATATCAAGGCCCGGCTCATGCAAATGAGACTTATATGTTTGGACGTCAAATTAATTGAGCGAAAAAGAGCTGATAGCAGCGTTTTCATATTATATGTGGTATATTTTGAAAACAAATCCATATCGTTAAGCGAACTTAAAAAGAAGTTTTCTGTCATTGATTATGTCGAAGTCAAGTGGGACTATCAAAAGCGAAACTCAAATAAAATTACGCAGTCAAATCATATTGCGCAAATTGCTCGGGCAACCACAATACCAAGACGTGCTGAGTGATGACAATCAAATGTACCAATTGTGATGGTCCGCACAAAGCCTACTTCCCTGACTGTCCTAGCAGACAAAGTTACATCAACCTGCGAGTCAGAGTTCAACAAAATCGCGCATCAACCCGGATCAGATCTCAAGCAAGAGTGCCTTAGCTAAATAACGCAGGATCGTTTCCGAGACTTTCGAGCCACGGATCCCCCAGAGAGAAGTCTTACTGGATTAAACCCCCCAGCTCAGGTAACAACAATGAATACCTTTTTTCTATTGAAGAAATTAAAAATTTAACATTCGATTTAATTAAAAACTTCAAAAATTGTAAAACTAAAGCAGATCAGTTCGAGGTAACAACTATTGTACCTTAGCTTGTAAGTTTCTCTTATAATGTTAGGAAATATAGTATCGTAACTTGGAAAGTTACAAAAAGGCATAAGAAACAAAAAAGAAGAACTGTTTAATTTTTTATCTAATGAAAACATAGATATTTACCTTCTAACTGAAACGTGGTTAAATAATACTTTATCAATTAAGCACTCAAAATATCATTGCCATCGGTACGACCGAATCAATTCTAGAGGGGGAGGAATAGCTATTTTAATAAATAAAAATTTACGCCACATCTTGCTACCTCTCTCGCAAACATCTATCATTGAGGCTGTTGGCACACAAATTCTGAGAACCGACTTACCGATCAATTTATATTCATGCTATTTTCCCGGAGGGCGAGCAGAAAACAGTAGGAAACAACAAATTGCTAATGATATTCACAAACTCACTAGTATCAAAGAGAATCATATTTTAAGCGGAGAATTTAATTGTAGACATCAAGAATGGGGATGCAGCCGTGCGAACTGTTGGGGAAACATCTTTCTCGAAAAAATAACCGTAAGATTTCAACATGATTTTTCCGTCCGCTAGAGGGAGACGAGGGTCCACCCTGGATGTTTTCCTTACAAATTATGCAGAGGCTCTATCACACGCTAGCGTTTTAAACAATTTAAGTTCTGACCACCTACCTGTTAAAGTTCTTTTGTATACGCGACCTATCACTGCCGAAAATCTCAGGTATGGCCTCAGAAGAGCAAACTGGCTACAATTTGCAAGATACCTTAACCTAAATCTTCATATAGTACCATTAAGCTCCTTTACAGATTCAAATCAGGTAGATAACATGATCTCAGAATTCAATAGGGTACTACTAGAAGCTAAGAATCTAAGTATCCCAAAAATTAAAGCGCAATACAGGCCTAGACTGCCTGCCCTCCAATATCAAATCATTGATACAACGTCGAAATAATCACCGCAGTAACTCACAACGTCACAGAGATGTTTGAAAGCACTCCCACGTAGTTGGATCTGTTTTCTAACTGTTTTGGTTATTTTCCTCCTGTCTGGAAAACTCCTGATGATATCCATCCTCTTATCGGCCAATAAGTCTACTATACTCTGTATTGTAAGCAAAATATTTGAAAAGGTCATCAAAGAAAAGCTCAACAGATTTTTAAGTGATATTGAAATTCTCCCAAATCAGCAGTTCGGATTTCGGAAGGAACATAACGCAGTGCATCCACTAGTCCGTATTAAGAAGATCGTTAAACAGAACTTTTAATGTGCGAACTCCACTGGCATGATTCTTCTGGATATCAAAGCTGCATTCGACTACCTACCATGGCATCACTCTACCACCGACTTGCATAAGCTCAACTATATCTTCAATGATAGATATAGATACTCTACTTATCTACATATCAATGATATTATTAGACATTATTAGATCTAAGTTTTAGTTTTAAGTTTTAGTTTTCAAAAACATTCTAGGTGGATTTTTATAATTTTTCCCCCAGATTAGTTCGATATTATTAAAAACTAAGCCTATATTAACCGTTTATATATAATTTAGTTGTGAAGGTAGCAAAATCCTAAACTCTTTATTTTAAAATATCGTAAGCATAAGAAAATGTATACTATATTATTAGTAACTTGCAATAAATTGAATTGAATTGAATTGAATTGAATTGAAAAAAAGAAAGAGATAGTGTGTTTCGTTGTCTGTGCTTTGCCTTACATGTGTTCCGTGTTTGAGGCTATTGATTGGTTTGTCGATGAGGGAAGTGGGTGGGTCGAAGGTTAGTCGTGTACTAAAAACCAAAATGTGTTCGGCTGATTTTTGTTTCTCTTCTTCTTTCGCGTATTTTGTTTGACTTTTGTCGGGTGAGGGGGAGTAAATAATTTGAAAATATTAGAAATTTGAAATACATGTATGTAATTTTTGTTATTGATTTTGCAAACTTTTTTGCTTCTACATTGCTTATGCTTTGCTCCTGCTTGAATTGTGCGTGTCTTGTTATTTTTTCCCTCCTATTAGTATTTAAGTGCATTCAATGACAATCAACCAAACCTAAAAACCTATTTGTATCGTGTTCCTATAAAACTTAAATCTATTCTGCAGACTTCTTTCTTCTTCTTTCACGTATTTTGTTGGACTTTGGTTGAGTAAGGGAGGGTGAGTAGTTTGAAAATTTTAGAAACGAGCATTAGAGGCACTGGATCGAACGTTAAGAGATTTGCGCAGCAATCAGAAATATTTTGGTGGCGCGATGATTCTAAAGAAGATTTAATTTCAAAATTGTTCCGCCAAATATTAGCGCTAATAACAATAATTACACTTGATTGAGCAAAGAGCCATTTTAGCAGCAAATAATAAAGATGTAGATGAGTCAAATAGAAGGACACTGTTTATGCCAGGATTATCGACACACAATTTACAACTCAACGTGGGCACTGTGATAGTCATGCTGCGAAATCTAAATCAGCCGAAATTGTGCAACGGAACAATACTCGCTGTTAAAAAAATTATGCAAAATTTGATATAATCATAGGAAAGTTCACAGGCGAGGATGTGTTTATTCCATCGGCGCTATTTGTTTTTTCTCCGGATGGAAAAACTAAAAATATTGCACACTATAAGGCACTACAATAGCGTTACTAAATATTTTGTACGCTGCAATACTTTTTATATATTTTCATTGTAATATAATCTATATATGCTTTATATTTTTAGTTCGATTCGATTATCTGTCGCATAAACAAACCTGATATAGTATTTTTAAAAAATATGCAACTTGCTTCATTACGATTCATTTGTTGTTTAAAAAACATATTATCAAAATCGGTTCTGTATATTTATTTATTTATCATAATTAATTCTAATATATAATACTAAACTTAATACTAATTTTAACGAGTAACTAACTGATGGGGCCTACGACTATATATATAAATAAAGATATATAGATAGATAGATATGTATGTAGATAGAAGATAGGTACGCCACCCGTGCGAAGCCGCGGCGAGCTAATAATAAATTAGAAACGGGTTAATAATAAATTAGAAACAAATAAGGCAATTCAGTTTTATAATTCCAATAAAAATAGTTAAATTCATGTAGAAACAATAATAAAATAAAATATATATATGGAATTTAAATCCGGACTATTATTCGAATAAAAATAATATGATAAAATTAATGAATAGTTGCTGCTTGCTTCCATTAGTATAAAATTTATTCTAGAAGTAGATATGTACATATATTCATACTTATTTTATTATTGTTACGGTAAGGTTCGTTCCTTGCATTTCGAGTATACGGTGATTGTAATCGCGCGGACTTTTGTTACAAATCAATTCGAGTTTGTATTGTCAAAAAGCGAGTGTGTGCAATTACGAAGGTCATTCAATAAATACTTAGCCTACAAAAGAAAAACGAAAATTTTCGAAAAGTGGCTATTTATTTTTCCACATAACCTCCTTCTAGCTCAATACACTTAGCCCAGCGATGTTCCAACTTTTCCAACGCGTCCAAAAAATACGTTTTCCCGAGGTCTGCAAAATAGGCCTCCATGGCGGCGATGCCCTCCTCATTCGGCCCAAATCTATTCCCGGCGAGTGACTTTTTCAGAATTGGTAACAAAAAGAAGTCACAGGGGGCCAAATCTGGAGAATACGGTGAATGGAGTTGCAATTCGTAGCGCAATTCGACCACTTGGGCCATGGCGACGGCGGTTGCGCTTGATGTTCGGTGTGAGCAAACGCGGCACCTATCGCGCCGACAGCTTTCTCATGCCCAGTTCTTCGTGTAGAATATGAAGCGCCGTTCCTTCTGCGATGCCTACAGTCTTAGCTATCTCGCGAACCTTCAATCGTCGGATTTTTTTTTTTTTTTCATTTTCCTTCGTAGTAGCCGTTTTCGTGGCACCTGGGCGTGGCTCATCAAAAACCGACGTGCGGTCATGAACAAACTCGTTGAACCAATTCTTGTCGGTAGCCATCGAAGGAGAAGAGTCACAATAGACAGCATCCAAGCGATCTTTGATTTCACTCCCTTCCAAAAACCGGAATCGAATCATCGAACGATATTGCTCTTTTTCCATTTTTGTAAAAATTAGCGACACGCTCGCTTCCAAAGGCTATCAAAACAAAACTAATAAAGGGAATTGACTGAAACTTTGACAGTAGGCTACTGAAAGAATGTACTGCACTTCTTGATTGACTCTCGTATGTAAACAAAAATTTTCAACCAACCCACTCATCTATACTCAAATGCCATGTGCGCTTTAGAGAATGAATAAAATCAACGCATAGTTTGCGGTACATAGTGTGACTTTTATCATTTCTAAGATGCCAAAAGACATATATTACTATTATAACAGCCTAATAAAAGCAGGTATAACAATGAAATTTTGCAATTTTAATGCAGAGATGTATTAGACAGAAAAAATGGGCTTCCCATATAACATGTAGTTTGATGATGACCATAATTTCTAGACTAATAGCATTTTTCAAATACCTTTATTTTAAATAAATACTTTTGAATCCATTAAACTTTATTTAACCTTGATATCTATTTGAGAAAAATAGCGTGATCAACAAGATAGTACCTAGTGATGTTAAGGTTATTTTAAAACATACATGCAATTCTGAAAATAAATTTGAAATATATATTGAGATAAGATAATAAATAAAAAGTTAGTTGGAGTCAATATCTTCGCCGCTTGGTTGTAGTTGGCTTTCTGCAAACTGCATATGACGATATGAGCAATCTGTGCCTCAAATCTAAATTACTTTCAATGTTTTATGTCTTTCTATTGAATAGTTAGTTCATGATAATTTCTTACTTCTTTGTTTTTCGACTCTTGAGCTCAAACTTCATACATCGTAGTGTAGAAATTCCGAAAGAAAACATGCTTTCGCCTACTTTTCGCCCCGATAAGACACTTAAATTGTTCATATCTTTCGGAGACCCACATATATAGCACTTTTGAGATGATGTACAATATATGCCGACAGAATATTAAAAACTTTGCCGCCAACCATACACATCACAAGCACACTTTTCTTCGGTTCGTTAATTGTTGTAAACGATGAAGGACGACTACTAGTGAAATGAAAAAAACATACTATTTATTAACTGATTGGTTTTCTTTCGCAAAGTTTTGTTAGTAATTGCTATGTTCCGCGCTATCACAAGCCCATTTTATAATTGCAGGTACTTCTTCAATTTTGAGAATGGAAAGTCATACTTCCTCTTGTGCAGCATAAAATCTATTTAAACTGTGATCAATTAGCGATTGTAACACAATTTCAGCATAAGTTTCCATTACGGTTATTTGTTCAGAGTAGCATAAAACATTTGTTTTTTGACACAGTTATATGAAAGATATATTTTTTAGCTAATCAAGTTATATTCGAAGTCGTGCACAATTCTACAAATATTTTTTCCGAATCTCTTTTTCGAGACGATCTCAATTTCATTTCCGCTTCCATTAATAATTAGTCATTATACTTAGGTAACCATCATAAGTTCCTTGGCATTTCTAAACAATTAGAGATAAAAAAAAAATCTGAAACTAGGCATATTTACTATAAATTTGGTTATAAACATCAGATGGAATTCTACAGGAACTTATCAGTATTGTTACAAAATATTTTACCAAAAATTGCAGCCTATAAAATAAGTTTCTGTACTCGTCGCGCTTCGACAACGTTTTTACATATGCAAACTTTCATTTTGTTTCGAGTTTATTATAGTTGTGCATTTGTGTAAAATTGTTACGATCGGAGAACTTTCTTTTTTTTTTAACTTTTGGCATCCTAGAAATGATAAACGTCACAATGTGCGCCGGTGCGATTAATTGCGAGTGAAAACTTTAGGTTATGAATAAAATCCTTAAGCGTAGCGTTCTGGGGCTAGCCATGTAAGTATTGTATATCTTGTAATATACACTAGAATACTGTTCTAGTTCATGAAAAGTGACATTGCAGTATATATTTTCCTGATAAAATAGCTTCAGAACTTGTAAATCTTCAATTCGTTGAATCGTCGAATACCAGTTAATCAGCAGAAATGAAGGTAATTCTCTCTCATTCATTCGTATTACTTGTCCACAAAATCCACTAACTCTAAAATATAGTTCTTCAAAATACGTATGATGATGATGTGGGTTTTAGTTTTTATTTGTCCCAAACACACATGAATCTGATCCTGCATCCTGATCAGTGTGAGGACATAAAGTATAACTTCCTAATTAAACCAATTTGAACACATAGTTCCCAATTGTCAAACAGATTGAGCGCAAGAAACGTTGAGCTACAATATAAAAGACTCAATTTAAATACGAAGCGCTCAGTAGTACTTCAGAAGTGAGGAGCTTCATATTGAGAAATTTTCAATCTTTTTGCACTTACACAAATTTCAAAAATAATAGTTATAGTATCAATCCAATGCCAATTGAATTAGTTCAACATGCCAGTTAAGGAATTACAATATTTAAAATCCTCAAACTTAACGTTTTCACCAGATCCAGATGATGGACTTAGTTGTGTTTTAAAGCGGTACGCAGACGTCTTGCATAGATCGATGAATAGAGTCTGAAACGGATGAATTGGAAACGTTTCAAATGAAACAATGGGTACAGCTAAAACGATGCATAATACAATTGTACAGTTGATTTCTAAACTTTTAAGGGTGTTCAACTAAAAATTTTGTTCGTATAAATGTTAAAGTGAGCGGACGCATAAAAACAAAGGAAAGGAAAGTAATTGTTCCAATAATATGAAATTGTTTTGTTATATTACTAAAACCTATGTGTTTCTTTGTGGTGTTTTTAAGGTTCCGGATCCAAAGGGTACCAAAGGGGACCTTATTGCAGAACCTTCGTTGTCCGTCCGTCCGTCCGTCCTTCCTCGGGTCATATCTCATGAACCGTAATAAAGTGAAGTGTGGTTCTATCCGGACATCAGCAGCAAATACTACAACTAAAATATATATATCTATCAAAAACTTAAAGCGGTCCCCATACAAGAAACATTTGGGTTTGTATGGCAGCTATACGATCCAGTAATTTTATAACCTTGAAATTTGTATAGTTAGCGGCTGTACATCAGAAACTTATATTGTTGAAATTTCAATTTGTTCGGATTATTGGAGAGGGTACGTCCCATACAAACCCCCATTAAAATTCAGGTTGTTATTAAAAAAAAAATTTTTTTTTTTTTTTTGTCCTATCAAACTAAAATTTATACAATATAAGTTTTTGATATAGACGCTGTATCTTTGTTAGAATCAACTAAATCGGCCAACTAGGAGGGTACCTCCCATACAAACCCAGCATTAAAATTCAGGTTCTTATTTGAAAAACTTTTTTGTTTTTTGTCCTATCAATCTGAAATTTGGACACTTTAAGTTTTTGATATAGACGCTGTACATCTGTTAGAATCACCCAAATCGGATCACTAGGCCCAATTTTTTTATTTTATATAAACTTATATTGGGACTATGCATTAATTTTAAAGGTTGCACACAGATGGCGTTATTTACAACAGTATCGCATCTGGCAATACTGTAACTATATTCATGTCAAAGCCTCATCATTAGGCTTTGTTTACCAGTATCTGTCATTTCGCTGAAGTGTACACAACATAGTTTTTTTGTGCTCCGAGTATGTCAACTTTCGTGCCGTCAAAACGCAATTTGCGGGAAGCCTTGCTTTTTTGCTTCAATTTGAAGAAAAATACCACCCAAGCCCGTCAATTGCTGTTGGATGCCTACCCGAACCATACTCCATCGATTTCAACCTGTGAGTACTGGTTTCGACGCTTCAAAAGTGGTGTTTTTGATACCGAGGACAAGGAGCGACCTGGCCAGCCCAAAAGGTTCGAAGACGCAGAATTGGAGGCATTGCTGGACCAAGACCCGTGCCAAACGCAAGAAGAGCTCGCCGAAACGTTGGACGTTGGCCAAGCAACCATTTCCAGACGTCTCAAAGCGATGGGAATGATCCAAAAGCAAGGTAATTGGGTGCCATACGAGTTGAAGCCGAGAGACGTCGAACGCCGATTTTTCACGTGCGAATTGCTGCTTGAACGACTTGGCCGGAAGGGTTTTTTGCATCGTATTGTGACTGGCGACGAAAAGTGGATCCATTACGATAACCCAAAGCGTAAAAAAACATATGTCAAGCCCGGCCAACCGGCGCCATCGATGTCCAAGCTCATGCTCTGTATTTGGTGGGATCAGAAGGGTGTGGTGTACTATGAGCTGCTCCAACCCAACGAAACCATCTCTGGGGAAGTCTACCGACGTCAAATGATGCGTTTGAGCCGAGCATTGCTTGAAAAACGGTCGGAAACGGTCGAAAGACACGACAAGGTTATTTTGCAGCATGACAACGCTCGGCCGCATGTTGCACAGGTCGTCAAAACATACCTTGGAACGCTCAACTGGGAAGTGCTACCCCACCCGCCGTACAGCCCAGACATTGCTCCTTCGGATTACCACTTGTTCCGGGAGATGCAGCGTAAGCTGGCTGGACACCGCTTCTCTTCATATGAAGAGACCAAAAAATAGATCGATTCATTCATAGCCGCCCAGAAGCCGGAATTTTGGAGAAACGGAATCCGGAAATTGAAAGAAAGATGGGAAAAGGTTGTGGCTAGCGACGGACAGTACTTTGAATGATGTATCAATCCATTTTGAAATCGAAATAAAGCCCCATTTTTGGTGAAAAAACCTTTAAAATTAATGCATAGTCCTAATATAAATTTGTACTTCCTTCTGTATATAACAATATATGAATGCATTTTTGTTATTAATTTGTAAACTTTATTATATTTAAGTCATAAAGAGTTTTTTTTTTTTTTTTATTATTTTAAAATATTCTTATTACTTGTTTACATTTTATGTCTGAAATGAATTTATGTCACTGGAAAAAATAAAAGAAACAATAACACAGCATACACACAGTTTTTCCTTGTAGTCACGGGGCGTGATTATTCACTATAGGGATAATTGTACGTGATGATATATATACTCATAACTCACCAGTTTCAACATTCAGTTGCATTCACAACACATGTACATAGAAAAATGTGAATCAGAACAACATTCACATTACAGAAACGAAATTCAACATATATTCACATTCACTTTAAAGGGGTTTGGAAAAAAATTATACGCTTTTTAAAGCGACTGATTCAAAATGCTTTTTGAATGCATTCACGCACAAGTCTACTACTTAATAGAGACGTGCAATGATACATGATTTCAAACGGCTTTTAAATTATCCACTCTAAAATTCGTACTTGATTTGATGTATGGTTGAAAACGAGGCCATTTTAGCGGAGGCGGAAGTCCACAGGATAACGGAGGCGGATCGGAGGTGTGCTAAAAAAGGAAAAAAAAATCGGTTTCGAAACAACAATTTCGCACAAATTATGTGCAATTGTTATTGCGAATGATGAATCAGACGAACATATTAACAGAGGGAGAGAGAATTGTCTAGTCTACCTATTTTATTATTATTGTATTATAATTTTACTATATTTAGTCTCTGGATATAAACGGCCAACAGCTTTGCTGACGTATTCCTTTGTCTTCTTTCGCGTATTCAAGTTTTGTTAAGTGTGAGTGATGAGGGAGAGGGAGAGGGAGTGAAAAATGTGATGTAGCACGTAAAGACAAAATGTAAAAAAAGAAAAACTAAAACTCCGTTAAAAAACATGCGGAGGCGGAGGAACGACGATTTGTTGCGAATGTTTTGCAATTGCGAAGGCGAAGGCAAAGTGATTGCGTGTATTATTTGTATTTTGCTTTTGTAGCCTATTCACATGTTGATGTACAAACTCGAAATGCTTACTACTTAGAAGTAATCATACTGTTTCTAAAATGTACACTGAATAAAAACGTGTTTGTTCTCGCTCACAAATTTATGTAGTTGATTGGCGAGCGGCCGGATAACACAAAAAAATAAGCAAAGCAACAACAACGTGTTCTTACTCTCTTTGATAATGTGTAGTATTGTATTGTACATAGGTTAACTTGTGTCATTAGTACTACTAAAACATTATGGGGAAATCATCTGAAATACGCGCATTCGTATTCTACATACACATACATACATTGAATACAAGCGTTAGTTCCTTCAAATTAAACAAATTATCTTTCATTATATGTGGGAAGGTTCATTGTGATCGGTGTTGCGTGGATTTAAATTAAATTAAACCTTAATAATTCACAGTAAACTTCGTTAATTCGTAAAAATTCCATTCCACAATTTGGTCCCCTTGTTCATTCGAATATTTATTTGCAATTCAATGAAAACTTAACCAATTGTAAACCGTATTTAATTTATATATGTATAACCTCTTATAATTTCAAATTATCTATTATTTCTACTACACCGGAAAGGACGGAATTGGTGGTTCAAAGTTTGCAAATAATATTAAATCAATTTTATTTATAAAGTAATTGATTCATCTAATTTTCTCAAAAGTACTATTTCAAGTCCTGCGCATAGTACAATGCTACAGTTTGTTTTAAATAAATTAAAGGATTCTACTTGTATAACAATACTGGGAACAAGTCCAGGGAGGTGTGCATTGTTGTTCATTTGGTAAGTCACTTGAATTTTTTATGTGTCTGTCTATATGTAGCAGACTACTACTATTACTATTTTTAGAAAGTTTCACTTCTATCACGTGTTCTAAGTTTGTTTATTTTATTTAGAGTGTTAAACTTTAAGGTAAAGATGTCAAACAAACGTACATACGTTATCAATTTCTCAAAATCAAATAATATTTTGTCAAATGTATCAAAAAGGATTGAGGTAGCGAGACAATTTCATCAACATTCACTTCAATTCTACAGAAGAAATAATTTATTTGGAAAGCATCCTCACGCCGTAAACTACAACTAATATTTCTATTGCGGGCCAATTATTAACAGAAAAAGATTTGCTTTTTGACAAAGCAATGAAATTGATGTACTTTAAAGCCAGCAGCTGTTGTCTTGATTGTTTCAAAAAACGACACAATATCACATTTAAGAAAATGTGCGGTGACAGTTTTGCTGTGAATGAAGGCGTTTGTTTGGATTGGAAAAAAAACTTGAGTGTTCCGTTCTCGATTAACACACAAAACTATCTTTACAGCTTTCATAGATGGGCAAAGCGCTGGAACATAGGGTTAAACTCGGCAAAGTCGCAACATTGCTGTCGCGACAAGTGCCCTACAGTCAACATGGGTGGTGTTGACATTCTCTATGCTGATAATGTGAGATATCTTGGAATACATTTGGATAAACGCTTGACATGGAAACGACACATTACTGGTATCACCAAAACATGTTTAAACAAGCTTCACAGGCTAAACTGACTGCTCCGTCCCACGAGCACATTAAGCTTAAATGCCAAACTGACACTATACAAAGCAATCGTCAAGCCATCCTGGACATACGGTATACAGCTATGAGGTCTGGCATCCCAGTCGCAAATCAAACGTATTCAAGTCACCTCTACGTATCAGAATAAATCCCTTCGAAAAATAACCGATGCGCCCATGGTTCGTCAAAAATGGTACTCTACAAATGATCTCCAGATTGTTCAGTTTGGGAAGAAATCAACAGGCACACTAGCAGATATTACAATTGGCTGATCTCTCACCTCAATCTACTTGCCAACGAACTGCTTAACCGTAATTATCGCAGGCGACTTAAAAGACTCCACCCCAGTGTTCTGCATCGTGGACGCCAAATACGAAGATCTCATTAATTTTTATATATTCTTCAACGTATGACACTTATTTCTTAGAAGTACCTTGATATGTGATTGGCATAATAAAAGATGATGTCTGATAAAAGATTACGATTCGAAAAAATGCAGATGAAACTGATATGATTTATAAATGCTTGGCATAGTGGTAAGCATAGTAAAGAACATTCTGTAAACATGGATGTCGAAAAACTTGAACCACTACATCTTTGAAAGTCCGTAAAACCGAGTTGCTTCAATAATATTCGTAGCTTTCCAATACATTACCAACACAATAAGAAAATGTGAATTACAAAGGATCTATTTAACGAATCGCTGCATACTTAGTATGTTAAATGACACCATGAAAGCTAAAAGTCGAAAGATATTGCTTTCCTTGGACAATTTTGTTCTTAAAAATAAAGTTTTTCCCAGTCAACAACACATCCAAACTACAGCCTCTTGACTAGGGTATTATACAACATTTTCATTCATTACACTGCAAGTAAATGGTTATTAAATTCAAATATGTACATATGTAAAAAAGGTATTTTGAGAAAATAATGTTGGTCAGAACAAAAGGCATATTAAGATAAATTTACAAATATTAAGTCTTATTTTAATAAAAAAAAAAAAATGAATTCTTCTTTAGCCTGGTATTCACTAAATTTTGCGCGTTCTTTTTAAACATGGACTTCTTGTTATATAAGCCCCACCCACACATTCTCAATAATATTTAAATTGGGTCTTTGAGGTGGCCAATCCAATATATTTACTTCCACATCGCTTAGATAATTGGTAATCATCTTGGCTTTGTGACACGGAGCATTGCCTTGTAGCAAAATAAATGATTGTCCAAACAATTTATCACCCGAAGTGAACGCGTGATCATGGAAGCAAACACAACCCCAACACATTACACTCCCACTGCCATGGGCGACTCGTTCACACACATGTGTCACTTTTTTCGCATTTTCTGCAGAAAATTTTCTTGTTTGACGCATGGTACTGAAAGGATGTTTCATCAGTCCAAAATGTTGACTCTCAAAATGATGAAGGCTTGTGTACATATTTTTGAGCTATTGGTCTTTTTAAAGATTTCATAGTTTTTTCACAAATCTAAATATTATACTGTTCAATTGCTACAGGTTTTGGGGTTTTTAACAGATTGTTTTTAAATTAATAATAATAATTTAATAAAACAAAGATTATAATGCGCTGAGATCAGCTTTCATTGCACCCAAAAACGAAAGAAACTAAAAAGAATGCAATGTCAAAATACTTGTTTCCAATCAGTTTTAGATCAGTTGTAACATTGCAGGTCTTAGAAAATGAATGGATGAAGCAATAAACAAAATAATTTGCACATTTACAATTATTATCACCTATTTTCTTTTGATCATCATCAGAGACCCGTTACTTCTCAGAATTTATGAAAACAAGCAATCAAACATTGCTCACATGTTTCTCAAAATACCTTTTCCATACATAGATTATCTATGGAATCATATTTCGGAGAATTCTGAAAATGTCATCTTTTTCGCTTCTCGTAAATGTTGTATCCGAATAACATAGAATTACATAAGTAGCTGTATCCGAATAACTTATAACGAATAAACAAACAAAATCAGTCATTCAACAACTAAGATATTATGTTCAAACCATGATGTCCACAAAATTGCTTTTGATTGTTTATTAAGCTAAGTGGGAAAACTCAATTTGCAGGGTATGCAAATAGTTCTGGCATCTCCAAACCTAACGGAACCCTTTTACTAAGGCTACGAAGTCCGTCCGTCCGTTCTAAGTATATCTCATGAACCGTAAAAGTTGAAATTTTTACAGAATATGTACAAAACTAAAATATAATTAAAAATTTATGGGTTTGTATGGAAACAACACAATCTAGTAACGCTGCGATATTGAAATTTATATGGTTGATTAGATACTTATAGTGTCCAAATTTCAATTTGATTGGCCAACTAGGGGTGGTACCTCCCTCCTATACAAACCCTCCGTGTGTGAGCCTAATTCGCACTTGGCCAATTTTTTTATTCCTGTCAAGTTTTTTATTAAAATTTTACTATTTGAAATTTTTAATAGCCCTGAGAAACCAGTTGACAGCCCTGGTGTTTAAAAGATTATCAAGATGAATTTTTCTCACCCTTTTTGTGCAATTAACCACAGTTTGCTTTGAATAAATCAAAGGACTCTATCATATCTAACACCATAATGCTAAAGACAAGGCTAGGGAGGTGTTAATTGTTGTTGTTGTTTTTGTTCATTTGGTAAGTCTCTAGAATTTTTTAAGTGTTTATCCGTTTGAAATTTGACAATTGACTGACTCAAAATTATGTTGATGCTACGCTCATGCCTCCAGACCACGATCATCTGACAGGCAATTTCGCCCTCAATTTCTAGGCCTTGCTCGAGAGCCAAATGTTGTTGCAATCATCGAGGTTTCCATTTTGATAAATGGCTGCTGAAGAAGTCACAGATTGAGTGCCTTTCTGCAGTTTCCATTTTTAAAATCTAAATAGCACAAAACATTTTTTATTTATCTCAATATCTTATGTTATATTATGACCTTGTACAATACATTACATATTTTTCTTTGTGTTTAGTACAATAAATCCCTACCTGTATTTCAGTTGTTGCCACAAAACGAGAGCCATTTTATTGTTTTGTTTTTCTTTTTGCTCATACAATTCCGACTTTTTCGGTGGATTTTCGAATAAGCAAGTTAAATAAAATTAGTATGAATCCACATTTTAATCATATGTACATCTACATCATATATTTTACATAACTTCAAACAAATGGTACAATGGGACGGAACCCTTCGTGCGCGCATTCATTAAATATTCGCGAATGCAAATGGGAATATCAGGTATCAATATTCCCGAATGCGAATCTACAATCTGACTCCATTCGTCTGCTAACAACAAATCCTGAAGTGAAGGCTGATGACAGATTTATGTCATTGCAAAAGAATTTTTTAATAAACAGGATAAGAAATTAATACGCTTTTGTTTCATTTACCTAATCGATCTTTCCCAATCGATCAATTTGTGAAGTTTTTAATAAAATATGTACCAGAAATGAAAAAGGGAGATGCAAAAACTATTTGCATGCACTGCAAATGATTCTAAATCATGTATTTTCATGCGAAACACAACACAAAGCCGAATTCTTAATAAAGAAACAGCTCTCTATATTTTGAAAGCGTATGATAAAGCGCCACAGTGAAAGATTTTTATAGTCACCCTGTTTGAGCGGTAGCTGCGCCATCTATTGTTTTGCGGAAGATGCGCTCTCTGATGTTGGTAGAGAGCAAGACTGTGATCAAGTTTTACACAATTTTATGCTTTATATCTTTAACCAAACGACAGATTGGCGGTTATAAGAAACAAACAAATCAAACACAGTGTAGTTGACAATACCAACAACAGAGATTGCAAGAAATTAGCGACACAACAACAAATTTGATTTGCGATGTTGCTGTTCTGCTTATACCTGACTATTCGCTTTTAAGTATAAGTAACGGATTCGATACATTTCATAAGGAAGCCAAGGCCAAGTTAGCTTACTTGCGAATCAGATATTAACCATATGTATTTACATATATGTATATTATTTGTCAGATTTAAAAGTCGCAAATCTAGAGAATATTCTACAGAAAAACAGTAGACAATTTGTCAAACTTATTAAGTCTCACACTTCAGATGAAAGTTTTGCTAAGGAAAAAACAAATTTTTTTTCTTGGAATAAAGTAGAGGATAAAATATCAGATAGATTTGTTGGTGCTACTCGATTCCTCGAAGTGATGGGACTATAAATACATTGTAATGCGCCAATAGAAGCACACATTACATTGCTGAGAACGATCAATGAAGAGCCATCGCACATTACACTACTGAGAACGATCAACGAAAAGCCATCACACATTACACTGCTGGGAACGATCTACGAAGAACCATCACCGATAAACATACCAGGGCAAATTTCGACACATCTAGATATCACGGCAATTATTTAAAGCGGCTGCTTAATTATAACCATTCGTAGCCATAATGGATGCTTCGAAAGATCAAAAGTCCAATGCTGATAATGGCAACAATGACGTTGACAATGGCTTAAATTCATCAACCAATACTGATGAAGGGATTTGTGCTGCTGAGCAAATAGTAAACGAAAACGGAATCGGAGAAAATAACGGCTCCAATATTAACAACAATGCAAGCGGTGCTTCTGGTAGCAATAATGGCAAAGGTCGCAAAGTAGGAAATCTTTGTGCTAAGTGCCACAAGAAGCTTGGTTTAACTACCGAATTCAAATGTCGTTGTGGCGGCTTCTTTTGTGCCACTCATCGCTATAGTTTCCGCCACGATTGCAAGGTGGATTATCGTGCCCTAGGAGCTGAGCAAATTCGCCGTGAAAATCCCATCATAAACGGTGAAAAAATACGCAAGTTATAAGCTCATAATTGGCCAAAACCAAAAACTATCATAATAGAGATATACATATTACAATTTTTCGATCTTTTAAATTCTAAAGGTTTTTTGTTACAATATTTATCGTTTTGTTTAAATAAATGCTACCAATCATATTAGGAACCACCCTGTTTGCGCATATATTTTGAAATAAAATACTACCAAGCACATGAAAAAAGTAGCACCATGTATTTTCAGTGCACCCCTGATATATAATGTTTTTCTTCTGTAAAATGTATGCATAAAATGTTAAAAGAAAATCGTCGGACATCCGTTGTATTTTCAATATAGTTAATGGCGAAATAAAAGGAGCAATTGTGATATATAAGACAGTGGGGGGGAGTTTAGTTCAGTTCTATAGCTGATAGCTCGGCTTGGGACGGCTCGACTTAAAATGGACAAAAAGTCCAAAGATCCGATGCGGCGTTATAAAAAATCACGTCATGCAGCGCGTAGCAGTTCAGAGAGCTCCAGCTCGGAAACAGATTCTGGATCATCCAGTTCCTATTCAAGCTCCGATAGTGAACATAATCGTATTAATGAACGTCATCGGAAGAAAAAGTCAACACGTCGAGCGCCTTCGTCGTCCGGTGAGGATAGAAGGAAACGGGATAAACGAGATCATTGTCAAAAGAAACTGGAAGCGAAACGAAATCATATAAAACGGAAATTAAAAGAAGCTAAATTGAAGAAACGTGCAGCAGCGGCGCTAAGTGGTGGGCATGGAAATCGCTCGTTAACACCAACAACGCAAGCCAAACTAAAGAAACTAGCTGAACGCAAACATTTGCGTGCCGCAAGTAAAGAACAACGTGAACGTGAAAAATTGCGAAATGTACAACGGGAACGTGAACGCGATCATCATCGTATGAGTCGTTCGCCGCCAACAACAACGAAAATACGCATTCATCAGGATGTGAAACGTATAAAGAGTCCTGGCATGGGTGGCAATAGTGGTGGAAGTGGTAATAACGGTGGTGGCGGTGGTGGTGGTTCTTCATCGTCGTCGTCGCGTATGCATCATCAATTAATGTCACGTGAGAAAATTATTATCCAAACGCGTACGCGAGATCGCACACCGTCATTGGAACGTGAAAGGGATCGCCTTGATCGCCAACGACATGAACATAAGCAGCAGCAGAGGCACGATGATTTAACATTACGGGAACGTGAACGTCGTGATCGGGAGCGAGAGCGAGAGCGGGCCGATCGTGAAGCAGCGCGTGAAAAAGAACGTGCAGAAGCATTGGCCAGATGTCAGGAACGGCAACGAGAACGTGAACGTGTAGCGCGAGAGAAAATGCGCCGTGAAGAGGAGGAAAAAAAGTATAGTGATGTTGGCAGCAGTGGACTTGGAGGTAATCGCATGCGTCAACTATCTGAACGGAATATAGAAATGAATGGTCCCTATGGAAGTCGAGAACGTTCATTGGAGGCTTCTGAACGTTCACGACATATGAGCAAACGCGATCTGGATCCATATGATCGTGAGCCACCAGAATACCTTGAATCCGAAAGACATAATATGTTCGATGATGTACGTCGTTATGGTGGCGGTAGTGGTGGTAGCGGTGGAGTTAATATCATTGGTAGCAGTAGCATTGGTGGTCATCATCATCATCGTCGTCGTGATTTAAGTCCGGTTCCTGATCATTACCAAACGCGCCTACGGGAACCATCACGTGACATGTACCCCGAAGATGAACGAGAACAGTGAGTTTAGAATTGAATATACTTACATTTTTGTGAAATTCAAAACAAAATTGATTTATGTTTCAGTGTGTATAAACGTAGTTATGCGATGGAAGTACGTTACCCATCTCGTGAGCGAGAAACTTGGCACAATACACGTGAATTGCGAGAACATGAGTTACATGATACTCGAGATTTTCGTGAGCCTGCCGATAATCATTATGGGGAGGAACGTGAACGCGAACGCTTGTTACGCGAGCGTGAACGTCCACCGCCAAGTGGACGAAACGATTGGAAAGGTGATTGGGAGCGCAATGACTGGGATGAAAGCGGCGGTGGTGTAACACCAGGACGTGCTAGCGGATTTGTTGGTGGCCCAAAGCGTGGCCTATCAAAGCATCAAGCACAAACAAGCGTCCAACAAGTCCAACAACGTGCTGGCTCTGAATCCAATTGGGATACAGATGAACAAGATACAGGTCATAGTGGTCATAAGCCAGAAACCAGTTGGTTAGAACATGGACAACGTGAAAGGCCACGGCCTTGGCAAAACAATGAATGGCGTGATCCAGACGATGGTTTTAGTGGGAACAGTGGAGGTATTGGTGGTAGCGGACGTGGAGGATCTGAAAGTGGTCTGCCTGGCCATATGTCACATCAACAATCAATATCAGGGCCACCATCCCACCATATGTCGCATCCGCGTAGCGAACGCGGTGGTCGTGGTTTTCGTCGTGGTGGTGGTCATTCATCAGACCATTTGATTGGTGAACGCAGTTCTGGGTATCGACCACACCCACCACCATTAATGACTTTGCCAGTGCAACCACCGGGTGGTTATCACTCTGCTGGCGGCGGAGGTAGTACACGTGGCTTCTTACCGAAACGTTTGACATACACAAACCCCGGCTATGGAAAAAAACATATGCATCCACATAGTGCTGCTGCAGCTGCTGCCGCCGCCGCTGCTGCACAACAACGTCACTCACCCCAACCAAGTACTACACCAATTAAATCTTTATCAGCAATAACATCATCATCTGCACAAGCTAGTGCTGTGGCAGCAGCAACAACAGCAGTCGCTGCCGCCAAGGCTGCAGCACAAAGTTCAGCAAATGCAACCACCAATCCCGGTATTTTGGGAAAAGTTAGTAAAATACATACAACAAGTGGTAACAATAATGTAACTGGGGGCAATTCCTATGCTCATGGCACGGAGGCAATTAACTCGAAGACAACTGAGACGACGGCAGCCGCAATAGATGACAAGCTTAGTGGTGGCGAGTTAAGCGAAATAAGTGACAGCGATGATGACATCCTTAACAAAACGGAAAAGGTAAGGGCAAAATCCGACGAACCAGCCGATGGTGCTGAGCCACTTGACGCTCAATTGGATGTGATAAGCACTGAAGAAAGCAAGTCCGAATCAACAGGGAATGGCAGTGGGCATGGGAATGCAGGTTCCGTCAGCACAATTACATCTTCCTCGTCAATTGCATCAACGTCAACAGTAGCGGCAGCTGTTCCATCAAGTTCAACAGCAGTAGCTAACAAACAAACGGAAGCTGATGACGAAGTGCTCGACTTTGAGGAAATATCCGATGGTGAGCTAGAAGAAGATGCACGACTTAAAGGTAATGAGGACGATTTTGATATAATTAATGAACTAACACATGGCAAATATGAATTCTTAATAAATATAAATCTTTATATTTTTATAGGGATTGGTGATGCACTTGGCGTCGATTGGCAAGGGCTCATTGCTGAAACACGTGCACATGCAGCCGAATATGCTATAGCTCAAAATCGGAATCCATTAACGACAGGCAAACAGTGTTGGCTACCTTATCATATTATTTTAGATGTTGGTGTTTCTTTACGCATGGCAGGCACATATTATGGGCAACAATTATTAAACGATGCCCGATTACGTTTACAAGAGGAAAATAGAGAGGCCAAACGTCAGGAGCAACTCAGGAAACAAGCAAAGAAAGCAGCGGCGGCAGCAGCTGCTGCAGCAGCAGAAGTGGCAGCAGCCGCTGCTTTGGAAGCGGCAAAAGTAGCCGCCACAGCTACAGATTCGTCAATACCAACAACGACAACAACAGAAGCATCATCAGGAGGTGTAAATGCTACAGATCTTTGTAATGGAAATGTTAGCAATATTGAAGCAATCAAATCATCACCACCACCACCACCACAATCATTAATAAACTCTCACACTGCATTACTGTCAAATGATCTTAATGTTGATATTGATAGTGATGATCATGATGAAGATGATGAAGCCGATGAAGTGCCCTTTGTTAGTTCTGTAGCAGAACCTTTGGCATGTGTTCAAATTGCTGTACGAAAGAAAGTCGATGAACGTCAAAAACTAATTGCAAACGTTTGTGGACCAAATAGTCGAGCATTAAGTGCACGAGCTGATCTACGTTTGCGTCGTCAACTTTGCGCTTTGCCAGCGAATCAAAGTGTTTGTCCTCAAGCCTTAAGCAAAGTAAGCGAACGATTGAAAGCGCACGCTATATATTTATTCCAGGAACGCTCTATGGGACATCATAAGTATAAATGGTCAAAAGTAATGGATAAAGTAACAACTGGTACTAGTGCCTAATGCGCATCCAACATATTCATCTTATTTCCGTAAATATATTTTTCTTTTTTTTGTTCATAACTTTTTTATGTTCTTACCTTTTGTTTCGTTACTCGTTCGAGTTTATTTTTTTGGTTCAATCTCATGTTTTCAGACTAGACGATTGCGGCGAATGGCTTTATGACATATTTTGAATCATCATACACATTTAAATAATTTCTTTCTTAGAATAATACCAATATATACAAAACGAATAAGTGAAAACAAACCTGTCTTAATTAAAATTTATAGTGCTGCATCGAAAATAATGAATGAAATATTCTGTATTTGATAAAACTTAAAATAATAATTTCCGGATCTGAATTTATAAATAGAGTAAATAGGATTTATTAATTGTAATTTTTTATGTAAAACATCATCGTCGTCGTCTTCCCATCATAACACATCGTCGTGCGATCAGTGATGCAATGAAAGTATTCGAATATAGAAAAATTATGCTTCCCTTTGATACTTATATACGAAGACGATGACGAAAATGTTAATGTTACTCTACCGAAACCAAACAAAAACAAAATATTGTGTTAAATTATTGTCAATTACAAGTCCAGAGAAATTATGCAATCAGAATCATATTCATCAATTCAATAATTTAATTTATTAGGTTAATTAAATTGATTTCAATTGGCCACATTGATCCAATCAAAATTTCTATTTAATTTTCCGTATCTAAAGTTACAAACAAAATAATTAGGATTAATTTATTGCAATATTTTTTTATCTTTGTGTAAATCAAATAATTTGTGTAAAATGGCTCCAAAATCATAAAATTTTTGAAAATTATACATACAACCACAATTATATATATCAATCCAATTTAATAGATTTAAGTTAATTAAATTGAGTTCAATTAGGATTTAATAAACATAATTATTATTATTAAAATTTGAATTTATTGTTGAGCGATATATTTTCTTATAAATAACAACACTATTATTTTTTTGTTGCTGTCCCCAATTTATAAACAAATTATTTATTGCAATATTTTTTATCTTCTTTGTGTCAAACGAATGACTCCAAAATCATAAAATTTTTGAAAATTATACATACAATCACAATTATATACATCAATCCAATTTAATAGATTTAAGTTAATTAAATTGAGTTCAATTAGGATTTAGTAAACATAATTGTTATTATCAAAATTTGAATTTATTGTTCAGCGATATATTTTCTTATTATTTTTTTGCTGTCCCCATTTTACAAACAAATTGTTTATTGCTACATTTTTTTGTGTAAATCAAATAATTTTTATATGTTAAATTTAATGCCGCATAAATCATATGATTTTTGAAAATTATACATACTATCACAATCATATTTATCAATCCAATTATATTAATAGATTTAAGTTAATTAAATTGAGTTCTGTTAGGATTTAGTAAACATAATTATTATTATTAAAATTTGAATTTATTGTTCAGCGATATATTTTCTTCTAAATAACAACATTAATTTACAAACAATCTACATATTTAATGCAATATTTAATTAATTTCGTGCAAATCAAATAATTTCTGTAAAATTAAATCCAGCAGAATCAGAAGGTTAGCTTCGGCTATTTCGAAGTTGTCAAACTCTTCACGCACCTGTAGAAAACGGTTATGCTTACGCCACTGTGTTTGAGCATACAGCGTTAGTACACATACATCATTTCAACACTGAGACCGAAATATTTGTATGGCAGCTATACGATCCAATAATCCTAAGCTATTGTAATTTACATGGTTGGTGTATATAGGCCAGGCACGTATAGTATCCAAATTTCAGTTCGATAATACAAAAAACAAAATAGTTTTTTTAATAAGAACCTAAATTTGTATTTAAGTTTGTATGGCAGATATGCGATCTAGTAATCTTAGGCTCTTGAAATTTGTACGGCTGTTGGAGATGGATAAGAAACTTATAGTACTCGATAGTACAAAAAACTTCATCAAATAAGAAACTGAATTTTAGTGAATGATTTGATTCCGACAAATAACTAGCATCTTGCAAAAAAAATATTTGTGCAAAATTTCAGCTTTCTAGCTAAGGGATTCATTCGCATACATAGAGACGGACATGGCATGATCAACTCGTCTCGTAGAGCTGATCAAGAATTTATATATTTTATGGGGTGTCCTTCTGTCTGTTACAAACTTCATGACAAACTTATAATTCTTTTCACTGCGTGAAGAGTATAAAATTATACAATCAGAATTATGTTCATCAATTGAATGCACTGTATTTATATATAGGCACATATTTCTTTTATATTTTGTTTGTACAATTATTATCAATATATTATTTTCAATAAAAATAAATATAAAATTTATACAAATGATAAAAAAAAGGATGTATATACTTCATTATTGTTTGATCAAATTTACCATGATGTTTTCTATTTGTACTATATGCTATGTATAAATACACACATATGTCCTTAGTTTATGATGTGGGTACTGACAGCAACTGAAATACTTACATCATCATTTAAGATTGTTTATTTGTTATTATGATATATCTGAAAATAGAATACCAGTGATGAAGCATATGAAAATGAGAAAATGCTGATACTTTTTTTGAATTCACAAAACTAAAACAAACTTCGGTTTTAGAATGCAAATACTAGTACTTATATACCAAAAAATGCAATACTTATGTAAAATATTATGGAGGAAAGAAAGTACTTACTATGAAATACAAAAAAACAAGAGTTCTGGTATTTTCATGTATCGGAATTTTAAAGACAAGAATACAAGGAAAAAGAGTTAATTTAATTTAAAATCAATTCTATTCTATTAAATATTCATTAAATTTGGTGAGAAAATATATTTATTTAATTTACTTAGATTTATAAGATAAGATAAGTAAAAATATAATAGATTTTTCATATGTGTGTACTGTACAGAATAATGTAATCTTTTGGGACATCGGTATAGTGGATTGATATACAGTGAGGCCGCCAGTGAAGAAGTCTTATTTCATACATAGATGCTGCTGTGGAAGTTTATTTCATCTAGCACTGTTGAAGTCTTGTAGTGTCGGTGTAGTGTTGTGTCTCACACATACCACAGAGCTCAGCGGCAGTTGATCCCCATATCTGTATGCCATAGCGACAGACAGTGGCTACTACTTGCTTATAAATCAACAATTTGTTGTTGAGTGATAGTAGTTTACTATTCGCACTCAGTAGCCATAAACTTAATGGAGAAGCTATAGTTACCAGGCATTAAGCTAGCTTAGTGTCTCAAATAAATTACATTATTTACAAGTAAAGATCCTCTGAAGAGTTTACAGTTGGTGGAAAATAGGAAGTCTTATATTATTGAGGAAAGTGCCACTTGAGATGATATGAATTATAAATACATACATATATGAAGGTTAGTGTTACAGAAAGGTCAAGTGAATGGCAGTGATCTGTCAAAAATATGCTTCTGAATGAGACGATTGTAACCGATGCCGTAGTCTTATGTGTTTAGAAAAGGATGAATTGGGGAGTCTTAAGTTAAATTGTATGTTACCAAAGTAGTAATTTTGTATCGAAATAAAAAAAAGACTATGAAACATAATTTAATGATGGAATTCTAAGAAGCACAGGGTTCAGTCAGATTTTTCTTATATAAAACATTAGATTGTATGAATTGATTCTAATTGGTACTAGCGCATAGTAGTTTGATGAAAACACATTTTTATAGAACATAAGCTACTTCGCTCTTAAGAAGTAAAGCATACTAGGGACTTTAATACCTATGTACAATACCCACCAATGGGAGACAGACAATTGTAGATGATAAGTGAACCTATCGCATTATTTGTTCTTATATGTAAGGATTGAGAAAATACTTCAATTATTGGTTATATATATACAGATATATGGATACAGATAATTAAATTGGAATATACAAAACGAATTACAAATAATCCTCTGTCTGACAAATAAAAGTTAATTAAATTATAACGAATCTATTGTTTATGGTAAATGTACCGAACATGATATGAAGTCATCAAGTTTTATCAGCAATATATGTATGTATAATATTTCTTTCTTTCTTATTAAGTATAAATAAACAAATCACACGCCCACCTGGCTGTCGCTTTCATCGAAATGTAATTTGAATTTTTAGTCGCGTCACCGAACTGGCGTGATGACATCAGATATTGTACATACAAGTACATATATAAGAATTATATTGCGTACATCCAGGTGGCTGTTAGAAACTTTATTCATTCATGATTTCCCTTAGAAATTATTGTTTACTTAATTTGTCTAGACTTTGTTTTAAGTAGTAAGAAACATAAACTGATTTTATAAGTTTTTTCTTGGGTTTTTCATTATACCTACATATATGTATATATATATATATATGTACATATATATTTATGTACTTATGTTCAATGTATTTAAACTAATTTGTCTTTAAATTGATTGTACTTGAATAGAAAGCCATTTATTCAATATTAGGTAAATAGTCTTCGTTTTAATGTTTTAGTTTAAATATTAACAATACTAGAATGGCTTTTTAAACCATATTCTATGTATGTACAAACCATCAGGCTTCAAGTTAATTTGACTTGACTATTGTATATACATATGTATGTATATTATAGTAGTATATGACATTGTTTTGTTATAATTAAGAATAGCGCGAAGAGCCGAGGCTCTTTCTTATAAGTATATATTATAAATCCAACTCAGAAGTCATAGTACTTATACTCGTTTATAGCATATTGTAGTGCATTTTTATACGGGTAACTTTATTGAAACTTATAGAAGAGTGTAATCTTTCCATGTTAATTGGTATTGAGAAACAACAGACTTTGTTAGCTGATGGGCACCAACTTCCTTCCTTGTTGGTTTACTATCTGTGATTACTTTAACACCCCAAAAACAAGAGAGTCAATAATTTTGATTTATTTTGTATAATTTCATCATCATCTTTTATTTAAAAAACTAATCTTCGGTGTCAGCAAGTGCCATAATTAATCATATTTTAAAGTCATAGACTCTCTTCTCACATACTTATGTATGTTCATAGTTAGTTGTATAGTTGTATGTAGCAAAAAATCCATTGTAAGTAAATATTGTATAACGACAAATGGTGATTTAAATAAACTTATCTAGAAGTTTGTCGTTGACGAATATACTACATAAATGCATATGAACATATATACATATGTACATACTTATGTATGTAAAGTCTGTGAATGTTTACAACCACATTGTTTATTATTCTTAGTTTATAAAAATGAAAAAAAAAACCAATCAGTTTGTCTGTGTTTCTGTCTCAATCTGTAAGCTGAGTGCTTAGCCGTCTGAATGGCGTCATAATAAACAATCACATATATAGAATTTGAGAACAAACGCCTGCTTTATAGACCGACTGACTCACTCACTTTTCAAATTTCACAATTTTGAAATATAAATCTATCAGTCTTTATTTTTCTATGTTTTCTATTTTCCTAGTATGTACATAAGATATAAAATTAGTTACAATTTACTTCAAATGATTTCTTTATATCAGAATCGAAACCATTGTACTTATTACATACACTACATACTGCATACATACATACGATTATATAGAAATTTACATACATACATATATATGCTATACATACTATACTATATGAAGAGAATTTTATAAATTGCAGATTTGATCATAAACATGACACTTGATTGCCTTGCTAAGAAATAGTCAACAATTATGTACTTAATTATATGTGGTACTGGAAAAAATTCAATCTCCTTTGTCTTTAGATCAGAACGTTGAACCACCAAAGCAGAAATCAGTTCACAATATCATTTATGTGTTATATGAAAAGCTTCATATTCAAAGGGTTTTTTTGTTTTCTATAAATCACCTTCTTTCATCATCATCATTATCATTGATCAACGGTTTCATATTAGAAGAAGATCCATAAACAATAAATGAAAATATTCCAAGTAATTTTTTTTTGTATTTTATTTATTTTTTTTTATTTTTTAAAGTTTCTTCTTTTTTTTTTTTTTTGTTTTGTTGTTTTTTAATTAATGATTTTTCTTTTTTTTTTGCACTCCATGAAAAGCAAGTTTTATATAAAAATAATAATAATAATCGTAGCAATAGGTAATAACTACATAATAATAAAAAAATAATAATACATAAATATTCTTTTCATTAGAAATTAGATCAAGTCAACAAGTGTATGTGTGTGTGTGTGTTTCTTTCGCTCTTCTTTTTCTCTCAAACAAATTTATTTTTCTTTTTATTAAATATTATTAATAATAATAAAAGGTCTAACATTTTAAATGTTTTTCCTGTTTTATCCAAGTTTTCTTGTGTTGTTTTGCTTTCGTATTTTTTTTTTTTTTTTTTTTTTTTTATTGTATTTAAATATAATTATTTGTTTTTATTTAATTATTATAATATTTTTTTCTTTTTTGCCACACATTTTTTACACCTCTTCTTCACATTTATTTTACCAAACAATATAACACAGCATCGTGCTATCTCTCTCTTATTGCGACTACTATTTCGAATTGAATTTATGAAGCATTTTCTTGTTGTTGTTATTCTATTATTGTGGTTGTTATTACTATCCAAGTACATACCATACATACATATGTATACATAGAGACAGACAATAAATACATTAAATTTATATGCTTAATTGTGTTGGGCTAAGATTTTCTTTTAATAATTTTGTATACCTTTAACACCACACAACACACATTATATTTTACATACATATGTAGATATGTATATGCGGTTCCATGATCAACATTGCTTAGTCAGTTGATACAATTATCACGATGTCATAGAAAATACGGAAAATGTCTTAAATTTTGCGGAACTAGAATTTCCCTCTAATTACTGGCAAAGATGTAGCCACCGCCTTAGCAATCAAAGACACTATTCAACTTTTAATTTTAAAGTTGATGGACGATTTAAAACCTATACAAAATATTAGCATTAAATCGGACAAAAGTAAATTGATATGAGTGATGACTGACATTATGAACTTTCCTATAAATCAACATATATGTGTGTGTGCGTGAAAGGTACAAATTTCTTTTCAACTTCGATGAACCAAAGAATTTTAACTTTTATATTTCTTTTGTGTTATTTTGATGACTTTAATTATTATTATTTGTGTTCTCTTCTATTGGTTTTCTTCTTGCTTTTAGTTTCTATGCTTTTTTTTTTCTTTACTATTATGTTCTTTATTATTATTTAAATTGTTTTAATTGTTTGTTTTATTGTTTCTTCTGTATGAGAGAGTTTTTATTGTATTTATTTTTAGTACCACTTGCTTATCACTCTTGCGCTTGGGCTTGGGCGATTTTATTTTTTATAATTAATGTTTTCGAAAACATTTTAAAAAATATCATTATTATACTCTTTTTTCTTTTTTTTTTTTTTTTTTCTTTGTTTTTAAAAAACAAAACATGAATTAAAGAATCTCAAGACTTGACTTTTAGAATTGTATATGCTTAAAATCAAGATGTTACATTTCTTCTTTCTCAATTCATTCTTTGCTATATAAAACATATGGTTTTGGAAACTCCATTAACTATACTACGTGTGTGTGTGTGTGTGTGTGTATGTGTAGGTTATAAGTGGAAGTGGATCACACTCATTCTGTGTAAATTCTTATGTGGTGTGCTGTTGTCGTGAGAACGAACCAACCAACCAACAACATGAACATCTTCAGCTCTTCTTTTTTTTTGATCTATAAACATGTTACATTTTTTTTTAATTTTCTCTAATTCCTTTACATTTTGTTTTTGTGTGTATGTGTATGTATGTCAGTGTAAGTATGTGCGTGTGAGTTGTTTCTTATGTTGTTATTATCATTGATGTCATATCAATATTTCTTATTCATTTAGTTTTTTAATTTTCTTTGTTTTACTCTTTTTTTGTTTGTTTTTGTTTTGTTTGTTTGTTTGGTTCTTACTATTTTCTGTTCTTGATGTTGTTGGTAGAGTAAGTTCTTAGCGTCAATTCAGCGATGGCATATAGGAATCTTGCCAACTGACATCTATATTTGGCCATTTCGTTTGCAAGCAAGTCACTATAGGGTTACTTGTATAAATGTTCTTTATATCTGACTCAAGTAGAATAGCCGAGCCAATATAGTAGCGAACCTGAAAAGTGAAAACAATTGTAGCAACAAGAATAAAAAGTAAATGATTAAATCACCTTATTATTCAGATTGGAGCCAGGTATGCCATTGTAATGCATGACTTCGAATGTATCGGGTGTCGATTGTTTTTCAATGTGATAGAATTCATCCATAAATGCGTTTAATAAAATGATACCCAAATTCTCAGGATCAAGACGCTTCTGCATAAGGCTCACACTAGTAGAAAAACAAAAAAAAAAACCAGATTGGATTATTAATTAGCACAATATGGAGAAAGTTGTTTGCATATTTACTAAGCTGGGTCGCTGACCAAATTCAAGGTTGCCAACACATCTTGTAATGCTGATGTCGCTATAAAGTTATTGCCTTCGGGATCGAATGATTTGAAAACACGACGTCCCAATTCGGATGGAGTCTCTGGTGAGACAAGCCTCTTTTCGTTGCTAAAAAGCACTACAAAAATTTTGGAAATAAAAGAGAAGTTAGAAGCAAATGAATGAAGTTTGTTTGTTTTGTTCTAATATGATGTGATATGAATAATAATTTGGTTTACTTACCAGTTAAATGCGTATCAGAGCCCATGACCCAAACTGGGTAACGTGGGTTCTTGAAGAACGAGCCCACAGTACAATAACGAAGTTGCTCCATTAGAGTTATGAATCCAATGTCGCTTTGCTCGCTAATGCCACGCAATTTCAGGCCACCAACATCTTGATCATTGTCCCATACATGGGCCACAGCACGACCAGTTAGCATTAGATTTATCAATGCTTGAGCGCCATAACCGAAAGTATTATGGATCAATGGCTCAGATGTATCGGTCAAATCGGCATTTACATCGACTAAACCTTTAGTCAAGAATACCGAGTATAGAAAGAGCAAAACACCATAATCATTGGTTAATTGTTTCAAATTCTCCTTATAAAACTGTTTGACAGCTTCGATGTCATCGAAATGTATAGTCGTGAGACTGTCATGAAACTCATCCGGTGTTAGGAATAAATACTCATTGTTATCAACAATTTTATTCTCAGGTTGAGAATCAGCAACAAAAGCAGCAACGCTTGATGCTCCTCCTTCCTGTATTGCTACGGCAGCTGCTGATTCTTGGCCTTGTTCAAACTCGGCGGCGGCAACGGCTTCGTTCGCATCTCGTGCTGCCGATGATGCTGGCACTGGTATGGATGCTACTGATGGTTGAGGTTTCGGCTGTGGTTTTTGTACCGATAATATTGCCGATGTTGAACTTGCAGAAACATCAAGCATTTCTGAATCCTCGTCGGCAACGATATCTATCGAAACAGTGCCAACAGAAGTCGAAACGGAAGCAGTAATAGTAACTTCAGAACAACTTGCAGTTGCACTTGCAGTGGCACTCACAGCACTTGCATCTGGGCTTGCTTCACATGCTTGACCACCAGCATTGACATTCGATGATGAAGCTATTGCCCCCAATATTGATTCACTTTGAGTTTTGAGTTTCTTCTGCACTTTAGTTTGCTTGTTGCCTCCTGCACCACGTACAGTCACCAAACGAAAGAGTGGCTTACGGCAATTGATCAAAATGTTACAGAGTGCTTCAATCAGCAAACTGTGACATTTCTCCTTGGTGAGCTGAAGCAAAAACAAAAAGAAAAATAGATATAAGAATGAATTTCATTTGATTTTGAAATCCAAAATCCGATATGAATTCTTCTATTACTTACATCTTTGAATTGTTGGCCAGGCATTTCCATGATCACAATTTTAAGCAAATACGCCTGCACGGGCGCTATCACAGCACAAGGACCACCCTGCTTCTGAACCAATGCGGACGGCTCGATATCGCTAAAAACGAAACCTACACAAAACAACATTCCACAAAACAAAGAAACAAACAAATAAAAGAATTAAGTACCAATAAAGTGGCAAAATAATAATTATTATAAAAACACACAGGTGCACGGCCCGGCAAGCAGGCAGGCAGGCAGAGGCAGGCAGACTCACTCCCGTTTACTCGCACGTACGCACGCACTCTTTGTTAGATAGATTTACATGCAGAATCACACATACAAATATTTTGGATTATTATACTTGGTGTTTTTTTTTTTTTTTTTTTTTTTTTGGAAAATCATAAAAGATTCTATTCTATTAATAATATATACAATATATTTTCTATATACTTATGTATGATGATGATTTGCAGATAGATATATATGTACATATGTGTATACGATTGGGTACGAGTAGAGTGAATATGCATGCATGTGAATGAATGTATTTCTATCTACATACTTATGAAATGAATGTATGTTTGTAAATGGACAGAGACTGACCTTGTGACCAACGTTGGAAAACATCAAGGCGTATATCGTTGCCCCACAACAAGTGCAAAATCTCATGAAACTCCTGTAAATCCAAATTGTTTATATTGCTGGTCGCCATTGCCATTGAATCGGTTTGTTGCTCTTGATGTTCTTTTTGCTGCACGTCCACTTGTCCAGTCATAGTCCAGTCAACAACAGCACAACACAACAAACCAATGTGGTGTAGCCGTCAATAGTTGTTGTTGTCGGTATCCTTCTTCTTCTTCTTGCGCACTTTTCTTATTCTGAATTTTTTTTTAATGTTTAATGTTTGCCTAATTCTGCCAGTTCCAAAATGACCGACTGACTGGCTACCTGCTGGTTCCTACGGCTGCTGTTTCAGTGAAATCAAGAATTTGTTGTTTTTATGGCGGCAACTGATCTGCGTTGGCCGCTTGATAACGCTTCTGCTACTGCCACTGCCTGTTACAGAGGCTGCGATGACTGCTGCTGCTGCTGCGTATTCTGCTACCACTTTTCCTGATTGTGTTTCCTTCTACTGATGTTGATTTTTGCCGCCGCAATACTTGTTTTTGTAATTTTTTGTGTTGAATTCTTTCTTATTTGTGTTTAAGTTAGTTTATATCACTATTTCTGTTATTGTTATTATGGTTGTGCTTCTTTCTCCTCGGCGTATTACGCTCATGTGTTGTTATTTTTGTTGTTGTTGTGGTGTTTGCTGTTTTGATTTAATGCAAGCAAAAGAGTAGCGCAATTTATCTCCTAAACATATGCTCGCAGTCGTCGTCGTACACACACACACACTTCGAACACTGCATTGAATCGCGAGAATCGCACCAAAAAAATAATTATTAAAAAAAAACACAAACAGAACCAACCGAATAAATAAGAGTGTAAGAGAATTTCACAACCTTTCCGCTCAACGTCAAACAATAAATTAACTTAAATGAACTTACCGTTTCGGAAATTCGCTGGTGTTGCTGCTGCTGCTGCTGCTGCACTTTTCTCTTCGATTTCATTCGTTTCTGTTGACATGCAACGGCGTAGCGCGAAATAAACGTCGCCGAGAATTTTACTTTAGTTCAGTAGTTCGGTTCAGTTCGGTTCAGCACAGTTTAGTAGTAGAATGAACGAACGAACTGAGTGTTGGTTAATTTCTCCGCAATTAGTTATAGGTTTGTTCGTGTGCTGCCAAGCTTTTATATTCTGATTGAGTGTTTATTTTTCCAAGGGTTGCCACTTTGAAGTCAAACAGTAACGAGTAATTAAATTTATGAATTTAAAATTCTTCTATTTGATTATAAAATTCAGTTCCATAACACCACATCATTCGTTTATCTTTTCTAAAATATTTACCAAAAAATATACTTTTAAGAAAAATAATGGTACCCAAAAGTCAGTCCAGACAATTTTCACCTTAAACCAAGAAAGCTAGCCACTATATCACAAGGCAAAAACCTTGTGTTGTTTACCGAGAAGGCGCACACTTTAAAGTGAAGTAGATGCCGGCACGATCACAACTAATTCGATTTTGCAGGGCAATTGTAAATCCGGTGTAGTCATATGAAATGCAGCTGTGGGTAACGGCAAGAAAGTTCAACAATCAGATATTGCAAAGCAAATTCTTTTTGGTCTGTGCGCAACTTCGAAATACATCAGGACCAGAAAGTCCCAATGAAAAACGTCTGTTAAACTTCAGTAAAGATATTAGGTGCCTGAAAAGATGTCACGTATTGAATCTTCCACATAGAAAGTAGGCGACGCTGAACAAACCGAGAAAATTAGTGGTTGTCTTCGAATGTTGTTAGAAGTGAATGTACTTATGTTTAATATTTTGCATAAAACAACTAGCCAATCTCACGGTCATTGCATTCAAAATTATACATACTCGTATGTACAAAATTCATCGGATAGGGCCTTCCTTCATGTAAAGAAGCTCAACCAACGTTTGGAGTTTTTTTTTTTTTTTTTGTTGTTGACTGAATTAATAAATTTTAATTATTTATATATTAAAATTCCTTTTTGGGTTTTCTATTCGGGAAAAGAGTTAGTTAATGATAACATCAAAGTTAAAATTATGTGCCATGGAATGTTCGAAATACAATCAATGTTAGTTATAAAAAGTCGGCCAAGTGCGAGTCGGACTCGTACACGGAGGGTCTCATACCAGATTGGGGTTTGTATGGAAGGTAAACCAACAAGTTCTTCTAATAAATCGGTTTCATTTGCCACTGGTAGACACTGAAATTGGAAACAATTGTACAATAGAATATGTTCTCTAAAGTCATTTCAAAATTATATTTTACCAAGCTCTTATAAGACCTCTTATAATATATGCATGTCCTGTCCGGTTTAATAGCTAACTTTCTTACATGGAACAAAAAGGCTGTTCGAAAGATCATGCGTCGGCTCATACTGCAAGGATACCCCACAGAATAATTTAATAATGTCGCCATACTACACAAATCACCACTAATTAAGTACAATCCTAACAAATAGCTTTGTACTGCTTGAAGCGCAAAATAGCTAATTCAAAACCAATTGGGTTGCCCGGTATTTTATCAGGTAAAGCAATAGATTTAAAAAATAACAAGAGCAAAATTTGCGTTTGAACACAATCATCCCAATAAAAGATACAAAAGATAAAAAGAATCCATTCTTGTGCTTGTCTGAATAGGCATATTCCTCTTGTCCCCATTTCCCATCCTTTCTTTCTAAACATTGTGTTGACTTCATTTTTTTATTATATTTTTTTTTGTTTTTTTTTTTTTATTATTTTCAATCTATCAACAAAGGATACAAAGCCATCCAAACCGCGTGGTGGCAATCCTCACTCATGGTGTGCGCCGACACCGTTTAAAGAGACTCCATGCTAATGACCTTCTAAGCTGAAGGTTACTAGCAACTTAATAATCATAATAATAAATGTTGCATCAAACATTGTAATTGCAAAAATGTTATAAAAAGAAGAAATTACAAAAAAAAAAACTATAACTAAGTATTATTTTCTTAATATTAAATTGCGAAATTATTTACATAGAACTATAAATAAAATCGTATTTACAAGGAATGTAATGGTAAATGCTTGGGGGGAGAGGTTTGTACATAGCAACCATTATTTTCTACTAGTGTTATCCATTTCTTTTTTTGTCACTAATTGACACTGATATGTCGAATCTGCGATTTACCTCGTATAAACTTTTATTTTCGAGTATCTTTTTATTTGCTCGTTTTGAATAAAACCCTTATTGTCTAAGTACGAGTATAAGAATATTTGTGGAGGTGTAAAGCCATTACAAGTTTGACACTATATATTCATCACTCTCGTAAAATGCTGCGTTTATTAGGGCGTTCGTTGTAGATACAAGTATTGTCGAGACATGCATGTCTATGCTTTCTAATTAAATTGATTATGAAGATGTCTATTCGTGAGACATTGGCTGCTATGTACAATTTCTTTCTTGAAGACCTGTATAACGTGTCTTTAAGTTGTGTTACTGTTGTAACTGCAACAATTTATTACGAGTATTAGCGACGCCTTATAAAATGTTACTTAGCATCAAAAAGTCAAATCTACCTGTATAACATACACATCACAGACTGGGATTCACATTGGATCACTCGTTATAGATACAATATGTACGCCCAATTACACTATGTAGTATAGTTTGTTTATTTCTTTAGATACTAAGTAATATTATATACACAAAAAAAATTTAAGTAGTGTGCCTCTTTCTCATAAGCACAATATGGAAGTGAAACTTCTTTACCGAAGGGAGGTAAATCCAAAAATTTGAAAATGAAATGTGACGAAAATCTAAATCTGTTGATTCTTCAGAGACGCAGTGGGGAGACGCACCAAAAAAAAAAAGCGCATTATCTTGTACGGACTAGTCTGCAGTGTATAGAATGAATGCTTATGCATAAGTGAGAGAGAGATATAAAATGCTTTCCTGATTACGTACGAACAAGTGTCCGAATGACCGAAAAATAAAATAACACTACAATATTCTGTATTATTGCTTGACCATCTACTTTAGAAGTAATAGCTTCAATACAACTAATAATAACATCGTTAAATTTTGATTTACGTCACTTTTCATTTTCATATTTTTTGGATTTCCCCTTCGCTAAAGAAGTTTCACTTCAAAAACTTCGCAAAAAAGGAAAAAACGATTCAGCATTGTAGTCCTTTTGTTTCATAACTAAACGTTATTTGATTTCTTTTTTTATTTCTTGGTAGAAATTGAAAATCGATTTTTATACAATATTTTATTTACTAATTTACACTTCTTCCTTAAGAATACTCGCAAATTAGATATTTATATAAATTTTTTCTTCTCTTCGAAGCAAAGTTTGGGCTAACGGAAGTATTGTATTTTTTGCTTAACCGTTCCACTTCGCCAGCAATAGAAGGTGTATTTAGATATCTGCGAATGTTAGCATTTTGCATGTACCATGGTGTTCCCGTGATTATTCTCAAGGCTTTATTTAGGCTAAACTGGCTGCGGTTGTTGCGGTTGGCATTTATAAGATTTTAGAGAATACTTGTTGCTAATTTTGGGGTCCGTGTGAGTACAGTGACAAAAGTAGATGTCTTTGTTTTGCTTATCAGATGTACATATATAGCACGTATAGTGCATATAACGCAACCCTTTGGAACTCTAGCGTCTATTCTAGAAGGAAGGGTTAGAATTTTTGTTTGCTTCACAATAAAATCTGTAGATTAGTAGTCTAGTGATTTAATGTACTTACCAGACCGCATTGCGCCACCTTAGCGAAAGTTTGCTTAGCGCATAAAACAATACGGTTTATCTTCGAACGCCATTTACGATATATGGTACTTACTTGCTCTATTGTAGTGTGTTTTGCTTTAAACACAAATACCATTTTTGCAACAAATAGAAGGCGTTATTAATAGTAAAAGTTATCTTTCAAAGTATTCGGAAATCACCAGGAGACTAATTGGCCTACAGGAGGAAGTTTTGCTTTAGTATTTACAGATTCTTTATATTTCCAAATTGTAGATTTGTACAAAATCGATCGTCGTTATAACTAAACGAGGAGTTAAATAGAAAAACCTGAAAATTCACTTCATTATACACAAAGCATCGCTTTAACCGACGGCGTTACATACAACTACTTATTTTCAAATTGTATTTTAAGGCATGTTGGCTACGTGGAGAGTTTGACCTCGAAACCCAACTACTTTGAATGAATTGATTAAAAATCTACTTTTATTTTTCTATTTGAATTACATTTTGGTATTTTATTCCTGCTTCCCACTGCCCTTTATTTTGAACAAATGGACAGACACATAAAGAATTCCAGTGGCTTACCAAATGAACAACAATGCACACCTCTCTGGTCTTATCCTCAGTATAACAAATAGAGTCCTTTAATGTATTCAAAACAAACTATCGTACACTGCGCAGCACTTGAAATAATGTTGAAAAAATCAGACTATTCGATTTGAATTATTTAGATATTAACATATTATCTGTGAATTTTGACACAGACAACTTGATTGATTTTAAATCTATGTCACGCAATCATTTCACGAAAGTACGAGCTAGAAAGATGCATCCTTCCCTGACGTTCTGTCATGACCAACGGATAATTAAGAGCCGAGTTATTTCTTTATAAGTGACAGTGTATTTATAGCATCAGTCGGCGCCTTTTGTATAGTCTCACTATCGGCATAGCACTTTCTTTTCAGTGCCAAATGTAGTTGCCCGAAAAGGTAGAAGTCGCAAGGTGCCAAATCAGGAGAATACGGTGAGTGGTTGATGGTTAAAATTTTATTTTTGATCAAAAAGTCAGTGGTAAACGTCGAACGATGAGCAGGGGCATTATGGATATAATCTTTCCTTTTTGTGCATAAATTCTTTACTCTTCAATTGAAATCGCAATGAAATTGAATTAAAATTTAAATAAAATACATAATTCATACAAAAAGTTGTTATTGCATTGAAATGAATTTGAATTGAAAATTAATATTGATAGAAAAACTGCAAAAAAAGACATTAAAATAAAATTTAATGCAAATAAAATTGAAATAGAAATTGAAAATTAATTGAAATGTGAAATGAAAACTGAAACAAGAAATTGAAATAGAAATTGAAATGAAATGTTGAAGTAGAAATTGAAAATGAATTGTTGAAATGAAAACTGAAACAAGAAATTGAAATAGAAATTGAAAATGAAATGAAATGTGAAATGAAACATGAAACAAAATATTGAAAGAGAAATTGAAAATTAATTGTAATGTTGAAATGAAAACTGAAAAAAGAATTTGAAATAGAAATTGAAAATGAAATGAAATGTAAAATGAAAACTGAAACAAGATATTGATATAGAAATTGAAAATGAAATGAAATGTTGAAATGAAAACTGAAACAACAAATTGAAATAGAAATTGAAAATGAAATGAAATGTGAAATGAAAACTGAAACAAGATATTGAAATAGAAATTGAAAATTAATTGAAATGTTGAAATGAAAACTGACACAAGAAATTGAATTAGAAATTGAAAATGAAATGAAACAAGATATTGAAATAGAAATTGAAATGAAATGTTGAAATAGAAATTGAAAATGCATTATTGAAATGAAAACTGAAACAAGAAATTGAAATAGAAATTGAAAATGAATTGTTGAAATGAAAACTAAAACATAAAATTGAAATAGAAATCAAAAATTAAATGAAATGTTCAAATGAAAACTGAAACAAGAAATTGAAATAGAAATTGAAAATGAAATGAAAAGAGAAACAAGATATTGTTCTAGAAATTGAAAATGAAATGAAATGTTGAAATGAAAACTGAAACAAGAAATTAAAATAGAAATTGAATTGAAATGTTGAAATAGAAATTGAAAATGAATTGTTGAAATGAAAACTGAAACAAGTAATTGAAATAGAAATTGAAAATAAATTGTTGAAATGAACACTGAAACAAGAAATTGAAATAGAAAGTGAAATGAAATGTTGAAATAGAAATTGAAAATGAATTATTGAAATGAAAACTGAAACAAGAAATTGAAATAGAAATTGAAAATGAATTGTTGAAATGAAAACTAAAACATGAAATTGAAATAGAAATCAAAAATCAAATGAAATGTCGAAATGAAAACGGAAACAAGATATTGAAAGAGAAATTGAAAATTAATTGAAATGTTGAAATGAAAACTGAAACAAGAAATTGAAATAGAAATTGAAAATGAAATGAAATGTGAAATGTAAACTGAAACAAGATATTGAAATAGAAATCAAAAATTAAATGAAATGTTGAAATGAAAACAGAAACAAGAAATTGAAAATGAAATGAAATTATTATTTATTTATTTATTTATTGTATAATAGAAAACTTAATTCTAAAATACAACATTAAAGCTGAAGCAACTAAGGCCTTGAGCTAGAAATGAAATATTGAAATGAAAACTGATATTGAAATAGAAATTGAAAAATGAAAACTGAAACAAGAAAAAAATTTCTTTGCAATCAGATACTCTTAGTATGGCAGCGCCTAACATACAAACAAACATACTATGGATTTTTATACCTAACGTGTGTAACGTGAGTTGAGTAATGGTGAGCGCTGCCAAAACCACTCTCATTTAGGTCATTACAGGCTCGTTGTCATTCCACGAACAGGAAGAGTGTTGAAGCGAGTGGGGAGGAAATGGAATGATTGGATCGGTCGTTAGATTGTTGTTTGCTTTAACAGGGTTCACTTTGTTTCAGAAAGAACGACATTGGGACAGGAGAGGCTATAATGTGATGACGTCTACTATATTGGTGTGATAAAGCTCTCCGTTGATCTATTCCTATCTCGCAGTTTACTAAATGGTCTTCAGTTTTAATTCTGTTTTTTATGTGTTTACTGGACCACTGTCATGAAATCATATATACAGATAGATATCCCTGAGCAATATTCTTTAAAAAGCCACATATTTCAGATGGCATAAAAATATGAGAGGACAAGAGAACGCCAGGAGGGCTTGATATGGGAAATATACAATCTCAAATTTTGTTCATGAAAAAATTTATATTTTTTTGGCATACACGATCTTTTTGTCGACAAAGTTTTGTAAGTGTTTTTACTAAGTTTGTCACTTGTGATAATTTTTGAAACAGTCCAAATAGCTTTAGTTTCAATAAAAGCTTTGTAACTGAAAGCGGTTCATTGTTGTGTCTATTACTTAGTAGCATGACTAAGCTGTTTTGACTCAATAAATAAAAATCGGCCAAGAGCGAGTCAGACTCGTACACGGTGATTCCCGTAACAGATTGGGGTTTGTATCGAAGGTACTCCCCCTAGTGGTCCGATTTGACTGATTCCAACTAATGTACTGCTCCTATATTAAAAACTTACAGTGTCTAAATTTCTGTTCAATAGTGAGAAAAACAAAAAAGTTTTTCTAATAAGGACCTTAATTTTAATGGGGGTTTGTATGGGAGGTACCGTCCCTAGTGATATGATCAAACTGAAATTTCGACATTATAAGTTTCTAATCCACATCCACCAACCGAACAAATTTCATGTATGTATGGGGACGCCTTTAAGTTTTAAGTGTCGGGAACCCTAAAACAAAGCATACCCTTACGGAAAACATAGTTTAATATGTTTTATTTAGTTCATGACTTTTGGGATCTAGTAATTGAAATTTTACCCCGTTCTTGTTGACCGATTGATCTGAAATTTGGTACACACCTCTAATTCTGATGACAAAACAATATGCAATAATTCTTTTTCTTGTAAAATGGACTGGAAAAGCCGGATATTTTCATCATTTGTTTTATATTGTATATTACAATAGCTTATGTTTCAAGCAAACCTTTGCAACTTACAGCAGTTCGTAATTTATATTGTATGGCACATACGATCAAAAAGTTCAAAAGTTTGAGGTAGCCGAAGTATAATTTTTTTTACATATTGATAGTATTTATTGAATCTCCTATGTAAATAAATAGGACTAACAATAAGGTTACAATTCTTAAAAACTAATACACATGTGTCCCTCCTACAATGAAGAGGAAGGAGTTCACTTAGCACTACGAGCCTCTAATTAATCAAAAGGGCAGCACGATTGTTACGGATCAGTCGAGATGAGTTCCTTGTATGGACAAGGACTCTGGCTAGAGGATTAACATGTCGAACTAATTTATCCATGTAAATAGCTTTACGCTTGGAACATTCTTCTTTGCCTGGTGGTACTTCCAGGTCCTTGTGAATGTCTTCATTCCTGATATACCATGGAGCTCCCGTGATTGTTCTAAGTATCTTGTATTGTGCTCTTTGTATAACTTCAATGTTACTTGCGCTCGCGGTACCCCACAATTCAGAACCATAAGTCCAAATTGGTTTAATAGCAGAGTTATACAGCATCACCTTGTACTCAAGTCTCAGTCCAGATTTAGAATTGATTAGCCAATGAAGACTTTGAGCCCTTAGTTTCATATGTATCTTTTTAGCTTCTATATGCTTCCGCCAGGTGAGCCGTCTGTCCAGATGAACGCCAAGATAAGTTACCACTTGAGTTTGAGGAATTGTAACACCATTTAACGTTATTGGAGAACAAGCCCGTCGGTTCAATGTAAATGTAATGTGCTTACATTTCCCCTCATTGACTTTAATTCTCCAGTTGGATAACCACTCCTGAAGGCTTTTAAGATGAGCATCCAAGCTTGCGGAAGCTTTAACTGGGCAACGGGAGCGACTGATTACGGCAGTGTCATCAGCAAAAGTCGAAGTAACAATTTGACTACTTGTTGGAATGTCGGCAGTGAATAACATGTATAGAGTTGGTCGCAAGACACTGGCTTGGGGTACGCCTGCTTTTATTATAAATTCTTTAGTTATGAAATTTTTCTGATTACTACAAACACTCGATTTGATATGTAGGATTGCAGGACTCTATGCTTATTTTGGGGTAGCAAACATTTAATTTTGTAAATCAAACCGTCATGCCATACTCGATCAAACGCTTGTGCTACTTCAAGAAATACTGCTGAGCAATATTCTTGCTGTTCAAAGGCAGTTCTTATTTCCGAAGTAACTGTATTGACTTACTCAATCGTTCCATGTTTTGCTCGAAAACCAAATTGATGATCTGAGATTGAACTATTTGCTTGTAATTGGTGATTGAGTTTGGCTTTAAGAACCTTTTCAAATAGCTAAGAAAGACATGGAAGCAGACTTATAGGTCTTTATGAAGAAGGACATGTCCTATCCTTCCAGAGCTTTGGAACCATTATGATAAAAGATTTCTTCCATTGCTTTGGAAAGTATCCAATTCGAAGGATAGCTTTGAAAAGACACGAGAGAAAAACTATTGCTGCGTTTGGAAGTTCAGTTATCATTTTTTGGCACGATTCTATCAAAGCCAGCATATTTTTTGGGTTTCAGTTGAGTCCTTATAATAGATATAATTTCACTAGAGCCTGTTTTTAATGGAGACATATTCACTGAATTTGCGATTGTCCTGGTGAGGAAGCACAAATTTGTTAGTAGGTAGATTAGGTTGGAACACGTGCTCCAGATGGTTGGCAAATACATTAGCCTTCTCTTCATCAGACCGAGCCCAACCTCCGTTTCTGTCTCTAATAGGTGAATCCAGCTCTACATGAGTTTTTAGCGATTTTTGCGCTTTCCAAAGTGAAAATCTAGTGTTTGTGGGTGATAGGTTATAAATATAGCGCCTTTGTGCCTCGAGCTGGTCGCTTAAAAGTGCTTTGGCTAGTTTTCTTGTTGCATCTTTTAGCCTATGTTTAGCAGTAGGAGATCTGTGCTGTTGCCATTCTCTTCTCAATCGTCGTTTAGAAGCAACCAGTTCGTCAATTTCCCTATTTGAGAACGATTTTCTGCTGAACTTGTGAGCAACAATCACAGGCGTTGATACCTCAGCTGCAGCTACCAATACGGCACTTAACTCATTAACAGATTTGTCAATATCACTTTCAGAGTTGATCGCAGGTGCAATTTCCTATGTTAGAACTAATATATTTTTTATATTGCAACCAATTAGTTTTATTAGATATAAGTCTATAAATATATATATACATATATATATATATGTATATATATATATATATATATATATGTATACTTACTATACATGATGGAACAGTCAAACCAAAAGACTTCATAGGTATTATCAAGAAGGCTTAAAAATGTTTGAAACATATGGTTAAAAGTCACGATCTTTGCTAACAATTGATTAGCCCCTTAATCCACTACGGTTATTTTCTATATTCAATTCAATCCAAAGATTATAAAAAAAAAAATTAATAATAAAAATGGATAACCTAACTGTATTAACCTAAAAGGAAACAAAATGTATGAGGTAAACTTGGCTCTTCATACCCGTACTGGAAGGGTGCTTTCTGATCGACCATTGCATATCTCTTTTATGGATGCACGATTCAGAATGATAGAGGTAAGTATATATAGTTGCCCTACATTGTAAAGTAAATCAAATTTGTTTTCCCTTTCTTGGCTAATCGAGGTTTAACTGTACTTTACAATACAATGCTTCATTTAAGCATATTCTAGTGTACACAAGTACGAGTACATAGTCTGGTTGTTTTTAATGTTGTAATTTTTAAAATATTGTACATTTCTAACTCTCTTTAAATGATGCATCATTTGTTTCTCTCTGTCTCTCCCACTCTCTCTGAATATAATAATTGTTTTTGTTTTTGGATACAACTTCATACGAACTATATACATTGAGCGTAATGGAGCATGCACAACTTCTTTAAAAGCTCACTTTCATTGATAAGAATGATAACGGTGAGTTGAGTTAGTTGAAGCAACACGGGACCGGATCGGATCGGCACAAAGAATAAAGTTATAAATACTATTAGTGAGAGAGTGGAATGAGTGAGTAAGTAAGTAGTAAGTGAGAGTTACATGTGCGGGTATTCAGTTATTATTGTACTTACTGTATTGCTACCGACCGATTGAGAAGTAGGAGAAGTGCATGAAGTAGATAGAATATGAATGAGAACAATGTATGAAAAACAAATGAAATGAAATGAACTGATCGAACAGCTTCGACTTCGCTAACAATTTCATGGTTATAAGGGTGGGACGGATGGATCACGAAGTGTGTAAGAGCATAAAGCGAGAGTAAATGAAGCGGAGTGAAACAAATGTCATTGCGATCTGTTAACAGTTTCGTGCGAAACCTGAAAGCGTTAACACGCATTTAACTGTTTCTCGGTAGTTTCTGTTTTTATTCCAACTCTCAATCTGTTACTCGCCTTCTCTACGAATCTTGATTCGATCCAAACCGATCTGATCCGATCGATTGATTGTACATTCGATTGTTTATCTTGAATTCAAAATAAATAACTTTGAGTCAAAGTGTTTCGTGTTTTGGTTTAATTTTTTTTTTTTTTTTTACTAAATATTTTTAAGATTTATTATTTTGTTGTTGTGCTAAAAGTGTTTCTTTTATAAATTTATTTAATTCAAAAAAAAAAAAAAAAAAAACAAAGTAATATCATCATATCATTTGTTACGAAATTCAGAACAAATAATCTTGTAAGTAAAAAGGGAAGAGGAAACTTATAATTTTTTATTTTAATTTTTTATATTAAACGTGCCCAAAATTAAAAATTTTGAAAATATTATCATAAATATTTTTGTTTTTCTTTTTTTAATGTTTAAACTTAACTGAAATTAATTTAAGCAAAAATACAATTCAAAAGTTGTGATTATTTATTGTTGTTTGTGTTTTTAGTTTTTTTTTTTTTTTTAATTAGTGTTTCATCGCGCTTTATTTTGCTTTGTTTGTTGTTAGTTTTGCTATTAGTTGATTGTGTTTTAATGCGTTTTAGCCGCTCCGCTAAAACTAAATGGATTCTAAATGCCAAGTTTCGAAGCTTTTATTTAATGTTATATCTGTATTGTTATTGTTGTTGCTCTAAGCAAGTGCAAAGCTTTTTTACTCGGGTTTTTACATTTCATTTTTAGGGTTCCGGTACCAAAGGGAACCCTATTGCAGAGACTTCGTTGTCTGTCCGTCCGTCCATCCGTCCTCGAGTCATATCTCATGAACCGTAATAGCTAGAGAGTTGAAATTTTCGCAGAATGTGTTATTCTATCCGGGCATCAGGAACCAATACTAAAAATTAAATATTTTCAAAATTTAAAGCAATACTTTGATTTGTATAGTAGCTATACGATCCAGAAATCCCACGATATTGAATTTTAGGATGGTTGGTGGCTATACATCAGAAACTTATAGTGTCGAAAGTTCAGTTTGATCGGATCACTAGGGACGGTTCCTCCCATACAAACCCACCATTAATATTCAGGTTCTGTTTTCTGGACTATTGAACTGAAATTTAGACAATATAAGTTTTTAGTAAGGCGCGGTACATTTGTTGGATTCAGTAAAATCAGACCACTAGGGGGAGTACCTCCCATACAAACCCCAATCTTCACGGAACCCTCCGTGTACGAGTTTGACTCGCACTGGGCCGTTTTTTTTTTTTATTGGTATCGTAACAACGATAATAAAAACAACCGCCTTAACAACAATAATAATAATATTAAGTGCCAAATGCCAAATGTAATTTTGTTGTCATTTTCCTTTGTTTTGTTTTATTTTTTTTTGTTTTTGTTTTTTAATTGGAAAATTGGAACAAAAATGCATTGTAGTTAAGAACCAGTGAAATGTGGATGTGGCTCCATCGTTATACAGTTGATACTTTAGTATAAATTCTAGAACACAAGACGAAAATTTGTCTTACTATTCAGATCATCATAAAGGGATGCTTTATCCGTTTGTGTTTCTAGAAACTTATTGTTTTAATATGAAATTGTTAAAGCCATCAGATTTTACTCTTCGCTTTGCACAAAGCATTTGTTTCAACCACTGTGACTATGACCACTGAGCACTGGAGGACACAGTCTTATGGTATATAAACGGCTCAGAGCAACTCTTTGCTTTGCCTGAATCAGTTCATTGAAAGAAATAGCCATATCACACAAGTGAATAATTTCATATTAAATTTATAGATTATAAAATATACTGGTTTAAAAAACCAACAAGTTATCTAGTTATTGTATTGTAGTTTCAAAAGTTTTACCTATATATGACTAAGGATATTGTACTTTGTGAAATAAAAGTATCAAATAGAAAATATTTTGGTAGATATGTACGAAATATAAACTGATGCTTTTTGGTCATTCTAGTTCCTCTTGCTCTGTTCGTGAGACGTTTTCTATACTTCAACCACTCAATCTATCGCAGCTTCTAGATGCATAACAGACCTCGACATCTAATTAAAAAGTCTGCCCACATGTGTCTTTAAATCCTTAAGCATCGTCACCACTAGTCAGAGTGGATCAATTAGCATTTGCTTTTAAACATTGTTGGCACTAGATAACAGAATCTGCTCAGAGTTCATACCGAGCTACCACTTACCTAGTATAAGGTATTATTGAAAAGTTTGGTGATCCGTTTCCGGTAACTTTTTTTTTATTTTTTTTTTTTTTGACTTGTTAAATGAAAATTTGAAAGCTAATTATCGTAAAATGATAAAAATTTAAGCATATATGGTACATACGAGTATACAGCCAAACTTCCATAACTCGAATCACCATAATGCATAAATAAAGTTCAACTTATGGAGAGTTCGAGTTATAGAGTTATGCATTAAAACTAAGGAATTTGGCGAAATGCAGTACAGTTATTGAATAGCAAACATTTTTATTTACTTAATATCAAGTTTTTTAATTACAGTTTCTTAAATTATTCAGAAATTTGTATTTGAACATTTGTATTATTTTTGTTAGATTCATTAAAAATTCAATTCAATTTTAAATATACATATTTTTAGAATAGCTAAGGAATCTGCTACATCTTCCTTGGAAACATGTGCAATAGATTCAATCTCCGATTCATCATCATCTTTCATGGCATTTGGAGTTGGACTTACTAGCTCTGAGAAATAATTTTCAATTATATCGTCATGAAAGAAAGCCTGCTGTGCAAATCTCATTTTTAACATCAATATAAACAGCAAGAGTAGCAGTTGAAGTTATATTAAGACGAAACGACAAACACAGAACGGGAGTTCCCCGAAAAATTCGACTTAAAGTTGCATGCGTCTATTTTTTTTTTGTTTGAGTAACGTATAGAAATGTTCGACTTGTGAAAGAAAAATTGTATAGAAATTTAGTTCGAGTTATTGAAGTTCGATTTATAATTAACACTAATACAGATTTCAGGTTAATACTAAGAAAACAAAGTGCATTTTTCTTAAACATCTATGGTTTTAAGCTAAAGAATAAGTTTTACACAAAATACACAGCTGTGGGATTCTTATTGAAGTTTCTACATGTCTATAAATTCGAATGGAAACTCTTAAGAATGTGTTCTCCTCAAGTAATGGATTTTTATTTATTTGTAGACCAGCAAGTCAATGGCAAGATTATTGGCAATGGGGTAATTAATAGTCGTAACATGTATGCTATGGCATATAATTCCCGGGGAATTTTAAGATCTCAGTGATATTCGTGTGCATGAGCTTTGATTGCATTATATGCATGTTGATGAACGAAACGGAGGCTAACAGTTACATATGTATATCCCGTATCTAAAACTAAATGAGTTTTCCGTATTGTCTTGTTGTGCAGAGTGAGCTTCGATCTGTTCTCAGAAACGAGAAAATCCGTTGATGTGAGCCTGTTAATTCAGTCTCCTTCCCAGAGCTAACTCGAAGTATTTTTGCTGTCTCTTCTCTCTCTCTCTCTCTCTCTCTCTCTCTCTCTTTATCTCTTGTTTTTTGGTATCTGATCTTTTCTTTTGTATTCTTTTTCATAAACAATCCTTTGAATAATGACAAACATTGTGTCAATTGGTATTCTGTTGATCTTGTTGTTGTTGTTGTTGTTGTTGTTATGGTTGTTGTTATTATTATTATTGTCAATATATGCCACACAGATAATTCATTTGGATAGAAACCAGTTGGAGGCTATCGTTGTCATCGTCATCATCAGCACGATCAGCAACCACAACAAGAATGTTGTCATTGTGTTTAAGTTCTCCTTCTTAGGCCATAAGTTGGAATTTTATGCATCCTACACACATACGAGTAGTGTGTATAAACAGAAGAGTCAGAAACACAGACCCCACCCATCCTGGGTCGATCTGAACTGATCGGTCTTTATTAATATGCGTATGTGCATATTAATAAAGAATAATAATAATAATATAAAGACAAATAAAATGCTTGAAAAAGAGGAGTAGAAATTGCAGTAAAGAAGTCAAGCAGACAAGACAAACTGGCAATCAAAAGAGCCAAGAAAAGTTAATTGCTTTGTATGGAAATATTAAAATCAACAAACGAAAGACAAAAACATGAGAGAAAAGAACTTAAATAAACTAAAACCAGGAGCGGAGCAAGTGTATTTTGAAAAAATCAAAATGATTTAAAAAAAAAAAAAAATAAATAAAAAAACTTTACTATGACGGCGCTACGTCAAAGAAGGCGCCATACGATGACCTCCGGGCATACTTTAACTCGGTTCGGTTATACGAAGTAATCGGTGTTTTGTTTGTTTGTCTGTTGGTCCGTAAAAGCAGAAATAACAAGAAACAAAACAAAAAAAAAAATGTTATAACAACAAATATCAATGATGAAGGGGCGGGCGATGGTAGCGATGGCGATGGCGATGTCGATGTCGATGGCAACACAATGACACCAAAACGCGTAAAGCATGCAAAAATAAAAACAACAACCTAAGTACTATAATATTTTATTAATCGAGAAGTGTTCAAAATGGAATTGATAATCAAATCGTGTATGCAGGCGACAGCCAGCAGGCAGGAAGGCAAAGCTTATTCAGTCAGTTGTGTTATGTTAAGTTGAGTTGAGTGTGGGTAAGATTGCTTGAGGGCACACACAAATGACATTGGCATGCAATGCGTGTTCAATGACAGCAACAGCAACACGAAAACCAACAACAGCAACAATATTAGGAAGCAAACAAAAAGAGAAACTTGAGAATTGTGGTGAGAAAGAAAAACTGACAAATGAAATGCAACAACTCCTGTTAATTGCAAGAATGCTATATGCCCATTTGACCTTTTCTTCAGACCTTTGCCTTGGATGTCAATATCGACATGACAATGCGCCCATTCACAATGTCCGAATCGTTAAATCTTTTTGTATATAGGTTCCTCATCTGTCTCCCATACTCAACAGATCTAAAGAAAATGTTTGACGATAGTTGGAGAGAAAAGTCTATGTCTCTGGACAACAATATTTAGCATTATCAATTCTCATCCATACCATCAAACATATAGATAAAACAGGTTGCAATAAAACCAAAAGCCTTGCGGCCAATTAGTATCCCTGCCTTAGATTGTTCATAGCATCAATGTTCGCCTTCGATCGTAATGACATAAATAATCTATCACCGGCATCGCTATCGGGGTCCTTCCACCTACTAAGCCCCCTTAAAACGACAATGTGACAATTCAACAAGCGGAATTCACATCGTATTGTACGAGTATTACTGTTAAAGGTTTTTAAACAATATGGTTTTACCTCTCCCAAGGATAAACATGAAAAAAGGAAGGTTATCTTTAGCTATGTGGAAGCTGGGATATGAGCTCATATCCATCACGTTTCACGCTCCTGTGATTGAGCATACAGAAATATTAAATTATTGATTTGACTTATGCTTACGGTAGAGTCAGTATTCATACTGTAATTCAAAATTAAGACCAGTCCAGTAATCCTAAGGTCTTGCAATTTACATGGTTGGTGACTATAGGTTAGACACTAATTGTATTCAAATTTCAGTTTGATAATACAAAACACAAGAGTTTTTCTTATGAGAACATGAATTTGGATTTTGTTTTGTATGAGAAGTACTCCTTCTAGCAATCCGATTCGTCCGATTACGTCATCTGGTGAAAAGAAAATTTCGTGCAAAATTTCATCTCTCCAACTCACTGAGGGACTAGTTTACAACTCGTATTGTCGACCTGATCAAGAATATACGAGTATATTTTTTATGGGGTATTCGATGTCTGCCTCTGTCTGTTACAAACTTCATGAGAAACTTATAATACTATTCACTGCGTGAAGAGTATAAAAAAAAGCATTTAAAGTGTGGAAGACTTGGGCATTGGCTCCGCAAGAACTTAGATACTATTGTATTTATGGTGTAGGGTCAATGAGATTTACTGAATTATATGGTTCAACTGCAGAAATCCATTTCAAGAAGGATCTGTGACTACTAAAAAAGTTCAATGCAATATTTAAATTAAATCTAAAGAAGTTTTTTGTTAATGTGTGAAACATAAAAGTCTTTTCCTGAGGATGTATTGCAAAATTCAAGGTCATTTTTATCTGGTGACTCCCGCGAAATTATACCTATACAAATTCAATTGTAAATTTTTGTTTTCCAAAAATTTTAAATTTCTCTGCACCGGAAAATAATTGTTTAGGTGTGTCCTAATCACTTACTTATCACTTATCACATGTTACTCATTGAATTTGTCAAAGAGGATTGAGTCAGCATGTAATGTATTGTCATGCATATGGATATGTAATGGAGAGGTCTTGCCATCAATGGGAATGAATACTTATATACTGGATGGCATACGAGTATGCGATGAGAGTATGTGAATGGGGTTAATGCCTAAGAACGCCATTACTTGAGTATAAAAGTTCGTTTAATATATTCGTATACTAAGTTTTTGTGTGCGTGCCCATGCATAAATAAAATAATAAATTTCCTAACAACCATTCGCATGCCCTTTATAAATTAATAATAACAGTAATAAGAATAATGGTTATTGTTTAATAGTTTATATGGGGGACGACATTACCTCATCATTAAGACGTCGCTTCGGTCAGCACATAACCAATTGATTTGAAAGGCAATTTAAAAAGTGGCTTGTAACCATCAGAACAGTGTAGTGTTGAGTGACACTTCGCCTACTGTTGACAGTAATTGGGCCACGTCTAACCACTGCTGTTCACAGTGTGATGACACTCCAAATATTGTTTTTCCTTTTTAACTGCCCGATCAACCCGACATTCATACATTCCACTTGTTGTTATAAAAACAAAAAATAAAAAGAGAATAAAAAAAAAATATATTATAACGAATAAAACTACATCAAACCGAGGGAACCCTTTTTCTCCGCCAGCTACTTTACCAATAAACACATGTACTTGTACATCTTTAAACTATTTTTAAAACAATTTTCCATTGTGTTTGTTTTTCTAGCTAAAACTATGAATGAATGCTTGCTCATCCATCATACTGAGTTTTTGTATTGATAAAACCCTTTGTATGTACAATATGTATGTGTGTATGTGCATATGCCGTCTTATCACTGTCCAAGTATAGTATTGAAAGTGAAACGCACTGACCTATAATAATAAGATCCATGCAAATTGCAATTTGTTTCTTATTATTTAATTTTCATTTTATGTTCACAACTTTACAAAGAAATGCAATATTATCACTTTAGTCCGATGTTTGTACAGCAATTGATTACAGTTCGCTGGAGAACCCCTCCCCACGAATTATTTGCATGAGCATTGAACGGTAATGTTTGTATGACGTGGTTATTCAAATAGTAGTTAGTCATGTCTGTCCGGGAGGTATTTCTGTATGTACGAGTATGTCAAAAGTTGGATTGTTTTACATGAGCATCTGACAAGAATCCCACGTAACCAATTATAGAAGTAATAAGCGTCAATTCACGGTCGCCTATTAGAATTACATACATTTGTATATCTTTAGGTATTAGGTATTTTAAATCCGCAACTACAAGGATACTCTTGATCAAAAACAAACCATCTGTTACCAATTAACCAATTAACCCCATACATACTACAAGAACCGAAACCACCTCTTGTATTATACAATAATTTACTCTACTCAAACCTTCATTTCTAATTGAAATTGACACAAAATGTATTAAAAATTGAAATGAATTGGATTAATATTTGATATCCTTGTAAATTGCGTTTAGTACGTGTATGTTAACATGGATGGCATATGAACTGCTTTAAAAATTATACAAATAATTTACTTATGAGCAAATCCCATTGCTGGGTGAAGAAAAGGGTATGAAAGCCTCATATTTTCTCATTCTCTTTTTATTATTAAGTATTATCAGCATATATAATATTATTATATATTATTTCTATTCTATACTTGTATTATAAATCAAAAAGACAAGGAAGGCATGTTAACCAACTAAATCGTGATAATTTTATTTTATGTTCTACATACAATACTTGAATATTTTCAATTCAAATTCAATGTGTTTGATTTATGGTCTTTAGAGAAGAAAAAGTGTCTGAAAATTTATTACATATTTCCTCTTTTTTGTGACTGTGATGATTACCACATTTTCGTTAAAGAAAAAAAAAAAACAAAAAAACGTTTTGATTAAAAGACACATTCATCGTTCGTCATCCATACTCGTAGATACAATAATTGATTCTGATAAGCTATTTTGTTTTCATACTTATGTTTTGTTTTCTTTCTTGTGCATTCAATGCATGTCAATGTCAAGTTGACCATAAAAGTCGTAACAATTTCCTATTGTTGTTCACAATTTTATTGTGTAATTTCAAATTTGTAGGTTAGGAATTTCTGTCACTTTTATTTTAATTCTTTTTGTTTGTGTGTGTACCTGTTGCATATTATAGTGTTGAAATCAATTCACACACATGGAGATTGAGGACAATATGAAGCAATAAGGAATTTATTAATTTAGTTATCTTCAACTATGCCGAAGATGAAATACTCTTCACGCAATGAATGTTTCATTGCAGTATTTATGCTTTATTCGCAACAAAATGGGTGGTTTGTTTGGGAGGTACCCCCCTAGTGGGCAAATGTACTGCGCCTGTTTTGGAAACTGATATTGTCCAAATTGGAGTTCGATAGGACAAAAAACAAAAAAGTTTTTCTAATAAGAACGTGAATTCAAATGGTTGGCTTGTATGGGAGGGGGCCGATTCGGCTGGTTCAGACAAATGTACTGCGTATAGTAAAAAGAAGGGTTCGTGCAAAATTTCAGCTCTCTGAGGGACCAGTTTGCATACATACAGAAGGACAAATGGACATGGTTTAATCAATTCATTTAATCGAGCTGATCAAGAATATATGTAGGTATATACTTTATGTGGTCTCTTTTGTCTCCTTCTGCCTGTTACAAGCTTCATGACAAACTTATAATACTATTCACTCCCGTGAAGATTTTAAAAATACATCTCAACTGTCAGGTGGTCAGACTAGGAATAAGTAAAAGGGGTTGAGAAATGACATGATATAGAAAAGAAATGATTTGATAAAAGAGTTACATATTTAGAGAAGATTACGTTAATGGTATCGTAAGTCAATTAAAGTGAGAGTACATATATACAGCGGATATTCTTAAGATTTTACGCCCTAAGCCTGTATGTTTTGTTGACGTATAGATTGCATGTGATCAAGTCAAGTATAAGCAAAATTAGTTTATAAATTCATTACAAATTATCAAACAAAAAAAACATTTTAACATGTTAGATAAGATGAAATAAAGTGTATCTAGATGAGATTTTAGAATATTTCTCAAAATAGGCAAGTCAAATCAAAATGCAATTAAATGAAAAATAGATAGAACTGAAGTTGAGCACCAGGAGCTGCCTCCATACATGGTCAGTCTCTCTCAACGTTTTTTTTTCTGTCTCTTACTCTTTTCTTATAATTTCACCAAGTTGTTATGGTTTATGAGCTCCACAATAATTTTTTTGTTTTTAAAGGACTCAAAATTGACTGTAAATGATGAACAATTCCTGAAACTGTAATAAGAAAGAACCCAATTGAAATACATAATTTTTTATTTCTTTACAAAGAATGTTATAAGGGGCATGCATGTAAGGTTTTGTGAGATCAAAGTTAGAGCTTTTTCTTGTTTTAATGTTCTTTACCAATCTATATAAACTCTTTAAGAAAAGAAATTTTTATGATTTATAGCTACTTATTTCATTTTATTTATTTTTGGTTTTCTATCTCATTCCAGTTTCTTTTTTCTCATCTCTATATAAACATTTCACTTGCATACAATGCAAATAAGAAAACGACAGGAGGACAAGCAATCGCAAACATCATCATCGCCATCGCCATCATTATCATCATCATGTTATGATGGATTTAAAACAGCAACACTACAACTTAAGTGCTCTGCTAATATAAACAATAAAACCTCTGGCTGCAACAGCAGCAGCAGCACCGCCACCGTCAGCGCCAGTATTATCAACACTACTACCAATACCGGGACCCCCTTGATCGGTTGCTATCAACAACAACAACATCAAAGACAACAACAACAACAGCAAAAACAACAACAACAACAAACCAGAAAGTTGTTCTTATTATTTATTGTTGTTTTCATCGCAACACTTACAGCCTCATTTGATGTCACAAATTGTGCACAGATACCAACCCGGTTTTTTTATGACGCAGCCACCGCTGATGGTGGTGATGATGGAGGCAATGATGATGGCGCCATTATGTCTTCAAAGCAAATACACGAAGGTGGGCACGGAGGAGGAGGAGGAGGAGGAGACTCACCAGACAATAGTGGAATAGTTAAATATCAATCACACTTACAAAAGCAGCAACTAGTACATCATGATGTTGATTATGCCGATGAAAGTTCAAATACAAATTTCCATTTATTACAGAACGACATGAATACAGATGCGGTAAGTAAGTGAAATACATACATATGTATTATACATATTGAAATTGATTTTGATCAAAGAAATCATTGAATTTTATAAGGTCACCCAAAAAATCATTTTTCAGGGTTTTACCCTGGTTTTATTGGTAGATCTATATTTCTATGTATCACTTGCTTATATTGAAAGGAAATTAAATAAAATGAATTATTGAACATAGTGTAATTATGTACTTTTTAACTAACAAGTCGAAAGCTAATATCCTCATAGGTATGTTTGTAATGTTTCAAAAAATCTCTTAAAGACCCCATCACTAGGAACGTAATAAAATTCAATTGTGTAATTTTGTGCGTATCAGCCAGCATTTTAATCATTCAGTTTCCTTAGATATGATATCTGAATTGAAAATTTATTTACAACCAGTGTTCGACCGAAACAGGATTTTCAGCCGAAAGGGAGATCGAAACCAAACTTTTGGCCTAGTCGTAGTTTCGGCCGAAACCGAAACTTAACAATTAAACTCATGTTAAATTACACAGGCCTGCGTTTTTGTAAAACTTTTTTCAAATGTTTTCATATAGAATCTATAAATTAGAACGGTAAAAGGATAAGTATTTAATAAAACAAAAAATGCTTTTACATATCTTAATGTGTTTGTAAGTGTTAAGCATAGATTCAAAAATTCCAGCAAAATTGTAGGAAGATGTATAAAGTAAATAAAGAGAAATGCATTGTTGTTGTTGTTGTCTTCTTTGATATTTGTTACCGTTATATATAACTGGGTTATTGTCCTTTTTGACCACTTTCGTGATATAAATAAAACGATGGTCATATTTAGAATCTGGAGGTTCCAATCTATAAATTCTATATGAAAACATTCAAAAAGCTTTTACAATACAAAAACTGGTGATTTTTAACTTAATTTTTTTTTTAAGTAAAAGTTTTACCGTCTGAAAAGTTTTGTACATAATAATAATAATCAAAAGGTCCCATATCTGGAGAATATGATGGATGTGAATGCGTATCCCAAACTTACCAAACTTGTATTTGGCGGAACACTACACCTTATCTTTTGAATAATTCTGGCCTTTCTGTTTAAATGCATCATCATCAATTTGTTCATAAGAATCTAAAGAAATACAACCAAACAGAAAGACTAGAATTACTTCTTTTTTGATTAATATCGGCTTTCGAAGTACTTTGCTCTTTTTTACTCATTGATCTCTTGTGTTTAACATTGTGTTAAATAGCCCCTTTCTCATCCCGTGATGATGACCATATTTCTTGATGTTTGAGAAACAAATCCCAGACATCAATGAAACAGTACAAATTTCTTTCTGTAAGAACATGGGGAACGCATATGTCGAGCTTTTGGGATTTATCTTAGACCTTTCACGGTCGAACTCTGTAAATTTTATCTCTCAGCAAACTCACAAGTTGTCATTCACCGGTTTACTTCAATTCATCACTTTATTTTGCCTTCATCAGCTTTAACTGGCCTTCCAGAACGTGGTATGTCTTCAACATAAAATTTACCGGATCGAAATTTTGCAAACCAATTTTGGCTCTGGTGTTCTGTCAATACATCCTTCCCATACACATCGGATAATATTTTTTCTTGCTTAAACAGCACTTTTACCTTTTCGATAGTAAACAACTAATATATGCCGAATTGTGGTGCTTCTCACTTTTCATATTTGATGGGGCACCAACCAAAAACTACTGTGTAGAAACAATCAATCTTTTTCACGAAAGATCAGCTGTCAAAATATATGTAACTAGCGTTACCGGGAGTGCTCAGTTATTAAAAAATGAGAGGAAAAATACAACAATAAAACAACCAGCATTAAAGAAATGTATAAAACATTTTGTGCTTAATTTTTTTGAAAACTTAATATTATAGTTAAAAATAGTATATTTACCTTTAAAAAATGAAAAAAATAAGTATGCAATTTATTGCATTAACATTCATTTGTTCTTTAAAAATAAAAATTATTAAAATCGGTTCAACATATATTGCATTGTTGTTGTGTTGATACTCTGTTTTGCTCTACTTCTAGTCGAGATTCTGGTTTTTTGGGTGTGTCTACAGCTTTATTTGCACTTGTTTATCTTGCAATGGATGTTATGATATTGGGATGTTTGCCGGTATGTCGCACTGTCTCCACTGAGACTTTGCAGATTTTGCTTGGTGTGGTTCCTCTTGATCTGGAGGTCAGGCGAAGAGCCGATTGACTTCAAGATCAGGAGAGGATTACCATTGCTGCAGGATGAATGGTTATATGGGATGGATGTGGAGAGCTTAGTCGTAATGTGTGCAAGAGAATGTTGAATGAGTGTGTCCTGTCTGACTGGCAAATCAGATGAGACAGTTCTGTGTGTGGGCGGATAACATACAGGTTCATTCAGGATGTCATATTTGTTGGCGGTCGATCGGACTTTGGTTTTAACCTCTGTGAATGTTCTCTGTATGATGATTTAAGGGATATGAATGAGTTTGGTATTTTGAGTGTTAATGGGGATTTTGATTTTAGTGAGGTGCTCTCCAATAGGGATAGAGTTAAGAGATTAAATGTGTTTGCAGTGCAGTATTTTTGAGACGTCGTCCGATTGTAGCCTAAGACTGTCCGATATGTGTGTACTTTTCATCAATCACTTCCTATGTGAAGGTATGGTCTTAAAGTAACGATAGAACACTAAGTTCGATTCTTTTATTATTTTTTCATTGTCATTACAACAATTGGATTAGAGAAATTTGATTTGAAAACTTGTAATATTCCAAAAGTTTGTCATTCAAAAACCCATACACACTTAGCTTGTTCTAAATAGTTGATTAAGGAAGAAGATTCTCCACGTCAAGCTAATCATGTCCATATAGGTAGATACATTTCTATGGAAACTGTTTCTGCATGGAAAAGTTTTTCAGTGTTTGAATGTCACTACTTTTTACTAAGAAAACTGAAAGCTACTTATATCTAAAGTGGTCAGATTTCGACTTTTAAAACTAAAAAAAAAAAAAACATACTTATATATCTCCAATGCACAGTTCTTTGTATCACACTGAAGTGATGAAGGCTTTCATATTATTTTGCTTTAATAATGCAAACGAACCTATGGTATGTGGCCCGAAAAACAAGAAGATTGTGACCCGCCACGATGATTTAAGGAATGACATCCTCCTGCCATTAAGGATTCCTAATTTTAAAGAATTAAAGGGTTTTAATAAACCACAATTTAAAGCTACACTTTTGTTAAAACCAGTACCATTTGAATTATACATAGTTTTTTCTTTTACAACTTAGCCATCTTTTTTGTATCTGGTGGGGGCTTTTGTTTTGCTGAGGGTAGAGGAAAGGTGCTTAAGTTCTTTTCATTTAATACTTAAATTTGCCCTTGTCAGCGTATTATAAATCACTGTAACATGGAGTATAACGGTTTGTTTGCTTATTTATTTTTATAATTTATTTGTTTTAACTGCTTGTCACTATGGATAATAATTCTTTCACTAGTCACTTTTCATTGTGGCTTCTTCTGGTTCATCATCAACATCTCGTTATTTATTTTGCATTCACTTAATGGTATCCAATGAAAGATTCCTCACAGACATTGACTTCTTTACTCTTTCGGTTGTTCGGTTGTTCGTTCGTTCGTTCGTTAGTTCCCCCATTCATTTATTTGATTATTTATTGTACTTAGTGTTGGTTGGGTACTCATTCATTATGATTATGACGGTAATGGTGATAATGACGATGAAAAGCATCATTTTCATTATTTTAGCTGTTGTTTGCATTTTGCACTTTATCTTATTATTATATTTGTGTAGAATCTACAAACTACAAACATCTTGCATACAATAATAACCAAACGTACGTATCTCTATAATACGAGTATTCAGTTGGACTCACAACATTATTATTATGCTGCTTTCATTTTTAAAAATTTTAAATCCCATTACATATGTATTACAACTTGCACCCTTCAATCTTGGTTTTTTTTTTTTTTTGTTTTGTGCTTCATTTTAATCCTTTCACCTACTATAATTTTCTCATTAACAATTACGTAATTAGCAAGAATGCATGGTTAAGTAGTTGCGCGTGTTGCTTTTATCGTTAAATCTGAAAACATAATATGGTTTTTCATTTTTTGTTTTGTTTTTTTGCGACTGAACCAAAAAGATACCACATCATAGAGTATTTTATGAAAATTCTACAAAGAGAAATACTAACGATGTTTTTTTACTCTACTGATTTATTTCTCTTGCTAGCCACCCGGGTGACGCCAACGTTTCTTTTACTTTTATCCTTTATTCGTTACATTCCTTTTTTGTTTTTGTTTTATCTTCAATATGTTTTGCAATTAGTCTAGTGGGGGCGAAATGAGTCAATTAGTTGCAAAAGCAATAAACTTGAACGCCTACAGCTGTTCATTGTTCCATAATTTGCACGATTAAATTAATGATTATTTTCAAAATTCTTCTTAAATTTTTTGCAATTGCATTATGTACAGTTTCAGTGCATTAATCCACTTCTTGACTCTTAATTGGAGTGAAAATTTTAACTTTTATACTTTTTACATTTGCATAATTTTCATAATCATCGAAAATTGGAATGATAAGTTTTTACAGGCATTCAATTCTAAGTGTTCAGAGCAAGAGCGAAATTTCTTCCTGATATCTTTATAACTAAATTATAAGCTAACCTGGAAATTTAGGGTCAGGTGGGTGGATAATAGGGTGGTCAGATATGATTAAACAAGCAAACAAACAAAAAAAAACTCAGAACTTTTTTTTTTTGGAGAAAACCAATCTCTCAGATATAAAAATAAATAATCAACTGATACTCATAATAATCGTAAAGCAAACAGAACAAGTTTACCAAATACAAATTAATAATTAAAAGTACATAACTTATTACCCTATGTGCAATATTATATTGTAATTGCTTAGTCTTAAGAAAGTTTTAATTAATTTTTGAGATTTTTATTTTCTTACTTATTTTCCATTATCATCAATATTTACTCATAAGTAAAAATATACATACAATACTTGCAAACACAAACAAGGACAGGAAGCCAGCCTATCACAGGTGTTTCTTTAATGTTGTATTTAGGTACAATATACTAAGTACATTTGCTAGGCATGGCGATATGACGCAATATAAAGTTTATGAGTGTTTGCTGGGGGAGGGGTGAGGTGAGGTAAAACTGAAATGAAAAAAATAGAAGTATCTACAAAGCACATAAGAGTCAATATTGTCAGGTGCAAAAAGATGTGTCAGCACTTGAGTATGTTCACAGTTTGTACGTGATCAATTGTTAAAAAATCTTTAAAACAAACAGACGGCAAATCTGTGTTTATATCTACTTATACCATAAAAACAAAGCATTTTGAAACCATCAATCCCCACAAATCATATTTTCTTTTTAAAGTACAATAAAATAAACAAGTAATTGACCCCTGATTACTTATAACTAAGTAATTTATTTCTGTGACGTTTGTTTGCTGCTTAAACTTCAATTCCTCCCCCATTTTTCTGCTCGATTCCACCTCAATACATTCTATAACACGTAAACAGGTTTTAATTAATAACAAGATTTGTTGTCAAGTCAATACGAGAGCATTTCAAGCAACCGATCAAGCGTGTGGCTGGCTGGTTGTCACAATATGTTTGTATTATTGTATTATTGTTGTTGCTTATGATGACGATAATGATAATAAAGTTAAAGTTGATATAAATAGCATACACATATTATTGTACGTATTTTGTAGATACATCGATGACTCATTATAACATTCCATGGAATTCCAACGTGTCTGTTGTATTGTGATTTTATTATCGGAAATACTAAAAACGCATAGTAAATTGACAGACGATGGCGCCAAGTATTGAAGATATAGTTTCTTAATTAAAATTATTAATTATTTTCAATGTTGAAGCAGTCTTGTTTTTTTAGTAGTACATTGTGACGCCTGGTTCTGACTGCTCTTAGCTTCAGTGTTCGCCTTCGATATAACCCAGCAAATAGGCGAGGGTCGTTTCACCAATAGAAGTTAACTCACTTCTATAGACAAATTCAGAATCTTTTTTTTTTATAATCCATTCTTTTCAAATAAAAATAAACTAATAATGTTTCTTGCATTTGAAATGAGTTAAACTCTTTAATTTACTACCGAAAAATAGTGAATCATCACCATCATAAGTAACTCTACTATCTTATATGAAAAAACTTAAATTAGCAATGTTATTTAAATGACAGAGACAGAGACATATTAAAGAGGAACGCTAGGAATGCTTTCTATGAGAGCTGCGCCCAACTTACAGCAGTCAAGAAGAGTGAGTAAAAATAGCCACCCGCTTTATACAGCACATAAGGTCAGTAAGAAAGTAAAAAGTCTGGATAAAATAAAGTTGTTTTGCGTCCAATGTTTGTCGGTATTTCAATTATGTACCATCACAAAACTAGACTTATGTTTTCCATAATATTCTTTTTAACATGCTTCTTTAGGTTTCTGGACCGAAAGGGTACCTAAAGGAACAAATAATATATATTAAAGGGGTCCCCAGACAAGAAACATTTTGGTTTGTATGGCAGCTATACGATCCAGTAATCCCACGATCTTGGAATTTGGAAGGTTTGTGGCTATATATCAGAAAATTATAGTGTCGAAATTTCAACTCAATAGTCCAAAAAACAAAAAAGTTTTTCTATAAGAACCTGAATTTTAATGGTGGGTTTGTATGGGAGGTACCTCTCCTAGGTGGCTGATTTGGCTGATTCCAACAGATGTGTAGCGTCTATGTCAAGAAGAATGTTTTTTGGAATAAGTCAAATCAAACCTCAATCTGGTACGGAACCCCCCAAGTACGAGTCTGACTCGCACTTGGCCCATTTTATTAGCTTCACCTGTATGGTTGTAATGGACTATTTAAACGATATTTGCACCCACTTCAAAACGTCAGCTTAAATTGTTGAATTGCACAGATATCAAGGACCGATGACAATACAATAGTTTGACAACTTTGTCCTAATAACCTCACCAGGAACATCAGTATTAAATAAAAATTAATATCGTCATCTAATGTCTCTTAACTAAGTAAGTAGTGTAGTACTAGTACTACCGCAAGAATTGATTCGACTTTGATTCAGATCAGGGTTAGTTTGGATTGCTATTAAAGCATGTTGTTTTTAGTTAAACTATATTTTTTATTATATCATTACTTAATTAATATTATATTTATATTAATATTTTTCAAAAGTCTTAGTCTTAAGTCACAGATCTCGTTTAAATTTAGTAAGAAGTGTTAATGCTTATTGCTTTTCTTTATTATAATATTATAGTGAATGTACTATGGGCGGTTGTAAGGAAGTATGATCCTTTCTATCTATCTAAAACACAGTTTCGTTTTTGTAAATTTGTTATTATTAAAAAAAAAAATAATAATAATTTCCTGTTGACAGTAAAAATATGAAAAAAAAAAAAACACATTTTCAACGGAAATGAAAATCCAATAATTATGACTAATTTCTTGTTGATTTCTGTCTCCAATTTGCTTTGTTGTCTCCCATATGCCGACTTATATTTCAGTTGATTATTATTTCAATTGTTTATATTATTATTCGAGTTGTTTTTGTTTTTGCCTGTTTTCTCATTACTTTATATTTTCTTAAAAAAAAAAAAAAATATGGCTTCTGGGTTCTGGCTTAGACTCAATTTCATTTCATTCTACAGTTTTTTTTTTTTTTTTTGTTTAAACTAAATTCTTTTGAATTCTGGAACCAATTGAATAAACATTACGTTAACATAATGGATACAGATATAAAGAGAAGTTGTTTAAGCTATAATTTTTGTTCTATTTGTGTATAAACTATAACTAACTATAAATGGGCAAAGGAGAGAAATAAACCGAAGATTGTATAGGTTCAATCTGGTCCAAAGATGAATGGGTTTAGCTTTTATTTTGGTGGGCATGAAACATTCATCTTTACTTAACACAATATGAGGTATGGATAGGGAAAGTGGTCCAATTGCAATTCCTAAATTCGCTAATGACGCTTGTGGCTAAGAGTTTAAACAACTTTCCGTCAAATCTGATCCTAAGCAGAAATATGTTTCTTGAAGACAATTTGTCTTCAAAAAGTTTTCTGTGTATTATATTCTGAACAACATGACAAGACAATTTTATGTTAACATATTTGTCCTATATTTCTTGGTATCTATAAGTATAAGCATGCAGAGTTTGTTTTTTATATTGATGGTATTTATTGCATCTCCTATGTATATGAATACGACTAACAATGAGGTAGAGGAAGGGATTCGCTTAGTACTACGAGCCTCTAAGTAAGCAAAAGGGCAGCACGATAGTTACGGATCAGTCGAGATGAGTTCCTTGTATGGACAAGGACTCTGAATAGAGGGTTAACACGTCGAACTAGTTTGTCCATGTAAATAGCTTTACGCTTGGAACATTTTTCTTTTACTGGTGGTACTTCCAGAATTTGTGAATTTGTGAAATCTTTTACTGTCCAAGTAAATATTGTTATGGTTTTCTTTTCATTAGATGCCAATGGATTTCTACCGTGAACTGAATAACATCACCGATCTAAGCGAATTCATTGAACATTTTGTAGAAAAAGAGAACATTGATCCCCAACTGGGCTTAAAGGGTAAGTGAAGAAAGTTATTTATTAAAACAATTAAATTTGCATTACTGATTACATTCTTTTATTGATCAGAGAATTTTTCGCGCAATGTAGAACGTGGTAAGTATTGTAATTTTTAAAATTTTACTTCAGAGACTGAAATTTTTCCTTATAAATTCGTATGTCTGCTTTTTAGCTGCTGCTGTTATACCAAAACGTGCCAGTTGTATACCGGAGAATACTATTGTTCCACTGGTCCCATTGGATAGTACATATGATCCAAATGTCATTTATTTCCCTGAGTGCACACGAGTCAAACGTTGCGGCGGCTGTTGTGGTTCTATGTTAATCTCATGTCAGCCATTGGAAACGGAGACGATTAACTTTCAAGTCACAAAATATATACGGCAAGGCTCGCCGGGCTCAACACATAGTAGTGTCGGTCAACTGCGTCCAAGTGGCAAGGAAATTATTGTGATTGAACAGCATACAAAATGTTTATGTGACTGTCGTATCAAAGCCAGTGATTGCAATGCTTATCAGTTATATCGGAAGGATTTGTGTCGCTGCGAATGTAAAAATCATGATGCACGTGACAAGTGTTTAAGTGTGAGTACCTTAAATGGAATTTTCCCTTATTTCTATCAATCCTTATCCTTGTCATACCAATTCAATTCCAGCAAGATCATAAGATCTGGGAAGAGTCATCATGTCGGTGCGTTTGTCGCGAGGACCAGGCGTGCACAACTGGCACCGTTTTCGATGAGAGTCAATGCCAATGCGTCGATGTAAGTTTTGCGCATAATGATTTACCCAATATTTTGGGTTGTTCCGTTAAAGGTTCATGGAAGATTCAAAAATGGTTCACGGTTTCATTTTGTTCAAATTTGTTGAAAAATACTTTGGAATTTGTTAATTGGGCTCGGTTTTAATTGTATCTTTTTTATTTGTTTTTTGTTGTATGGGGGAAAAGGAACTCATTTCATTATGTTTAAGATCGCTAAATTTTTTGTTTATTAATTATTAATTTTATGTTATTTATTTTTAATTTACCTTTCTTTGTTTTATTATTTTTGTAAATTTTATTATTATATTTTATTAAGAATAATAGTGGGGAAAGAGTAGATTAGATTAGATTAGATTAGGAGAGTCAATTGGGTCAAGTTTACACATCCATCAATTTTTTAGTTTTTGGGTTATCATGCTAAAACTAAATACACGCACTTCTTGTTGCCATATAAAGATAATATGTCAGACAAACAGATTCTCGATTAATGGAAAAAAGTTATAATCTCTGTACAACAACTAAAGCATCTTCAATATCTAACTACACCCAATGGCAATAAAAACCCCACCCAAAAAATATCTCAAATTTGGCTTTTATTAAACTGGGACTTCATTTAATATGGTTTTAAAAATGGGACTTTTTTTATTTTTGGGCATTCCCTGAAGTGTTTTCTTTTACTTTTACTTTAACATATTTAACAACACACTTTACGTGGAGATCTAGGGATATATGAGCTTATAAGAAAGATTAAAAAAACTTCGCTATTGTCTGTGACTCAAAAGGGTTCCTTTATTACATTGGGTAATCAAAACGTGTACATGTATATAGTACCGTTTAATAAAAAATCAGTAGGCCGTTTTTGAGAAAAATTCCATGAACATCAACAATTGGAAAGAAAATAGAGATCGGATAGAAATTAATGCACGAATTCGAGGGAATATCGCATTATTTTGAAGAAAAGCCTACAATCAACTTAAAAATGCAGCCCAGATAATGTCAGAAGTGCAGCAAGAATACCAAAAGAATATATCAAAAATCAATGTTTTGAAACGGCTGAAGAAAGTGGGTATGGAGGCAAGGAAATCTTCGAAAAACCGACTTCTGATCAAGAGAATGAAGAAAAATGTTTTATATAAGGCTAAAGATAAAGAAAATTGGGCAGAATCCGATTGGATATATGTAATTTTTTCGGCTGAGTCAAAATTCAACCTCATAGGACCCAATGACTTTCGTACCGTCCGTCGTAAACAAGGAGAGCTCTATGCTAAAAATTGCATTGGACCCACTGCCAAGCATTTCCCCTATGTGATGAATTTCCATATATTTTTAATGCTACAGGGTATAGTTAATGCGAATCTATTGTGTATAAAAATATTATGTTCGATCGAGTTGTACCAATATTAGAGTCTATTTCAGAAGAGAAAGAAAATACAAGGTTTTCATAATTGAAGGAAGATCTAGGCATAATTTCTTTGAATAGGCTTGGGGTCGCATGGCAGCCAAATTTTGAAAGAAGAAGCCGAAAACTACGGCCGAGTTAAAGAAAACACTTGAAAAAGGTTTGGTATTGTGCCATTTCATTTGAATATTTGAGTGCTTTCTTTGTTGCCATGTCCGATAGAGTTAAAAGTCTCATTAAAGTCAAGGGTGGCGCTACAAAGTATTAAACCAAATTTTAAGGCATACCGAGTAAATATTAGATTTTCCGTACCCAAACGGTACCAAACGGAACCCTATTGCAGAGACTTCGTTGTCCGTCCGTCCGTCCGCGGGTCATATCTCATAAACCTCAATAGCTAAAGAATTGAATTTTTTATAGTTCTATCCGGGCATCAGCAACAAATAATAAAACTAAAATATTTTCAAAAACTTAAAGGGATTCCCATACAAGAAACATTTTTGTTTGCATGGCAGCTAAACGATCCAGTAATCCCATGAAATTTGAATGGTTGGTGGATATGGATTAGAAACTTTTATTGTCGAAATTTCAGTTTGATCGGACCTCTAGGGAGGGTACCTCCCATACAAACGTCATTAGAATTCAGGTTGTTATTAAAAAAATTTTTTAGTTTTTGTCCTATCGAACTGAAAATTAGAGACAATAAGCTTCTGATCTAGGCGCTGTACATCTGTTGGAATCAGCTAAATTGGGCAAACTAGGGAGTACCTCCCATACAAACCATCCATTCAAATTCAGGTTCTCATTGGAAAAACTTTTTTGTTTTTTTTTCACTATTGAACAGAAATTTAGACACTATAAGTTTTTCATATAGGAGCGGCACATTTGTTGGAATCAGTGAAATGGGACCACTAGGGGCAGTGCCACCCATACAAACCCCAATCTGGTACCGAACCTTCCGTATACGAGTCTGACTCGAAATTGGCCTTTTTTTTTTTTTTTTTTTTTTTTATAATTTTGTATTTAATTTTATAATTTATTTTTTATTTTATATGACATTCATCATAGACAAACACACATACACAGCACAGAAAAATACAATGCACAACATAAATTTCATTTTAATTTTATTATTATTTCTGTTTCATATAAAATTGTATTCTCGTTTTGTTTTGTTTGTTAATTTATTTGTCAATTGTCTTTTCTTTATCTCATTTTAGATAAACAAATTCGAATTTTATTCTTAGGAACGTTTTATTTATATTAAACACACACACACACACACACACACACACACGCACACACACACAAAGGCAAAGTACTAAATAGTTTTAGTTCTAAGTTGATTTCGCTTCTTAGAAGAAAACCTCAACAAAAAAGAATATTGAGACTTTTGATCAAAATCTTGTGATTGGTTTTTTTTTAATAAAAAATAAAAGTATAATGAATAGAAGTAATACAAACACACACGTACACACACACACACACACACACACACACACACGCTCATACAGATACATATATTATATCAGAAACAGAAACAAGAAAATTAAGAATGAATGTCGGTTATTGTGTGAGTATTTTATTTTTTTTCCTTTAATTTTATTTACATATTTTATGGCATGCAATTTTGAACTTATCATCAACATCATTTATCTTCTATTTATGGGATCCTATAATTTGATTGGCAGTTAGTGTTACTATTTAAGTTGAAGGAGTGGCTGAGACCTCAATTCGAGCGAAAATCTGGAGTCATTTGATAAGAGGAGGCTTCCAAAATTTGATAGAGAGCTAGCTCACTGGTGACTGGACTTGTTTCTTTTTCTACATATTACCTCTCCCCATCGTATTCTTCGCTAAGTTTTCATAATTTTCTATTAAGGCGTCACAAACATTTAATTTGAATAGTTAATTTTATATTCAGTTGGATAATTTTTAATGGTAAACAAGAATATACACAATCAATTTTATCAGTTTCTGTTAGTGAAATTTTGGCTAGACCTAAGATGATACTTTACATATTTGACTGGACTGCATATGACCAAACTAATCCAAAGATCAATGAGTCAATTCAATAATTATCAATAATATGTACATCAAAGTCACAGATGACTATTCTATTCAGATCATCCTATAAATTGAGGTAGTTTGGGACAACTTCCCAACTCCAAATTTCTGATAGTCAGTCACACTTAAGCTAAAGAATTGGACCCTTAATCTCATCACATAAAATACATTAACACTTACTTACTAAGTATTTACTATTAATTACCATTTTCTTAGAATGATGAAAAAATTAGTGGTATAAAAATGCTTTTTCTTAATATTTTTTGCTTTTATTTTATGTCATTTATACATACATATATTCACAATATCTACTCTTCCCTTACAAAATTATTATGCAGTGGCGGGAAAAAGTGACTTTTAAACATTGCTTTAAATTAAAATTTATTTTGATTATAAAAATCTATCGAAAATTTACAATTCATTCTTCGAGGAGTTGGAATAATTTCTGAATACGATCAGTGTTTGCGTTACTGTAGTTACACTTTGGCAATACAGAAAAACTTCGTTAATCCGGTACTTAATTTTTAACTTTTGAACCATCGTTCTGAACTTCTTGATGGAAAGGTGGAATTGTCGTCACTATCAATTGATAAACGAGCCATTCATTTCACATTGTGATAGTTGATGTTTCTCATTATTCAGTTTCTGCATCAAAACTTCGATTGCTATTAATTCCTTCCTTTTCATTTTAATGTACTGAAAACCGATAACGATATGTTATCATCTGGATCCTCTTCAGCAACTGTATTGTTGTCAGTATTAAAGAATCATTATCCACTGCATAGCAAAGTATCTCCATACGAGTATATTTTTAAAAAATTGTACGATTGCATCAGGAGACAACTTGTCTTAAGGGTTCGAAATGCAATTTGGGATTCCCCATGTTTAATATCATTATTAAATAATGTATTGTATTGGCAAGAATGAAATCAAACGCACGTGTAAATAGGTCATACAAAGTGTAGAAACGAATAGCAAATAACAAATAAAGCGTACAAATGAATATTGTATAGCTAAACGTGTTTCATTTTACTGGATTATTGATCATTGCATTGAACTACATCCGATCTGGAATCTGGAGCGATCGATCACTGAGATATTTTATATATCTCAGACTGTTTTCTCATTATTATTATTGTATACAAAAGATACCTTAATGAATTGTGAGACAGAAGGTCTTTGGTTGCTTTGCTAATATGTTCAATTTCCATTTCAACTTCCACGTCGATTCAATATCCATTTTCTATTAGTATTAGTTTTAATATTATAGACAAACAGATAGACACATAAAAACATCCAATGACTTAACAAATGAACAGTAATGCACAACTCCTTGGCCTTGTCCTCAGTATTATTATAGAGTTCTTGTAATTTATTCAAAACAAACTGTAGTACATTGCGCAGCACTTGAAATACTTTTGAAAAAATCAAAGGATTGAATACTTCGATTTAAAACTCGACATACTATTATTATCTGTGGCTTTTTTTTTTTGACTTGATTGATTTTAAAATACATATGTCTCTAAGTTTCATATGCACAATTTGATCCACCAATTTTCTCGACAACTAAACTAAACTAAAACTAAAAACTAAAACTCTAAAACTCTCTTATGTTCAAGACTGAAACCAACATACTCGTACACAAAGTTTCATTGGAAACAGATAAATGGCGCATTAGACTCGAACAAACAAATTTTTATTTAGTAAATAATTCAAATTTACTTTTTAATTTCCATTTCAGTTCAATTTCCTATTTCAATTTGACTTCATTTTTACTATCATTTTCCATTTTAATGCTATATAATTTTTACTATAAGCAAAAAGAAGCAAAACCCGATCCTCGTACATACGATTGTGTATGGCATAGTGTTCTTGCTATCCTCATTTCCGCAAATGCATTAGAATGCGTGACACATCCTTTATATATTTGCACGTTTGTTTTGTTCTGTTTTGTTTTTGTTATTTGATCAATCAACTTCACTACAATTTTAGTGCATAGTTCCCAAATATTATTGTTTAAATTCGGAAAGGGCGGGAGCTAATCAATCTCCATAAATATAGCGCCTCCGAAAGTCTTTTACTCATTACGAATTTCTACGTTTTCTTCAGAGCCTGATTCAAAATATACCTTCACTTCATTACACAAACTACATTCATTGGTAATACTCGTAGTACCATATAAACAAATGTACTACAACTACTACTGTCTTAAGTCTACCATGACAGGCGAGGACGACATTAAACAAATGATACTTCATTCCTCATAACTGTACAACGAGTAAGAAGGCTGAGCTAAAAATATAATTTAGCTTGATGAATTAGCTTCAGTGTGTGTAAAGTTATTTAGCGAGAAATAAACTACATCAGGCTTCAAGGTTTTTGCTATCCTTTTGTTCTGCAAAAGTTATTGTTTGTTTCGAATTGTAATTCACATGTCTTTTTTCTCATGATACATTTTCACATTAAAAATTAATTTGTTATGATAATTGGAATTTAAAATTCCACGCCCTCACGCAATTACAAGCAAATTCGCACACTCTTTGGTTTTTCTTTTATACACACATACAATAGTACAATGAATATATGTAATCACATATGCATTATTGATTCGCCATACTAATCATTCAATTAACTAATCAGTTTAATAACACATGTCACATTTTGCAATTATTTTCTGTTTTAAATAAATACTTTATTTTTATTGTAATTTTTCCTTTGGTTTTATGTAACATCAATAATTTTATTGTTCTTATATACTAAACATTATTACCATATGTATTTCTACTATATGTTTTCGCCATAATAAATATTATACCATATGTATTTTGTATGATTCTACATAAAATAAACACAAAAAAAAAAAAAAAAATTATAATTAATTCAATTAAATTAAATTATTACAATATATTATTTCATATTTATGTTTTGTTTGTTGTATTAGATTATATTATTTTTTTAATATTCTTTTCATTTATCTTATCTTCTTTCTACTCATGTGGAATGCTCCCTCCCACCTCATTTGCAATGCAATCAATCTCTGTTAACTTATTAAACCCAGCAGCCTAGCGTAAGTGGTAGCAGCTCTAGTGGTTTTAATGAAGCTAATTTAAAGGATCGCAAACGTTTCATTATCAAAGCGGTGCCCGTAGAGGAAGACAACAGCACAATATATAATTTTTCTTAAGCAAAAACACAATTAAATTAAATTAATTAATTACAATTTATCATTAATCATGTTAAATAATTATATTTAATATAAATGATTAAAAAATAATAATAATAATAATTTTATCATAATATCTTTCATAATATTATTATTATTATTATTATGTTTAGTTACTACTATGGTATACATACACTTCTAAGTTACACAGTATTTTGTTTTGTTTTGTTCTGTTTTGTTTTTCTTTACTTTATTTTATATATTAAATATTTTTTTTCATTTTTTGTTCAATTTCATTTTTATAATTTTAAAAAGAAGAACATATTTTTTTTATTTTACGAGTAGTGGAATTATTATTGGATAATCAGTTGCTGCAATCATTTGACACTGGAATGGAGCAACACTGGACAATAAATACACAACATACACATATTTAATATATTTTATATATAAGAAATTTTGGTTATCAATATTAAAATAAAATTAGAATAGGCGAAAAAACAAACAAAGAAAGAAAAAAATGTATTGCTTTCTTCTTTCATTATTTGTTTTTTTTTTTCTCTTCAAAATAAAAAAAGACTATTTTGTTTTACCACAGCTTATATGCCTTTCACACCATCTAATGAAGGATGGCAGTTGTATTTATTATATTTCCGATGTCCGATAAATTAAATGTTATGTTAATTGTCAGTTGTAATCATCTTTTAGAGTTTTTTTTTTGTTATTTTTATGATGCTACTTTTGATGGACCAAAATGTGCCCTGTTTTTTGATACTCGTACTTAACAAAATGTGTGTAATTTACTTAAGTTTACAATTAAACGGATTGACAGGTTTTTTAGGATCCTTTCTTTCTTTAAATATGCCAATATACTTATGTGTTTACATTGTGGTTTCTCTATCTACTAGTATGAAAAGTATAGAGAGAAATTTTTATTACATGTTATTCTAATAGATAAAATGAAATTTCAAATTTTTGAGAGAAGAAACGTCAAAGATATATGTAACCAACCTTTTTCATTAGATCAATCGATGTCAGTAGTTAGTTGTCTCTCTAATTGGTTAAACACTTATGTATGTATTACAATACATTTCCATATTTAGATAGACTTGATACTTTGACTTTTCCAATTACAATAGATTCTTTCCTTTATACAATTATAAATATATTTTTTTTTTTATGGTTTGTTGTTTGTTTATCTTGCTATATACTATTTTGCTTTTTATATATGTATGTGAGTATACATTTTTTATATAGTTAAAATACATTGAATGCTGATTCTGTTTGCTGGTAAAGAGAGAGCGAGAGCGAGAGAGAGTGCGAGACTGGATGAGAAACACATAATCTTTTTACCAGCAAACAGTAGCACTATCGAATCAATTATTGATTTGCTTAAAATACACAGAAAATACAAAATTTAAAGACAATATATAAAATAAATGTTACAATTTAATATAAATTAACAAAATATAGTTAATAAAACAAATAAATAAATAAATACAATAAAATCCATTATTTTACATAAAATAGTAAATTATTTTAAAATACAAAATACACAAAAAAAAAGTTAACACATATATAAAATAAATTACAATATTTGTTCGTTCTGATTTTGTTTTCTGACTGATAGATTGGGGTTTACCCTTGGCCACCAAGCTCAAACCCAACAAATCAATCAGCATCAGAGTAACATTGAATTAAAATTGAACCACAATAGAACTGAACAGAACAGAATAGAATAGAAGGGAAATTGAATTGAAATGAAACTGAAAATCAAGATAAAATATAAACAGAAGTTCCTGCTGCTTAATTCTCAAAACTTCGTTTCATTTCAAATCGATTTTAAATTCTTTTATGTGAGAAATCACATCAATCAATTCATCATCACCATTATTCCTAAGTATTGCGTTATGTGGATTTTGAATTAACGTTACGTTTAAATACTGTTGGATTCTTCACTGGTTTTGCTAAGTCTTACGCTTGTAAATGCATTTCTTGCTTCGTTTCTTGTTTTTTTTTTTTATCTTCTGCATATTCTTTAGTTTAGTTTTAGTGTAGTTGATTACAGATTTCACTTCATTGACTTTGACTTTAAAATTGAGAGAGAGAAACTGTTTGTTTAGAGCCTCAAACGACGCATGGCCTTACGTTTGTTACGTACATATGCCGTATTAAGTTCACATTGACGTTTACGTGATAATGGCATTGTCGATGTTGATGGACTGACACAATTTGATTTGTGTTGCTGCTGCTGAAGTAATTTCGATGTTGTATTCAAACTACGTGGTGGTGTTTGTTCCACTTGAAATAAACTACCTGGAGATGTCAATGATAGAGATGTTGTTGTTGTTGCTGCACTTGCATTAGATTCAATGTCTACACGGTAACGATTATAATCACCACCTCCACTGGCAGCACTAGCAATAGCTGAACTAGAAGATCTATGATCTACATCAGTATCTAAAAATGTTGTAGGTGAATGATGTTCAACAGTGGTTTCATCAGTAGCAATAGCATCAAAATGTGCACGTAAATTCATCCGTACTGGCCGCCGTGATGGTAAAATCAAACCATCGTTGCCAATACGTTCGTATGAGATTAAAACAAATTCCGGAATATGGAAACGAGTACAGAAGCGATAGACAATTTGCAGACGTACTTTGATGATGGCATCCTCGGAACTCACTGACAAAGCACTGCAATGTAATTCACCTTCAGTTTTTATGCAACGTAGAAGTTCTTGTGGTGGCTGGGGCTGTGGCGCAGCTATGACAGTGGCTACGGATGCCGATGCTGGCGTTGATATTGCTAAAGATGATGATGTTGTTGAAGATGACTTTGCTTTTGTTATGACCACCAAACCCTTACCATTACCCACACCAGTGTCACTATCATCGTTGACCTTGGTTGACTTGTTTGATGTTGGTGGTGGCGTCGGTACAGATGGTGACCATTCCTTGATTTGTAGGGTTTCATCGTTGCACAGCAACTTGTTCGTTTCATTTCGATTCGTCGTCGTCGTCGATGACTCGATTTCATCTTCGTCATCGTCGTCTTCAGCATCTGTATCACTCTCGGCTCGTCGATGCAAGTGCTTATGCTGATAAGTAATGCAATTCAAGTTGCGCCTATGCGATGGCGTCTCATAGTTACCAATATTTAGATTATAAAGTTGCGTGAGCTCACTGACTTCCTCGGCATTGCCTTGTTTACATTCACCAAACGCGACATGGGAATATTGTGGCAAAATATGGAAACGGAAAAACTCACTGACCAATGTGGGACTACGTCGTATATTTCCTGTGTACCAGCGTAGCCTGCAATTATCTGCTAAATCTTCTCTGATGCGTCCACTAGCAACGTCATCCATGTAAAGAGCAAGAACGCGTGTGGCTTCATTCATTGTGACGCAAATTAGGAGGACAACGATGCTGTTGCTTATGCAGGCAATAAGTGTGTGTGTGTATATGTGTACACAGCTTCCTTCCTTTATTCTTTTTGTTTGTTCAATTTACTTTATCTTTATTATCTGTTTCTTTAATTTTTTTGGTTTTAATTCACAATTAATTCATTCTGATTCACTTTATTTTTATTTTCTTGTTAAAACACAAAAAACTCTTATACTAATTTGTCAAATACAAGCGTAGGCGATGTGTGAACGACGCAAATACATAAGATTTACGATATGCGGTGCTGCCAGACTGTCAAAATGATTGCAACATTGCCATTACGTTATAAGTGATGTGAAACGAGTGCCGATTATTGCATCATTGATACTACCGAACAGGAGTTGGAACCACAGCATAACAATAATTAATGCTGATAATAACAATTAATTATACTACAACCACATCACCTAGCTCATTTATCTAATGGAAAAGAGAAACTATTCTTTCTAATGCTTAAAGAAAAATCTTATGGCAACACTGCATAATCACAAAAAACAGAAATTTCAATTTTTAAAAAGTGTTTTTTTTGCAATTTTAATTTAAATCAATGGACATCTATACGGTTGACCATCTTTACAACAATACTCCCGCCCAGCCTGCAAGTTTGTATTCCACCATTGATTCTGGCAATTCTTAATGAACAAATATGCACGCTCCTTGTGACAATCCTTTCCTAGTGTGGCACAAACTATGCTCGCTGAATTTGGTAAATGTTGAACAATCTATGAAAAAATGCAAAAAAAAATTAATAAATAACAGAAATGCATTAAAATTCTCAATAAACTATATTGTACTAACCGCTTCGAGACATTTCGTCTGACATTGTTTCCGTCCAATGGCATTGCATGGATACATGCGATCCAATTCATTTAAAATCAATGGTTGCTCCGACATACCTTTGTGTATCTGTGAGGAAAGAAATACACCACAAGTACATGCCACAGGTTGATTACTTGGTGGCGAAGGTGGTGCCGCTGGTAGCGACGGCACAACTTTTGGCAGGGTGATATCTGCTAGTGGCTGCTCTGTTGGTGCTGCAAGAGCAGTGTCAATCGGTGAGGTACTCGTCTCATATGTTGTTGACTCTTCAAGTAAAGCATTTTCATTAGCTGAATTTAAGTAAGGTATATCAAGTACAGCGGTCTCAGCTGCTTCTATGGAAGATTGTTCAATAGACACTGGTGTTGATGTTGTTACTATGGATAAAGGCGTGGTGGTTTCATCAAAGGTTAACGTTGATTCACTGCTTATAGCTGCTGCTGCTGCTGCCGTAATCTTTTCTAATTCTAATAAATCTGATAATGATGTTGGTGATGATGGCGAAGCTGTAGTTGCTGTTGTTGTTGAGGTTATCGATGTTGTGGTTGACTCTGGGACTGGTGCTACAAATGTCTCTGGCTTAACTTTATACCGTTTCTCTTTGATAGCATTGTTCACTTTGCCATAGATTGGTTTCTTGTAGGCAAACTTTGTTCCATCCGATAATTCTATGCTGCACATGGTGGCAAGTGTCAATGATATAAGAATTCCTTTTGTGTAAACTTTAAATTATAGAAAATAATTTTAATATTATTTAGGGATTTGCGTATATTTGCGTGTCCATCCAGTAACATACCCATTCTGCTTGAGTTGCTTGACTAATTGTGCTGGTCATGGATATGAAGCGTTTGCTTTTAAAGCACTTGGTTAAATTCATTGTGTGGATCATTTTTGCTGAGTTTGTTATTCGTTTTGTTGAACCTTACGATTTAATAATAATAATAACAATAAAATCTGCAACACTAACAGAAATTTTCCGCCTCAAAGTTCAAGTTCGATGAGTCCGAATGTGAGCTCACTGTATAATTTGGGTCAGTGTCGAGCTCTTCATTTGGTAGATGGAATGAATATAATCGCAAAACCAAAACAAAAACCAAAACCAATAACCGCTTCAATACAAACAAGTGTTTTTCACTATAAACAACCTGATTCAGCTGACAAAATCATACAAACTAAATTGTTGTTCTTTTTTTTTTTTTGCAAGTTTAAGTAAAGTAAAAAACCCTTAAAATAGTATGATAGAGCATAAGCTGCTTCAATATGCAAGCAGTTTAAAATCGACCAACAACACCAGGGAAGGTAATGAAATTGAGGGGTTGTTGTTGTAAAACAAAAATGTCTTTTGAGTTTGAACTGTCAGAACTGTAGCAAATACATACATATTTCGAATTTGGTCCAGTTTGTCATATAGATTCGTTACAATTTATAACAACATTATGAAATTTGTTGTAATAAGGGGTCCGTATCTCCATGTTAATAAATTTACCATTCCATGATCAAAAATGACATGAGAATTGTTTGCCTATTGATGCATTTTAATACCTCAATACTATTACAATGAACTGCCAAAGAAAATTGTCCATAGATTATTCGAAATTCCTGCAATTCATTACATATGTATTTTCGTTGCGGAAGCAAATTGTGCGTTCGATGTATGCAACGGAAAGATAAGGCGCTTCTAAATGCGGGAATTGTTCATGGAAAGAGACCAGAGTCGCTTTTTTGAGTTCACTTTCCAAAAATAAAGAGACAATGATCCAGAACAATTCGACATTGCAGCACAGAAGTGCATTCAGATTTTTGAGTGTTTCCTCTATTTACGGAGCTCACAGCTCCAAAGAAATTCAATGGGAGCTAATCGCCAGTATGTCGCCTCTTTGTTAATTTGATCTAAGTTAATTAATACCTTTGCCCTTTCCCTTACTCCATTCATATCTCCCAGTTAATTAGCACATGGGACATCTAGGCAATACCTTTCACTGAGTCTTAAACTTTCAGTGAAAACTGTCCGGTTGAAACGAGTACAATAACATGGGACACATTAAGCCCAAAGTATTTATCATGGTCGAAGAGCAAAGAGTGAGTGGGAAAGGATAGCAGCGGATTTTAAGAACATGTGGGATTCTTACGATTCTATAATTACCAAGTTACTTCAATTGATATAAACCAATGATACATACTACTGTTTCGTTACATTTTCTTATATTATTGCTGGGTCTTACAGTAGCCATGTGTGATGCCAATTACACATTTGCAGCTGCAGAAGCCAGAGTGACACAGGTTGCCTAAGTTACTGTTCAATTAGAACGGGTGACGCGGCTTTTACACAATGAGGCCATACCATGGAAAGTTGTTGAGCGCGGAAAAGAAAAACTACAACAATAGATTGTCGTGAGCGCGCATAACAATCGAAAATGCATAAATCGCAGATAAAAACATATGTGCTACTATTGTCCTGGATATCTATCTAAAAATGACGGATGGTACATACTATCCGCCCAAATACGCGGACAGAGAAGAAAATGGTGTAGTAACTGACGGTCGATGGAGAAGAGAAACGGATCGATTAAGAGGTATTTCGAGATTCTCTTCAAATAATTCATTGCTTATATCTTTGGTAAGGTCATCGAAATAGGTCATAATGTGTGATTTAGCATCCAGCATGGTCTTAATTGAGGAAACATTCACCCTCATCTGAGTCTTCCTACGAGCGAAATATGTTGTCTGTAAGACCGGTCATACGGAGAAGTGCTCCGGTTTCTTGCGTCTCCCATTTTCTTTCCTTCCTTGAGAACGATCCGATGAAAGCGCAGTCAAAATACCTGAAGATGAAGATGGCAAACCCTGTAAGGGGAAACAGATAAAATTTGAAGAATGCATTTCTGATAACAACATACGAATATTTCGTCCAATGATTTATCTTCCAATTCGCTATTTCCTGCTTTTTGTTCTGACGAAGTTACACTGCTTATTGCTCTGAAGTAAGAAAGAAAAGGATTGTTTTCTTGTAACTAGTTCATCACATTTGCGTAACAGTTGCGTGCATATTCTCTCGGCGGGACTTTTTGCTTGGGAAAATCCATTGCTTGGAATTAGTCCAAATTCAGTAGCAATTCCCGATGTGTAATCAATTTTTTGGGCCTCCACGTTCCAATCCGGAAGGCTTTGCCAGCGATCCTGAAACGTCGAAACTGCGAAAATAAAGAAATTCATTGTAATGAAACCCATTATAAGTTCTTTGCACAAGTTCACTTACCTGGAAACCTCGAAGCTTCTTGTTGCGATATGCAAGACACCTTTTGTCGTTGAATGAATTGTGTTTCTTAAGTTCTTCAATTAATTGTTCCTCCATATTTAACAAAATATAAATATTAGTGATAAGCAATACTTTGCAATCAAGGCATCAAGTACGCGGTAGTATTTGAAATAGTATAGGAAAATTGACCCATGAGTTATCACTAGACGTCAAAGTAAAGAAGAGACTATTGAAGTATGAAGTATGAAACGCTGCATTTAAATTTGATGCTAGTAGATTTAAAGTGTGTTCTTTTCTCTTAGAAACCAGGAATTTCTCAATAGAAGCTTGTTTTTTCTTTTGTTCTTATTCACAACAATGACAAGACATGGTTTTGTGGTAATTCAATTCATCTACTTCTTCAGTTAACAAAATGTAAGAATTCAAAACTTTTATCTCATGATTAACAAAACTAAAATTACCAACACCGCAAGCATATCCAACTGAAAGTACAAATAGAAAGAGAAAAGTTAATAAGATTGTTTTCTTTCGCCTTTCTTCATGGCAATTTGAGTTACCACTTACCTTTAATTTGAGAGATACATTTCTGAACATTGTTACAATGCCATCAAATAATGGACAACTACTCGCGTCCGATCAGGGTGTTATCATCCTCCGTAAGGAATTTAACAGAACCATCCTATCTGAAAAAGGCACAATTGCATTGTGTTATCACCATCATTTTTTGTCTATTCCTTACTCACTTTTCATGGAACCTAGTGACGCGATGCACAATTGAAATGTCCTCGACTCTCGACCATAAAGGTTCCAATCAAAATAACACAATGACAATCATCAGACAATTCCGAATCATAAGAACTGACGAACCAATCATAGCAAACTTTAGTACTTGTTAAAGGAAATATGGATCTAAACAGATTGAACGTTAAAAGAAAAATGATGCTTTACTTCCATATTTACTTACATACGGGTGAAATCGTCCACTTGCAACATATTCGCATTGCCCATTTTCTGTGTAATGAAATAATTCGAAATTTATTTAATTGCGAAAAATATTCCCTTGTAAAGTATGAATTGACGAAACCTACAAAATAAATATTTACATATACAGACGAAACAGCTGTTTGCCATTCACTAAAACACCCAACAGCTAACTAACAATGGATTTTTACCATAACAGCTTTTTAGGTATTTACGGCATCAAACAATAAAAATCGACGTCAAACTACACAACCGCCTCACCGATACTGTCGTTAGTAAACAAAATGAGCTTTGCATGTCTATCTATGTATGTATTGCGTTTAACAATAGAATAATAATAATAGAATACTTTTAACAGCTAAAGGCCGCTTCGATGTCTTGCTTGGGTGACGTGATTGTATGAAAACTAAAAAGGCTTAAAAAAACCTTTATGCTCGAACTCTACGCCACGCGTTGTGGCGCGCGTGCGTTTGCCACAATAGTGGAATGCTACTGATTCGGTTGAAGCAAAATCCACAGCTATTTGGGTGTTACGAGTTTATTTCAAGTGGACGGCATGCAATTAAACACACACACACATACATACACAATTAAGTGGTGCCTTTTTCAGAGAAAATGTTTCTGTTAAATTCGTAGAGAAAATATTTCTGTTAAATTCGTACGGTGATAACAACAATGTTTATGATCGGGGTCTCTATGCGCCTGGTCTGTTATGGCTAGAGATATATAAGTATGTAATGAAGGATTTGCCATTAAATGTGGGCAACATTGATAACGATTTTCAGAAATACATCTCAAGTAAAGTTAAGTACTGACTAAAATTGTTATGAAGTGAAGTAAAGCAAAACAAGCTTATCAAACTTTCTCTTTCTATTGTAATTGCGTATAGTTTCGATATTGGCAATTTTTACTTGTTGACATCGCAAATAGACCACAAGACCTTAATTTTGTTATGTGTCTATGTATCTATAATGAATGAATGAATGAAAACCGAATGCGTTTATAAATTTTAAGTTAATAATATACTTAAAGTTTTGTGTACTGAAGAAGAAAATCAAATAAATTGATTTAAAACAAATCCATGCCTCCTCTCATTGTATAAAGGCAATGAAAAACAATTTTGCAAATAAAATAGAGAAAAACGGGAACAAACAAATTTGTATTGAAAAATGTCTGGTTTATTACAATAAAATCTACTTGCATTAAATGCTATATTTGTCTCATATTCCAATAGTACTTTCATTACTTTGGCGCAATGATATTCAGCAGTGTTCCGTTTGCAAAACGGAATGAGCAGCCGTTTACCCACCCTTGCTGTTCGTTTATGTTGTTAAAATGCGCAGAAAGTGTAGAAAATATAAAACTCGTGACCGCGACAACGGCGCGTGCTGTAGAATTCTATGATATAGATCTTTTTGATAATAAAATCAAAATTTATTCATAAATTGGAATATACTTCATACAATTTATTATATATATATATATATATAGATAATATACCTTCATACATTTTTTATTATATATTTCTTTTTTGTTTGTATTCTAAATGAAACAATGTTGGCATATTTCACTTCTGCAGTATGGTCACCCTGCAAGCGGCTTTTTGCTTTGTCAACAACACACAGTGAGTTTGCCGCTAGAATCGTTTGCGTTTATTGTCTTAAATTTTAAAACGAAAACAAAACAGAAATCAAAATTAAATAAATAAAACTATATATTAATTGTTTTTTTTTTTTTGCTTTATAAATTTTACAATTATCTTGAATTGGTAAGCAAATGAAACTTCATAATTACATACTTATATTCTAATAGAAACTATTCTACAAGTTTATTGTCTCCTAATTTTGTTTTAGATAAGTGCTACCTACATTTGATTGGGTAATACGCGCAAGTAGAGGGTCCATAAAGATTAGATGTGCCGGAGCTGAATCTTATCACATAAAAAAAAAAAAAAAAAACAAAGAACTACAATATTTAATTTTCTGAGTTTTGCGATTAAAATATCAACAGGAGAAGCAACATCGTTCGTTCGTTTATTCAATATCGATCGTCGTGGACCGGTGGCGTATGGACAGAAAGATACAGAGAAAGAGGGAGTATCAGCCAACGTGTTAATCAGTTTTGCTTATACCACCGAAAGAAAGTCAAGTTGCTCAATAATGGTAGTAGAATTTACCGATGTTAAATCATATAGTGATACACATAAGTATCTTGAATTGTATGGTAATGATGAGAAGCGTTTGCTTTACGTATATTTCTATGGGACAAAGGATAATGCCGGTATAAGTTGGTGTTCCGATTGTGTTAGAGGTGAGAAGTTCATATACACAAACCATTTACAAGTTAATTACAGTCTATATTTTGTATATTTTCTCCAGCTTTTCCAATAGTCATGGAAGCTATTAAAAAATATGCTGATCCAACAGCACGTTGTCTTCTTGTTGATGTTGGCGATGAGAAAACTTGGCGTGATCTACAAAACCCTTATCGTAAAGACACTAATTTCAGATTAGAAACTATACCAACGATTTTGCGTTGGAAAAGCTCTGAAAGACTCTCTGGTGATCAAATAGAAAAGCTTGAACTATTGGAATTATTATTTGAAGAGGGTAAAAATTCCTTAAATTCGACTAACTGAACAGCATTTAATCATCCCGAACAACAGACAATATGTGACAGAATCTAATTCAAATAATTTAAATAACAATAAACTTGGATATATAAAATACATAAATGAAATCCATTGAATGGATAAAATCCAAAGAACATGCAATTAAGTTGTTTTTATGCTGCGTATGAGTAGTTTTCTCTGATTACCACTCAGTGCTTCTCTGCCAATGTTTTCTCTCTGTGCCATTGAATGAGTAAAAGCGAGATTCAGTCAATTATGTACAGTGGGAAGCAAAACCGTTCGGATGTTCGTCACTTTTGCATTCAAATTGCTATAAATTCTCTACAGGTATTTCAAACCTAACCAAATTTTTACAGTTAATTATCTATTTATTTATTAACAAAATAATGATGAAAAGAAAACTTGAAGAACAAAGAGATGATAGTCTCATAATAAACGCTAAAACAAACTCATTCAGTACAGTTTTGCTCGCTGCACTCAATATCAAACAAGAATACTTTTCAATGCATTTTGACTCATACACCTCTATTGGAAATGAACCGCGTTATTTTAGTTTTATGTGTTTGAGAGTCGAGCAAATGCATTTGGAGTTCATATTTTCAATCGTTATTGAATGCTGATGACATCAAGTGAAGTGATCGCGAAGTTATAGATAAAATGCGCAAGATTATCTCTTGAAGACCAAGTTGTGCTTTTGACAAAAAGCTATTCTTCAACGCGTGAAATTGCAAAGCAACTAAAACAAGCTGTCAGCACCATTGTGCCTGTAAGAGAACGCAGAAAAATAACAGCTGCCCCGAATGTTGGAGGATGCCCACGTTCGCTCACCGGTGCCGATGCTCGCCAAATAGTTAGAAGACTGGACAAAGGGGAGAGCCAAACTGCTAAAGAAGCTGCTCTAGCAATTTACTCACGTGTATGTGAATGGACTGCTGGACGAGCGCCAAGAAAAATTTGCTATGTGTCCGCCATCAAAAAGAAGAAACCGGCTTTGTCGGTAAATAATATAAAAGCACGACTGAAGTTTTGCCGAGACCACAGAAATTTGACTGTGGAGCATTGGAAACGTGTTATTAGGTTTGATGAAACCAAAATTAACCGTTTCCAATCCGATGGTAAGCAATATTGTTGGCGACGTCCAAATGCTCCCTTACAAAAGCACCATGCACAACAAATGATAAGGCATGGCGGAGGCAGCCTAACGGTGTGGGGTTCTTTTTCGTGGTGGCATGTTGGTCCATTAGTAAAGATCGCAGAAATTATGAAAAAAAGAAACTTGCTTAGAAATGTTGCGGATCAACTTACCTGATTTTCTTGACCACTGTGCTTATCCGGAAGAAGAAATAATATTTCAACGGGATAACGACCCTAAGCACACAGCCAAAATAGTAGGCGAATGGTTGCAAAGTCAGCGTTTTCAAGTTATGAAATGGCCAGCACAAAGCTCAGACCTCAATCCGATTAAGAATTTGTGGTCAATCGTAAAAAGAAGGTTGGGAACCTACCGCGAACCACCAAAACACATGGATAAGGTTTGTGAGAGGGAGCAAGCAAAATTATAGAGAATTTGGTTGAAAGTATGCCGAAACGAGATAAAACTGTAATAAAACATAAAGGTCTGTGGACTAAATATTAGTATTTCGGTTTAATTGTTAAATTTCTTGTTACGAACAAAACTGTAATGAATGTGTTTGTTTTAGTTTTTAGTATTATGATCTCTTTGTTCTTAAAGTTTTCTCTTAATTATTATTTTGTTGTACAATAAATAAAGAATTAACTGTAAAAATTTGGTAGAGAATTTATAGCAATTTGAACGCAAAAGTGACGAACATCCGAACGGTTTTGCTTCCCACTGTATATTCTTGCCCAAATTGAAGGGCAGAGTGGAAACGCATATTTAAGTAAATGATTGAGTGATTTTAAGTTTTAGTGAGACTTGAAGAGAATGCAAGCTCGCGAGTAAATAAATGAGTGCTTTTAAGTTTGAGTGATTTTAAACTTTTGTCGGTTGTGTGAACTATTGTGCATAGATAGTTGCGTGCGTGTTTTCTATCTGTGTTCGTTTATAGTCACAGTTTCAGTTGTTGTTCGTGTTGATGTTGTTGTTGTTGTTGTTATTGTTGTTGCTTTAGTTCTTTTTGCAGAACACAAAAAAAAAAAAAAAAAAGAAATAAATAAACTGCCAGAGTAAACCAAAATGAACAATGAATCGAGTGATGAGCGGCGAGCTAACGAACGAACTAAAAATGCCAACTACTGCTGCTTCTGCTTGTGCTTGAATTTGTGCTTCAAGCTTAGGTCCGTGTACCGAGCAGGTTTATTTGTACATAGATTGCCGGGCAGGACGCACGGCGTTGTTTTTTTTTTTTGCCATTACGGAAACAAGCGAACAACGAAGAGAAGAACCCAAAAGACAACAGTATTATTGTGAATGTTGTCGTCTCGTCGATGGTTCGGTTTGATTTCGGTTGCGTTCTCGCTTGTTGGCTTAATTTATACGTTTCAATCTTCGTATATTACCGTTAAGTCGAACTAAACTAACTGTATTCGTTTGGTCATTCGCTCGCTCGGTAGGTCGGTCGCATGCTCGCGGTTGGTCGATTGCCGCGCGTACACGTGAACTACAACAAAAGCAAAAAAAAAAACTATAATAATATATATAAAAAAAAAGCGCAACAATACACGAAAGATGCAACAATACTATTAATAATAATAATAACAACACCTTAATAAAAATTCTATAAACAATAATAACAACAACAACAACAACAACAACAAAAAACAAAAAAAAACGTAGAAAACATTTAATGACAATTCTTCGTTATTCTTTGGTAATTTGTTAAAAACAAACCTGAAAATTATGTTGAAATGTTTTTTTTTATTTTGTTTTTTTCATATTTAAACAGCCGCAAAAATAACAACAAAAACAACAACAACAACAATAGGAACCTATTTGAGGAGAATGTAGAAAAAATCGTGATCTATTTGTGTTTGGTTTTTGGCGTTTTTCTTGACGTTTATTATTGTTTATACTTTATTTTTGTTATTATATGTATTTTTATTATTTACTCTGTCAAGTCAAAGTCATTAATTTAACAAAAAACCAAAAATTAAGAAAGTAGAATTGATTCAAAATATGTGAGGAAAAGAAAAAAAATAAAAAAAAAAATAAACAAGAACTGTTGCTTCCATATTTCCTTTCTTTGTTTGAGTATTTGTTGTTGTTGTTGTTGTTAGCAACAATATTATCCACGACAACAACAAGTGCAAAAAACCCATAAAACTAAAAACAACAATACCACAAAAGAGGAGAACAAACCAATCAACCAACAAACAAACAAATAAACAAACAAACAATAAGGAAAATAAAATCATAAAACAAGAAGAATAAAATAAAAATAAATTTAACTTTCTTCTTAATCCTTTAATTCAGAATTGAAGTCTTTTTTTTATGTTTCTATTTCTTCATTAAGACGAATTCAGGTTAAATCAGGTTAATATTCAGTGATTTTTTTCCTAGATATAATTTCATCATATATAGTATTTTCAAAAAAAGAAAAAATTTAATCAAAATCTTAAGGCTTTAAAGAAATAGAGGTCTATGAACTTAATATTCAGTGATTTGGTGAGAATTAAAGTAAAATTCCTCACAATAACATTGTTCTTTAGGGCTTCATTTTAATTCTAATTATTTTACGTCATTTTTAGAAACTTCAAAATTTGATTATTGCGATCACAAAATAGAATGGTTGCCTTTTTTTTTTTTTGTATAAATTTGTATTTTCCAATGAAATTTCTAAAGAATTTTAGGCATTTTATAACGACAAGGTGACCACCAACCAATTGGTGGGAAAAACAAATCTTCTAACTTATTGAATATTAATTAGTAAATGATATAAAGTGAATGATGATGATATTGATTTGCCGATCCTTTATTTTTATAATTGAATTGATTATTCAGTGATTTGGATCAGTTTTAAGATGAACTTGGAGGAAAGCTAAGAATGAAATTGAATTTCTTTACTATCAAATATGTTACATTAATTCATCAAGTTCTTCTTTTAAAAATTTCAAAAATGTTTACTAAACATAGAAAAACATTTCAAGGGATTTCTATTTCACAGTGAAACTTTAAAAGAACTTTAAGAAGAATTGCTTGAGACTCCAATTCCCTGCAATTGGTAGAAAGAATGCGTTTCTTTCTTTTTGAATTCATTTTATATTTAAGTGTGAATAACGAATATTGGAAAATGAAGAACAATTAAGGGATGTAAAGTGAATTTGATAATTGTGGAGCGTCCGTGAACCACAGGTTAGGGATTTTTGTTTCCAGATAATTAATTTCCTCATACACATGGATATTGTATTTATAAAAAAGAATCAAAATAATGGATTGAATGTTTAGGTTATACATAAATCTATGGCAAACTAATATTACAAATAAAATCTTGTTAATCTTTGGATAATTTCAATTTTAGATTATGCTACTCTTGTCCCCACAGTTGCATTCCAGATGTCCACACTGGTTATATAATTGCGTTGTAAAATAGAAATTTGTATTCAAGGCGAAGTTTGGGATAAGAAACAATCAGCCGATTTAATCTAAATGCAATGCCTCACAATGAATTTGTTGACGTTTTGATTTGATGTGCTCTTTCCAAGTGAGCCTTCTGTCAAGTTTTAAACCAAGATAATTAACAAAAGTGTGGTTTGGAAGAACTTCTTGAAAAAGTGTAACTGGTGGACAATCGCCATATATCAAGCTAAATGTATTTTGCTTAGTTTTTTCAGTACTTACAGTGATGTTCCAGATTTGAAAAGTTGATTTCTTAAGATGGTAGAATTCTGAGGTGGCAAATATACTTAGCTCCATCATCGGCATAAGTCTTATTGTTATTAACAATTTGTAAATCGGCAGGGTACTATATTGTATATAATAAAAACCTGAGGAACTCCAGTCATAATTAATTTAATTTCCGATAGTTTATCTTTACATTTAACATAATAAGAAGGCCTGTATGCCAGATCTATTCAAAATTATATTTAATGTACAAAAAAGGCCGCAGAGCCGTACTTTTGGTTCTCAGAGCACGAAATTATTACGCCTGCAATACCTACTTTCTCATTAAAGGAATCCGTATTGCTTTTATTACATTTCATCGTTCCAAAACAATTTAAAAAATAATTTATCCTTTTTTAGAAAAAAAGTGGAAAAAAAAGAACGAAATGTAAACTGCATTGTAGATTTAGCGATCAATCAACTCTTTCCGATTTACAATGTTCTTATAGTGATTTTTACAGATATTGATTCCATCTTCAAGATAATGCCAAAACATTTAAAAATTTTACTAACGGGCGGACCATCTATTGGTCCGATTTTGAACTATCTGTCGATAATGACGCTGTCAAATAAACTGGTGACAGTAGTTTAGTTTTAACCTTCTGCTGAACGAATATGGATCGGTTTGAAATACTGAAAACTTATTTTGAATGTAGGTCTTTCAACGGCAAAACATTGCGAAAATTGCGTACCAAATTTGGAAGAAATGCAGCGCCTACCAAGTGTGCAATTCGAAAATTAGTAGATAAAGTTCGTGAAACTGGAATGTTGGCTAATGCTAGACGTGTGGCGCATGCTTGACCGGTGCGTGCAACTGAAGCAATTGCTGCTGTGCCCGAAAGTGTTCTCCAAAATCCCAGAAAATCGACTCAGCGTAGAAATGAACAAGTCTGTATTTCACGAACAACTCTGTGGATGATTTTGCACGAAGACCTTGGTAGGTGTACGAACAAAGTCCAACTCGTTCCGGAAACCAAAATCTCTTTATTTGATCTGATATTTTAAAGGAAAAATAAAAAAACTTTGTTAAAAATTAGCTATCGCATTCTTCCCAGTTATCATAAAATTTTATTGATATGTACACTCCGCGCCAATTGAATAGGACACCTATCAAATTTATTTTGAAGCTTAATTTTGCGGATCCAGAAAAAATATTGTACCTTTCTTGTTTTTAATTTTTAATGAAACTATAATTAATTCGAAATCAAATACAATGAAGTACCAGTGTTTTACATGCTCGCCTGTCTGTGAAGACTTAAGAACACGGTGCCAAGCACATGGATTGATAAACGTCAATCAACGTCCCCTTGGATATATATCCGCAGGTCCCAAATTTAAGTCATATTTATTTTAGTATATATGACTCTCTCCTTGGTGGGGAGCGAGGCCCATCTTAAACCTCTGCTGCTCTCTGGGTCACAGCACCCGGTTGTATAACGCAACTCCACGTCGAGTTATTACTCTACCCGCATTTGGGTATTAAACCACAGCAACCACGATACTCCCACAAGGGGGCCGTACCCGCTGGCCAGGAGGGAAACAAGTTCCGTGGGCTCCTGACCACACGTGGTACCAGAAATTAGCCTCTGGTCAGACTTCGTACCCGAGGTACTACCAAATTCGAACTCCAAAAAGTTCATGGGTTGGTGGCCCACAGATGACACAGTATAAAGCTATACTCATGGGTACAGCTTCCTCACTGTTGGGAGCGATGTCTATTCCCACCTCTTCCTCCAATTTGGCAGCAATTGTGTGATAAAGATCAGGCGAGCGTATGTCCCCACTTTCACAAGGACTTTATGCGAAAGGGTAGTAGGCTGAGACCGCTACAAGCCAGACGCCCGTGGTACCAGAAAATACCTCTGGTCAGGCAGCGTAACCAAGTTACTACCAGTAGAGCTCCATTAAGCTCAGGGACTGGTTACCCCGGGGGGAACACTAGCCAACCACATTCACACACACACATATGGGACAGTCTCAGGCTACAATCGGACGACGTCTCAAAAATACTGCACGTGCAAACCCAATTAATCTCCTAACTCTGTCCCTATTGGAGAGCACCTCACTAAAATCAAAACCCCCATTAACACTCAAAATACCAGATTCATTCATGTCTCTTAAATCATCATACAGAGAACATTCACAGAGAATGTCTCGTCCGTCGAGCCACAAGGGCATTCCGCACTGTCATTTAGGCCCCTTGAATGCAAAAAAGCATTAACAACAGCAATCTGAGCCAAAGGTTAAAACCAAAGTCCGGTCGACTGCCAACAAATGTGACATCCTGAATGAACCTGTATGTCACCCGCTCACACACAGAACTGTCCCATCTGATTTGCCAGTCAGACAGGACACACTCATTCAACATTCTCTTGCACACATTACGACCTAAGCTCTCCACATCCATCCCATATAACCATTCATCCTGCAGCAATGGTAATCCTCTCCTGATCTTGAAGTCAATGGCTCTTCGCCTGACCTCAAGATCAAGAGGAACCATACCAAGCAAAATCTGCAAAGCCTCAGTGGAGACAGTGCGACATACCGGCAAACATCCCAATATCATAACTCCTGGCCCTTGCGTTCAATTTCTAAACGCGATTGTCCCTCAATCAAAATGAGCAGATCATCCGTATACGCACAGCACTTATATACTTGTCCGAGCTGCCTTAACAAGGAATCCATCATGAGGTTCCAAATAATTGGACCACAGATAGAACCCTGTGGGCAACCACGAACCACATCCACACTGACACACTCATTCAACCCAACCGCACAAGCACGCCTGTCAGAGAAATAACTCTTCCAAAGAGCCATTTCCCGACTTCCGCAATCTCTCAATTTTCTCAGCACACAATCCCAACTTAGATAGTCGAACGCACCCATAAAGTCCACAAAAACACCTAGCACATACTTGGAGCTACTTGCCTGAAAACAGTCAGACACATAGCCCCAAGCATCCTCGACGCATTTACCCTTTTTAAACCCAAATTGCAAATCAGACATTTGCTCATTCACTCTCTCCTGAAGCCTTTCTACCAGAACTCTTTCCAGCACTTTACCAAGTAACGACAAGAGACTGATGCCCCGAAAAGAACGAGGTTTACTCATAATTCTATCAGGCGACTTCAGAAGCACTATCACATTAGCACACTTCCACGCCTTGGGAAAATACCCAACCGATATACACTTCCCATATAACGCATTCATGTACTCAGGAATGGCCTTAAAGATGCTTTTGCACATCTCTCCGGTCAATCCATCCATACCAGGTGACTTTCTCGACTGTAACATCGAAAAAGCCACCTCGAATTCACCAGCCTCGAGCGGATCACAAGGATCCTCCACCAAAAGTAGAGTTTCCCCAGGATCCGCCCGAGGGAAAAATGCACACAACAAAGCATTCATACAATCTCTCCATGTTGTCAACTGAGTGTCGCCAACACGAAGAGCACACACATTTGTCTGCCCACCCTTACCCCTACAAATTCTATAAGCATGACCCCAAGGATTATGCTCATTGCGCCGAAGAAAAGCTCTCCATTATTCCTCTTCCACTTTTATAAGCATACGCTTATACTCTTTCAACACACCACTATACTCGGATCTAAGTTGGCCTACATTCAAAGCAACAGCAGATCTGGCCCTCTGGAATCTCTTCCGAAGTCTACGAAGCAGCCTCCGCTTCATGCTAAGCTCATTCGTCCACCACCTCACTCTACCAAGATTGCCCCTACGGCATCTTGGAAACATACAATCATTCACACCACACACCCACCTTTCCACGCACTCAACTTGCTCATCAACATTCATTCCAGAGAAGTGGGTCAACGGATATTACACGCCGATTAGTGGTTAGGCTTGCGTTAAGTCCACATTTTGCCTTGTATATTGAGTTGCAAGAGTTTGAGACTTTTCGCAAAATAAGTCGCCTGTTCTTACGATTGTAGCAATAGGTTTACCACAGCCCTTGAAAGCTTTTATTTTGCCGTTTCCTTTTCCTCGAGCCATTTTAGTTAAATTTGATTTTTAATAATTGGAACTCACCTCAAAAACCGATTAAAGAAAACTTGTTTAACGGCGCTGAACTCCAACACCGTTTGACCGATCAGCATGAAAGATGGCATATAGGTATTTGTATTTCTTTATGAAGAATGTTTACATGCTTGCAACGAAGCGTTGCAACTCGCAAGTTTTTATATATTTTCATATTTTTTTTTAATATGAAGTGCATTTATTTTGACTCTACTGTAAGTTCATTATGCTTAAATACAAAAAGCTTATTGTTATAGAACTCCGTTTCTGTTTGATCATTTATTGTATGTTTTAAAGTTTAACGATATATGGCCCGAATCTATATGTCTTTCTATCGAAATGAAAACATTCGAAAATAACAATCACATGCAAGGAAACAATGACGAGAACAATTTAACACAAAAACATGCTTGCTTTCGTTAGTAATACATACATATATAAAATAATAATATAAAATGTATTCAGGGAGCTACGGAAATTGAAATGATTTTGTATTTTATTTTAATGCTATGATTATAAAAAACTTAACAAACGAACAAAACGAGGTACGGAGCACGAGGAACGCACGCCGGGACACCTCGTGATTATATAAAATGATGAAAACATATATCAAGAAATGGATGAGCAACTTATCAAATTGTGCGCTGGGATCCCATTTTATAAATACAGAAAATAGAAAACTCCAGAGAATCCGACTTTTGTCTGAAAGATAGAATGTCGAAGGTAATAGTTAATGACGGTAATTATTCTGATAGAGGTTTGATCATTGCCTGTCCTTTCACTTCATTTAAAGTGAAGTGTACCTAAGTAATTCAATCCCATTCAAAATTGGAACTAGGGTTGATATGAAAATTGCATTGCTATACTGTAATTTAATATCTCCATAAATAATGCACTTCTCAATTTAATTTTATAGAAAGATATAAAATGGCAAAAAAAAAAGAATCCTTTGCAAAGTACATATATAGCAAAATAAAAAAGGTGACACAACGTAATGTCTTCCAGAAAACAAAAGACCTAATATGTCTTCTTTCATTTGATTCACTCGTATGACTCCCCCCTGCTGATAATTCAAAATATCGCCCAAATTCAATTTCATTAGTAACAAAGAAGGCTTTTTAAAAATTTCGATATGAGAATTATAAGTCAAAAAGCAAAATAGACAATTGCTTTATGATAAGTTTTTTAAGACACAAAAATATATTTTATAATACATACATTCACGAACATTTGTTATTATCTTGAAAAAATTATGGTCAAGACACTTGTTTTGAATATTTTAAAATTTTTGAGAATTATCAAAGAAGTGCAGTCGCAGAGCGCCACCGGTGAAACAAATGAAGACACCACTCAGGAAAATGTCTTAAGAGAGTCTTCATTACTAAGAGAGGAACGAAAACCGAAGCGCCATTCATTACGATGTTCCCAGTGTGGCAGGTATATGAAGGCACAATAGAAATGCTGGGACAAATGATGGTTAGATTTAAGTACAGGAATTTTTCATTTTTACATACTAATGTTCATGTACCTTTTTAGCTTCGTAAATCCGAGCCACATCCCATGGATAACACGGACCTTATTTTAGGTGCATTTACGGAAATTGTTAAAGTTATGTAATAAAAAGTAATACAAAAAAATATTGCATTAAATACATCCATCTTTAACTTTTTAAGGCTCCCCAAAAGTACGCATCAATGTGTGTGTATCCATTCACATTTTTAACAGTTGTCGCTTAGTTGATCTTTGGTTGGAAAAATATTTCCAAATTAGCAATAAAGAGAGATGAGAGAAAAAAAAACAAAGAGATACATACATGTGTATATACAATAATATTAAATATGTATCAGAAAATAGTTGAACAAATATTTTTCTTAAAACTGATGAAGCATTGATTTATCTCTTGTCCATAAAATAAATAACACTGTTCTACACGAAATACTGCTTCCAATAAAAGTATGATGAAAATGGGGGTTCAATGTGCTGAATGCTGCTCTGATGTTTTTATTTTTAGATATCACGTTTCATATTTTTTTTTATACTCAGAAAAAGTAAAAATTGCCCACAAAGTGTCATTTCCCCAGTCAAATATAACGGTAAAAGGATTTGTATTTTAACAAACAAAAAAAAAAAAAAAAATGCAGGTATTTTTTCCAATGTATTTTAAATGAAATAGGAGTATAACTACATTTTGTATTGTATCTTTTATCTTTTTGGTCAATTTTTGCCTTTTTAAACTTGAATTACAAAAAAAAAAAAAAAAAAAATGGGATGTGATAAACAACTTTCTGGTATGAAAATCTTTTAAAAAATATCCAATCTGTAAAAATAAAGGCAAGATGATAGATGTCGATTTCAGTAATTTTTGGGAAATTTTAGAAGCATGTGATTTAAACTGACCTATATATGACATGTGCTTCTGCTTAGAGCTGATTGACCTAATGAGTTGGCTGTTAGGTCAATTCAAACATGGATATTCTCCAGAGGTTTCAGTCCAAATTGCTGCGCAATTTTGTTGGTGTAGCGTAGTACGTCAGGAACTCATTTATTCACCGAGCCTTGAAATTTACAATGATGTAGGAAGATCTCGTCAAGCACCGCAACAGACAATTCAACAGGTTGAAGGACCATATCAATCACATGGTGTGTTTTATGGGCTAGGCATCGTAATTTTTGGACTATTATTTAAATGATGGAAGTACATATATCAGGCTCTGACTCCCCATCCAGTACTTGCTCTGTTTCAAACCACAATAGATCAGTCCCTCGTTTGTAACATGTTCTCTGCCAGCATCTAGATCAGCTATTTTTAATCCATAAATCGCGACATATTAAGGTTTCAGAACTGAATAAACCAAGATAGGAAGGTAAGTTAAGTACCCGTATGGCAAAACAGTGATGTTGCTTACTCTTCTACAATATTTAAATAGAACAGAAACACGTACATCTTATCAAACAAAAACAAAAAAAAACAAAAAAAAAAACAATCACAGAAAACACAACAAACACATTGTCTCATTATTATATTATATTAGGCTTAAAAAGGTCTTAAACATGGTGGAAAAATATTACGGCCGTTGTAGGGACGAGACTCACAAGCCGAACCCTCAAATTTGGTGTGTTCACGTGAAAGTTTTTCCGATGGAGGGCGTGATTATGATTGCGAGCATTTTTTTTTTTGGCAGTGGTGGTGTGGTTGGTCGTTGCCGCATACGTGAACTTTGCCGGATGTATAAAGAGAAAGAAAAAAATAGTGGACGAGTCCGAAGATGGCACATCTTGAACGTGAAAAACGTAATTTAGAGCAAGGTCAAAAGCGCGTAAGAGACCTTTGCCAAATTTTTGAGAACAACGATGAACATCGTGATCCCCATGGTGAAAAATATTTCAAAGAAGTACGTACTTGTCATACAATACTTGCGCTTATGCGAAATTTGTCAAATATTTGAATCTAATAATAATTGTGATAGCGCTGTCCTCCGTGCTGGTTTCCGTAACGGAAATATAGTTAAAAAGTGTAAGCGTTATGTTGCATTGATGGAAGGATCCATTGGTATTAACCGTAAAATGTTTAAAAAGAATTTAAAGAATAAGATAGAAAATGTTGCGTATCTTGTTGGAACATCGTTACAATTCTTAAAACATCATTGATGAAATTACCTTATAATAAGCGCAACCATAATAATGTTAGTGTACTGTGCATTGCTATTTTTTTTTTTTCTTCAAAACTTGAAGTAGTAAGGCGTCATATTTTGTAAAAATTTAACTTAATACAGTTACTCAATTACTGTTGTTTACAAATTTCACATGTTTTTCTTTTGGGTTGGAAGTATTTACTTTAAGTAGTATAACACAATTATATAGGTAAGTATTTTATAGTATTGTGAATGGGTTTTTATAAGTTTGTCATCATGCCTGTCATGTATTGAAGGAGGCATTGGAGACTTCATTAAGCTAGTATATAGACTGATAATAATAATAATAATAATAGTTTAGTTTTTCTTTAGTGTAAAAAGTAGCCCCATAAAAAATGTATGGTTAGAAATTGTGTTTGTAAAGAAAATCTTGTTGAAGAAGAACATCTTACAAGTATTTTATATGACAGCACAACATTAAATATAAATAATAGCTACCATATAATCATACATCGATGATCAAAGAAGGGAAATATTGTCTCGAGGGTAATTCAATAAGCTTTGTCCATCTTTGATCTGTCATCTTTCATTTGAAGTTTACAAATAACTACAATAAAAAGTATATTAACAGAACTTATAGTAACTGACTAAATTTCTGCAATGCATTTAGCCACAACTGAGATGGCAGACAAACGTGCTAGAAAGGAATCGGCACTGCCAGTTTCTCTAGCATCCATAAATAATCGCAGACCTTTACACGTAATCCTTTAAGACCTGGAAAACCTGGAAATCATGGATCTAGCAGGCATGCAATGCGGAAATATGTCAGAGGAAACTAATTGTTTGTACACGCATACCAAATTATGGACAGTTGTATAGCTCGTGGTGGAGTTCTTGAAGAAAATGAGTCAGAATCGCGAGCCAAATTATATAAGAATGACAGAAGATCGCATGCCACAACATATAGCCGTTTAGATAATATTGTATAACGGGTGTTTTTAATTGAGCATTAGATTCTTCTACCTACTGCTGTTTAGTTTCAGCTTGCAAGACCTGCACAATTTGCGGTTTTCAAATAATCCCATACATAATTTTTTTCGTACATATGAAGTTAATCGTACAGAAGATGAAAATGGGTAGCCATCAGATGTAGAAGATGACGAGAAAGAGAGTTTTTGACTTGATGGTATTGTTTAGAAGAAGAAATCGATCAAATTCATTGAATTTTATACAGATGTGGATTAACAATTTTTCTATCTAAATACTTTTATGTTTTTGCACCGCAAAAGATATATTTGTCAAATTAAATTTAAAGTTTGTGTCTATATCAATTGCGATTTTAAAGTGCCGCTGAAAACTTCATTAAAATCGATTTAGGAGAAAAACAAAAAATTGATACATTTAATGCCAAAACGTTCAGGTTGAGACTTAAAAGGAACGGATATCCCACAAATTAGTTAAAACTTGATTTTATCATATTTCTATGATTTATATCATCTGCATGTAGACATTTGCCAGTCTTCGTTTTTGACTTTTATTTAATTAAGATTCATTAGTTTTTGTGTTTTCATTTAAATTTTATTTAAAAAACTAAGTTACTAAATTTGCTCAGGGAAAATTACATTGATTTAAGAACGTAAACTAAATAAACTCTTTAATAATTTTATGATATTGTGTGTTAATATTATACAAGTATGAGTATTCTAAAAGGAAAGTCAAAAGGTTGATGGTGTTTCAGTCTTCTCGTGTTGCAACTGCTATATAAAAGATTGATAGCTTTTAAGTTTTTAAGTACTTAGTTTTCAGCGTAAAAAGAGGTTCAGCGTGGTGATTTCTTCTATCACTGTTGGAATGCGGAGATCTTGATGTCATACTGAGTTTTTAACATAAGAAGGGGCTTTGACAAGCCTTCTTAAGAATATTGACTGAAACATTTATAGGATCCTCTAATATATTTGGTTAATTACTTTATTACATGCTAAATAGCTCCATGTCCTTGTATCTGTCATTGTATCTTCACTTGGAATTTCAAAATATGCTAGGTATGATGCTTTCGAATCTTCTAACCAGTACGCTTCCAGAAATATTATTTCTTAAGTGATTCAAATTAGTTAAGTGTACATGCATATGATCAAGTGATAAGTCTGCGCTCCAGTTTAGCCTTGTTATTGTAAATGAAGTAAAATAGAGGTAGTCTAGTGGATTATTGTCATGTATTTTGAAATTTACTGCTAGTTGATTCACTTCAATTTAAAATGCTGCCATATTATTGCTATATTTTATTTATATCTTAAAATTATTTATTTATAGATGATTATTTGCTATGAGGTAGTGTGGGTTGAAAACTTTTAACTGCAGCGTCCGCCATTTCTTAAGCAACAATTTCTTTGTGGTTGAATACTCAGAAATTTTTTTTAATGCTGGGGCCTTGATCTCGTATAAAGCAAATAATGGGGCTGTGGTTAGTTGTCTGTGCAAATAAGAAAACCAGCGTCAGTGGTGTCGTTATCAGAAAACTGTCGAAGAGTGGTGATACATAATTCAGGAAGGATTTAAAAGCCATGGAGGTGATGTAGCAGATGGATGAATGTCAAACGGTATTTGTATGCCTGTTTATAACCTTTAATCGATGTAAGACTAGCCTGAGCCAATATGTTGACGAGGTCGGAAAATCATTGAAAATACCGATAAGAAATTATGTTTCAACTTCATATAATTAAAGAGTAAATAGCTTGTTGTTTTCGAAAGCATGTACAGGACAATCGTAGCAAGCCAATATAATAAGATCATACAATATATAAATACATAGTTTGTAAACAATGTACGTCATCAAACATGGCTACCATTATTATACCATCAAGAGCAAAAGCAATAAAGAAAAATTTTATAAAAATGTTATCCCTAAAACTATACTTTACTTTTTTATTTATTGAGATTTTAATACAAAAATCCAAATACAACCGAATTTCTAACTTAACCGGTGTATTATCCAAAAATATATTTTTGATATTCCTCTAATTTGTCCTATACCGAATACAGCAAAAGAAAAATCAGTAAAATCGTCAAAGTCGTCGATAAGATAACAGCATTTTCATAATTATGAAATTATAATATTTTCAGCATTTGCAACGCCCCTCCCCCCTTGATGACGAAAGCGCTCAATGACTTAAACAGACATACTGGTGACGTGCACTCCACTATTTTCAGAATACATAAATTACTTGGCACTACGACCTTTGGGTCATGAGATAAATACAAATTTTTGGCGGCACCAAAGAAGAGAGAGTTTGTATGTTACACAGCGTCAGATTTCGACATGACTATGGAACCCTTTTTAAAAACTTTTTCACGTTGAAATGTAGAAATTATTCACAAAAAATGAATATAAAAGCACCTTTAAACAAGTAAGACTATTTAATTTTATTGACTATGGAGCTTATCGCCTCTGATAATGGGGGAACTCTGGTTTTAAAGTGTAATTTGTTTATGTGTTTGCTTCTATATTAAATTTAAGCTTAAAAGTTTAACAATCAAGAGGCGTCATAAAAAAAAAAGCAAACCACTGGAAAGGTACGAAATGTAAACTATATCAAATGTTGATGGAACCTTCAGAAATTTGTCAAATTAATTATTAAAAACTATTAACTCAAATTGTTATTATTTTTGTTTGTCATATTTAGAATCTCATTTATTAATTTCAATATTCAATTTTTATACTCGAATTAGTTTTGTGTATTAATTAACAAATAAATTATTGAATAATAAAGATACAGGAATGAATGAATGAATCAATGAGAGAGTAAATGATTGAGAGGGTAAATAAGTGAATGGATGATGAATATACTACTAACATATAGTGCACATATATGTCGTCAAAACTTAAATGATTTTAATTCTTTTCAATTTATTTGTTGATTTTCCGTGCGTCAATTAAAAAATGACAGATACACTCATCCCATTCAAGCAAACATATTTACTTACTAATACACACAAACAGAATCACACATATACGTACACATGCACACATATATATTTGTGTCTGTTGTATCTGCGACTATGTTTATGTTTGTCTGCTAAATAAATTATGGTTTTTCGTTGCGAAAAATCGTTTGAAACATTTTTTTAGCTAAATCAAAGATGCTGCTTGAGGTTCTTCTCTATTTTGACTGAAAGATGTTTCAGTTTGATGATACAAGTGAAATAAAAATGAATTGTTTTTTATTTACATTTCGTTTTTGACGATTTATCAGTTTAGCGCCTACACACAATAGTTTTCCAAAAGTTATTTGTCGAATTCCTACAATGAGAAGGAAAATTGCACTTATGAATATATTGCGTCTACGCAATATAATAATAGATAAAACATGTTTACGATTAAAAGCAAACGAAATGGAAACTTAGACATAAATGTGTTTTTTATTATAGATTTATTTTTAATTTAAATAATGATAAGACAAGTCCATGAAGATATTCTTGTCCATGAAGTCTTTCAAGTTTTTAGATATAAAATTAAATTGAAATTTTTTAAGGTTACAATATAACCAAACATTTTGTAGCGCATGCCGAATGAAATTATCCCTTGCTTCTGATCCGGAAACAGGTAATGAAGCCTTTGTTACGAGCTTCACGCTTCTCTCTATTGTCTGAGTGTGGAAAGGATACTTTTGAATGTCAAACAACTTAAATCCTGAAGAAATGTGTAAAATTTATATTTCGCTGTATTTCATTGTTACTGGATGTTCATCTTTTTTTGTTTTTGTCCAATCTATCAAATCATAATAATTTGGCGCATCCACCTTAAGTTGTAGAAGTTGGAAATCGCAAACTTTCTTCCCTTTGTTGATAAAGGTATTTTTGACCGGTGCTTAACAAATTGGTGTTCACATCTGGCACTTTTGTGGGGATTCATTCAATGGCTGTTACTTTCAACTCGAGACATTTGTGGGGCTTTTTGCTTATGCTGGCAAAAAAAAAAATAAAAATATTTATGGCCTGTTGTAAACCGATCGAGATGGAAGAACAAATGGCGAAGTAGCAATTCATTTGCTTGTAACAAGCACGCAAGCCAATGTAAAGATCGCCACCAAAGAAGAACGAACTTCGAATCTCGCTTCAAGAAAGTCAACTAGATTCTTCTTAATCGTCGTTGCTTTCTCCGAATCTATAGAGAGCTGACTGATGTACTCAGAATCTAGCTCTGTTATAATTGATAGGTATATATTCTTCAGTAATAGTCTTTCGGAGTGATGTACTATCAGTCTTAGTCATGACCAAGGTTTTGTCTTTACGACCATCAAAGTAAATAGCTGTTAAAGATTTATTTTTTTTTATTCAATCCTCTTCGTACTTTTTTCAGTTCTATAACATGCGGTAGCAAGATTTTGCAGCTTTTTGCTCATGTATTGACTTTCTGTGCCAGATCTTCTCTGGAGTTTTTTGCTATGTGAATCACGTCTTCATCTTCATCTGATGTCTCAGTAAAAGAATTTGCAGGCGTCCAGACTGTCAATGGGTTAGATGGAGCATTTTGTGCGCCGAAAGATTTTTTCACCAACTCGTCATACTTCTGCTTTCTAATTTCAATTTTTAACTTCGTTGGTCTTTCAAAAATTCTTCCTCCGCAAGTCAAGTTCTAAGTAATAAAATGGTAGTAAATAGTAAAATATTCTTAATGCGCCATCTGAAGATGAAGTCATATATATTTGGTGTTTTGTACGAATGAAGCTTTTCTATTGGGTCATCGGTTTATGTGATATGATTTTTTTTTCCAGTTTAAATGTAGATACCTAAATTGTTATTGTTGATGGTATTCCTAAATGCAAAGTGTGCATAAATCTGAACATTTCTCTGTGCACTGTATGTATTTTTATTTGTTACTTTGCGTATACGCAACAAACCCAGGTTAGCAATATTACGTATACGTTCCAATGTCATTACTATTTCGTGGCTTCTAATCACAAATAAACAACCATCTGATTGATAAAAAATAAAAAATAGCACAATTTGCAAAGTATCTGAACACAATTGACATCCCTGGTCTCTTTGTAAATTTATGAAGCGGCCTAACAGAGATAGGAAAACGGCAGGTGATACGATAAAGAATACCAAATATGTTAATGCTTAAAATAAATAATATTTAATTCATATATTGGCTAAACTAATAAGAATCGTGTCAATGACATTGAAATCTTTTGTCACAATATTTTCTAATAGACTCTAAACAGGGAAAATTACTAAATAATCTAACCTTATCTAATGTGAAGTGTATTTAATTTTCTTTGGCATCAATTTTTGGATTTCTGGTCATATTTCATTTTCACCTATCTATTTTCTAAGTATATATTATACATATACAATGAAATCGTTTTAATATTTGTAAAACGAAATATTATTTCTATATTAAGTGGAAAAATAAAAATAAAAAAAAAATAAATAATATTAAAATGAAATTTAATTTCCAAGAACAACAAGAAGAAGAAGATGCTATGATGCGTTAAAAATAAATAAAATAAATAATAACAAAAACAAAACGATCGAATAGATAAATAATGAATAACTGAATGAATAAATAAAGATTATGATGATGATGATGATGATGATGATGATGATGATGATGATGAAGAAAAAAATGTACATTAATTTACATTGAGGCGTCTGTGAAGCGTCAAAATATACAGAAATCTGCGATGTTAATAATCATCATTATCATCATCATCATCATTGTTATTAACATCTGTGAAGCGCATGAGTTGTCATCATTAATTTGAATAATGATAATCCAAGTTCATGAAGATATTCTTGTCCATGAAGCCTTTCAACTTTTTAGAAATAAAATTAAATTGAAATTTTTTAAGGTTAAAATATAACCAAACATTTTGCAGCTTTTTCGTAAGATCAAATTTTTTATTATAACGCTAACTCCAACATTTTGAAGCCTTCCAATTAATACAATTGTTTATTTATTTATTAAAAATGATGGCACAATAATCTTTAAAAGAGTCTATTCGGATAATTCTAATCCCCGATCACATAGATTATTGTTCAATTTGGGATACAGAACGGAACTCAATTTTTGTGTTTTAATGAATATTTAAATTCAGTTATTTATATGCGATAGTGTACTGTTATGACTTGTAATATGTATATTCATTTTTGTGTTATTGTCTTTATTCAGAGTTCTTCATTCCTTTAAACATGTTGCAGCCATATGTTGAAAAATTAAAGCAGCTATGTATGATTGTGGCATCAATCAACGCTTCCTTTCTTTTGTACTTCTCCTTGGATAATCGAGTGAGATATATGTAAGACAAAGGACATATGTAACTTGAATTTGCTTGACTTTCCTTCTAAAATTCAACAAAAACTCATCTTTCCGATCGACTTCATAGCTATTGCCGTATCTCTACCTGTTTATGTTATTTACTGCTTCTTTATCAAATTGGCATTCATCTCATACTTATGGGATCTTCTTGAGATCTTTTTAAATCATTATTTTGCAGATATTGTGTTAAATTAAGTTATAGTTATGATCGCTCACTCTTTGATCGGTTACTACGTGGATGTTGCGGATATTTTTAATTGGGTAACCAATATTGTTTATACAGCGACCCCAAACCGGGGTGTTTATTTATTTAGCTTCGTTTAGTACACATTCGTATATGTAAAGGAATAATAATGAGTTCGGTAATTATTACATTCTATTTAGCAAATATCCAAAGCCAAGTTTATAGAAACAAATAACTACATTCTATATCGGTTAGATGCAACACTGCTTGAATGCATTTTACGTATAAATGCAAAAAATGTTGAGGCTTTTCATATTTATAAAACGTTTTCATAGAAAATCAATCGCAAACTGTTTATACTTGGTACAATTTCTACATAAGAGCACTCAATTGCAGTAGAATCGCGCAAAAATTAACTCGCGCAAAGTTAAACTCTCGGTTAAGTTAACTAAATACCAGTGTTTTGAGTTAACTTTTCTGAGCGTATGAATTTTTCAAACCAACCTTTTGTTTGGCAAAGCAAGGAAGTGCGTGGTCTAATTCGTATTTTCCCCGAATTTCTATTCTGTTTCAAGCTGCAAAAACAAAAGTTCATTTTCATAGCCAAACAATATTGATTTGATTTGCTGTGCGCGTTTAATTTGTACGATTTTTACAAAAAAGCTTTACTTTGAATGTACTAAATGGGGAAACATTAACTAAAAAAATGGAATTTCTCCTACCCAACACTACGGCATTAATTTGACCAGAGCCTCATTCTTTCTTGTTGTAAACTTATTAGTGTGGAAATTTCATGTATAAAAATAGAATTTCTGCTACCCAACACTAAGGTATTAATTCTACCACACTATGCGACCAGGGCATCATTCATAGTTCATAGCTCCCCTTCAATGAAATGTGTGGGTAACAGAATTTTTAAAGCCGATTTCCATATTAGATAAAATCATGGGACTTTATAACAAATACAACAATTATAGCAAATTCTATCTGAAACAATCTTTACTTAAAGGCGGACATTAAACAATCAAGTATATTTGACGGTGACAGTGACTTTGACTTTGAATCAGCCAACCCAAAAACTAAACAAGTCCTCACATGTATTGCAATTATTAAAGCTTACTTATGATATTAATTCTACTTTATGTTTGCACAACATTCAAGAGCTCAACAATAGAAGCGAAATAAAAAAAAAAAACAAAAATGGACCAAGTACGAGATAAACTCGTTCCGTATCAGATTGGGGTTTGTATGGGAAATACTCCCACAGTAGTCCGATTTGGCTGATTCTAACAAATGTCCGTTCAATAGTGCAAATAAAAAAAAAAAAAAAAACTGAAAATCCCATCAACTATGTAAAACTCGTGATCGTGGGGCTAATGGATCATATAGCTGCCATACAAACCAAAATGTTTCTTGCATGGGGACCCCTTTTAATTCTTGAAAATATTTTAATTCTAGTATTTGCTGTTGGTCCCCGGATGGAACAACAAATTGCACAAATTTCAACTCTCGAGCTATTACGGTTCACGAGATATGCTCCGAGGATGGACGGACGGACAATGAAGTCTCTGCAATAGGGTTCCGTTTCGTTCACTTTGGGTACGGAACCCTAAAAATAGTAGAAGTAAAAGCATGTTTCTAAAAGAGTATTACTTCTCAAAAACAAAATGTTGAAATATTAAAAGGTAATGTTTATTCACTGGTTTATTCTATTTTGAAATTTCTAATTCTGTTTTGACTTTAAAAATTTAAACAAGAAGAGACATTGATGTACTCGTATACCTATATCGTATTTTGAATTTAATGAATTTATGTTACTAATATGTTGCTTTAATTTTTACTATAAAATTTGAACGAAGTTGCCTGAATTGTTATTGTTGTTTACATTTTAGTAAATAAATCAATGCAAAGATTGAAAGTATAGAAATATTTACCTACACATTCCACTTTCAGGGGCAGAAACTCTATACAAATGCATTCGATTAGAAATAGGCACCCAATTCTTAAAACTAAACTATAATTTCTAAGCCGGTTGATTAAATCAAAGCCAATCGAGTTGAACAATAAAAATTGGAATACCAAATTATCATCGCTTGAGAGTCCTCATCAAAACAGTTTTGCAAACTTGCAAAAATTATAAACACAAATTTGTTTGTTCTATTGTAAGTTTCTGCTATAATGATCAGGTGTATAGCCCTAAGGATGAAAAATTTAATCTTCCAGCTAAAATGTTTGAACAAAAACACCATATGACTGAGTTGCTTTCTAACCCTAGCACAGTTGAGCTAGTAATAAATCACTTGAGGGGCTTGAAAATATTAATAACGACAATGTTCCTAGTTTTTCCGCTGCCGAAGTTTGCGGTGTTCTCCGCTACCTTAAAAATAAGAAAGCCCCAGGTCCTGTTTCCATACCAAATATCTGCATGCTATAAATAATCTAAAGCTCATTTTTAACCACTTAACTAGGCATTGGATATTTCCCACGAAAATGGAAAATAGCAAAAAGTAATAGCCATTCCCGAGCCTGGAAAGCCACCAGCTCTTGACTAAAATTTAACGTCCAATTAGCTTACTCCCATTTTGTGTAATACCTATACTCCTGATATACGGATTTCTGAGCATTTGCATTTATCTCTGCTGATGACACAGCAATTCACTGCTTAGGAGATAACTTTATTTTAGTTAAAAACCACCCGTCATCTTTCAAATTCAAATTTGGTAAATGACCACCATGGGAAAGCCATTTAAAGCGCATTGGTCTACACCTAGATCAGAAGCTCACATATGGATAAAGTAATCAAAACAATATGTAAATTCTATCCTTTCATAATCAGAAAGTCCCTTTTAGCTGCTAATATTCAAATCAATTTTTATACCAATTATCCTGTATGACTGCGCAAAGTCACACGTTCAAAAATTAAAAAGCTCAATCCCAGATCATCAATTTGGTTTTCGAGTAAAACATGGAACGATTGAGCAAGTCAACAGAGTTACTTCGGAAATAAGAACTACCTTTCAACTGCGAGAATATTGCTCAGCAGTAATTCTTGATAAAGCACAAGCGTTTGATCGAGTATGGCATGAGGGTTTGATTTACAAAATGAAATGTTTACTATCCCAAAATATGCATAGAATCCTGCAATCCTATACAACAAATCGAGTGCTTGTAGTAAGGCAGAAAAATTTCGTTACAAATGAATTTAAGATAAAAGCAGGAGTTCCCCAAGGAACCAACTCTGTACATGTTATTCACTGCCGACATTCCAACAAGTAGTCAAATTGTTACTTCGACTTTTGCTGATGACACTGCCGTAATCAGTCGCTCCCGTTGCCCAGTTAAAACTTCTGTAGTCTTGGATGCTCATCTTAAAAGCCTCCAGGAGTGGTTATCCAATTGGAGAATTAAAGTCAATGAGGGGAAATGTAAGCACATTACATTTACATTGAACCGACGGGCTTGTTCTCCAATAACGTTAAATGGTGTTACAATTCCTCAAACTCAAGTGGTAACTTATCTTGTCGTTCATCTGGACAGACGGCTCACCTGGCGGAAGCATATAGAAGCTAAAAAGATACATATGAAACTAAGGGCTCAAAGTATTCACTGGCTAATCAATTATAAATCTGGACTGAGACTTGAGTACAAGGTGATGCTGTATAACTCTGCTATTAAACCAATTTGGACTTATGGTTCTGAATTGTGGGGTACCGCGAGCGCGAGTAACATTGAAGTTATACAAAGAGCACAATCCAAGATACTTAGAACTATCACGGGAGCTGCATGGTATATCAGGAATGAAGACATTCACAAGGACCTGGAAGTACCACCTGTCAAAGAAGAATGTTCCAAGCGTAAAGCTATTTACATGGATAAACTAGTTCGACATGTTAATCCTCTAGCCAGAGTCCTTGTCCATACAAGGAACTCATCTCGACTGATCAGTAACGATCGTGCTGCCATTTTGATTAATTAGAGGCTCGTAGTGCTAAGTGAACTCCTTCCTCTTCAGTGTAGGAGGGACACATGGGTATAAGTTTTTTAAGAATTGTAACCTTATTGTTAGTCCTATGTATTTATATAGGAGATTCAATAAATAAATTCAAAAAAAAAAAAAAAAAAAAATAAAAATTAAAAAAGTGTAGAAAAAATTGTTAAAAATGGTAATGAAACTTGCATGCTACTTATTATATTTCTCCAGAGCAAATATCCAATCCACAATGGAACTTTAATCCACAGTACTTAATATTACGCTCATCCAAGCGTACGACTGATTCTTTTAATCCCTGGTTATTTCTAATAAGAATCGGTTTATCAAATAGTTTAAGTTGTATGTGGGTTTTTTACAAGTATAAACTTTTTTTTTTCTTCTTTCACAATTTTTCTTTTTTTTTTTGTATATAAAATTCAAGTGTACAAAATTTAGTTGCTCTTAATCTCCTAAACGGCTGGACCAATTTTGATAAATTTTTTATTGTTTTTCTTATGGAGTCACCAAGATGGTTTATGATTCAGTTGCACCTTTTTTTAACCAAATTTTTAACATTTTTTTATTTAGCGCACACTATACTCAGCCGATTTGAATATTGTTTTTTTTTTTGAAATGACATTTCTGTATTTTATGTTCGCGTACGAAGTCGCGGGCACTGCTAGTTAAGTATAGATATATGTAATTATATTATTTCAATTGGAAGCTACTTCTTAAAAGCAAAACAATGATTTTTTTTTTTTTTTTGTAAGTAATTAAACATACTTATGTTTGTAGGATTAATAAATAAATAATATAATGATATTTCGATATAATTTTATGCAAAACTAGGTGACTCGGCGAACTTCGAACCGCCTCAGAATCAAGGAATCTTTTCTTAACTTAGAAATTGAATAGGATCGTTTCTCTTCATTGAAGCACCGTCTTATATACGACATTTTTCGTTTTCTTGTCAGGTGCGAGAACGAACAAAGCGGATGGTTTGCCGACTTGTGAACATGATATGTACAATTGACCTTGAGAGAAACATTCAGTTTAAAAGATTCAGGATGCAGACCCTTTGGGATTTGTTGATAATCATGGCAAATGCAAGACGAATCAGAAATAGAATTCTTTTAAAATCAAATGATGTTGGGATCATCGGAATTCTCGGAACGAGAAATTCTTCATCTTTAAAATTTCCCTTCAGTATCGTCGCGTGAATCACATTGATAGAGGGAATTCACTGGACCAACGATGATTTTAAATTGTGAAGTTTAAGTGATAAACATCTTTATTCTTTGCAGCAAGAATTGCTCGTTCACTCAACCAATTGTGATTTTTGTGGTAAGCAATGATATTCGGAAAAACTTTGATGAGTTGATGAGCTCGTCCTTCATTGAGACAAAATTGCTAATGTTGTTGTCGCTCATGTTGTCTCTTTTTTGCTGTTGCTTGTGTATTTCTTCACTTCTTCTCTTGTCCTGTTTTTTAAGTTCCTGTATTATCAGTAGATGATCTATAAAATTAGACGTGTCCGTGTAATTTTTCAGCTTTTTAATGCAGTGTTTTAAGGTGGTGCATTACGTTTGAATTTTTGAAAAAAATACAATTTTCAGCTTACAAATTGAACTTTATTTGCAACTATATTACTATCTTTACTACAATGTACTTCCACAATATTACTAAAAAAGAAGAACCTATACAAAAAATGCAGTTTATTTTCCCAAATCGGAAGTTTCAGCGACTTGTTTTTGACGGAAATACTGAGATTTCGTGTCGAAATATGGTATGTGAAGAGCCAGCTCCCTCACGTGTGATTCATCATCTTGTAACATAGCCAGCAACATATTTTCTGGGTGTGCGAAGAAAGCATTTCTTTGAATAGTTTGTAAGACAACACTTTTTAGGTCATCTCGCAAATACAAACATTTTTTAACATGCACCACATCATATTTACAAGATGTTTTTCTCTTGATATAAATCATGTTGTAGCGTTATCTTTACTGATAAAAATGGACAGTTCCTTCAAGTTTTTTGTCGGTTTACCTGTTCCTATATATAGACGAAGAATTCTGTTTGCGAGAGTCAACCACCGAGTATGTGCCAGTTTTCTCGGGTCTTTATTGGCCAAGTTTGATGGGACTGTACCAGCGGAAATTATGGAGCATATCTGATAAAGGTATTTTTGATCGGTGCTTAACAAATTGGAGTTCTCATCCGGCACTTTTGTGGGGATTCATTAAAGCTGCTACTTTCAACTCGAGACATTTGTGGAGCTTTTTGCTTATGCTGGCAAAAAAAAAAAATAAAAATATTTATGGCCTGTTGTAAACCGATCGAAATGGAAGAACAAATGGCGAAGTAGCAATTCATTTGCTTGTAACAAGCACGCAAGCCAATGTAAAGATCGCCACCAAAGAAGAACGAACTTCGAATCTCGCTTCAAGAAAGACAACTAGATTCTTCTTAATCGTCGTTGCTTTCTCCGAATCTATAGAGAGCTGACTGATGTACTCAGAATCTAGCTCTGTTATAATTGATAGGTATATATTCTTCAGTAATAATCTTTCGGAGTGATATACTATCAGTCTTAGTCATGACCAAGGCTTTGTCTTTACGACCATCAAAGTAAATAGCTGTTAAAGATTCGTACTTTTTTCAGTTCTATAACATGCGGTAGCAAGATTTTGCAGCTTTTTGCTCATCTATTGACTTTCTGTGCCAGATCTTCTCTGGAGTTTTTTGCTATGTGAATCACGTCTTCATCTTCATCTGATGTTTCAGTAAAAGAATTTGCAGGCGTCCAGACTGTCAATGGGTTAGATGGAGCATTTTGTGCGCCGAAAGATTTTTTCACAAACTCGTCATACTTCTGCTTTCTAATTTCAATTTTTAACTTCGTTGGTCTTTCAAAAATTCTTCCTCCGCAAGTCAAGTTCTAAGTAATAAAATGGTAGTAAATAGTAAAATATTCTTAATGCGCCATCTGAAGATGAAGTCATATATATTTGGTGTATTGTACGAATGAAGCTTTTCTATTGGGTCATCGATTAATGATACATGTTTTTTTTTTCCCCAGCTTAAATAAAGATACCAAAATTGTTATTGTTGATGGTATTCCTAAATGCAAAGTGTGCATAAATCTAAACATTTCTCTGTGCACTGTATGTATTTTTATTTGTTACTTTGCGTATACGCAACAAACCCAGGTTAGCAATATTACGTATACGTTCCAATGTCATTACTATTTCGTGGCATCTAATCACAAATAAACAACCATCTGATTGATAAAAAATAAAAAATAGCACAATTTGCAAAGTATCTGAACACAATTGACATCCCTGGTCTCTTTGTAAATTTATGAAGCGGCCTAACAGAGATAGGAAAACGGCAGGTGATACGATAAAGAATACCAAATATGTTAATGCTTAAAATAAATAATATTTAATTCTTATATTGGCTAAACTAATAAGAATCGTGTCAATGACATTGAAAAGTTTTGTCACAATATTTCCTAATAGACTCTAAACAGGGAAAATTACTAAATAATCTAACCTTATCTAATGTGAAGTGTATTTAATTTTCTTTGGCATCAATTTTTGGATTTCTGGTCATATTTCATTTTCACCTATCTATTTTCTAAGTATATATTATACATATACAATGAAATCGTTTTAATATTTGTAAAACGAAATATTATTTCTATATTAAGTGGAAAAATAAAAATAAAAAAAAAAAAAATAATATTAAAATGAAATTTAATTTCCAAGAACAACAAGAAGAAGAAGATGCTATGATGCGTTAAAAATAAATAAAATAAATAATAACAAAAACAAAACGATCGAATAGATAAATAATGAATAACTGAATGAATAAATAGAGATTATGATGATGATGATGATGATGATGAGGATGATGAAGAAAAAAATGTACATTAATTTACATTGAGGCGTCTGTGAAGCGTCAAAAAATACAGAAATCTGCGATGTTAATAATCATCATTATCATCATCATCATCATTGTTATTAACATCTGTGAAGCGCATGAGTTGTCATCATTAATTTGTTTGTTTTTTGTTTTTGTTATTTCAGTAGAGCGCCGCTCAAGCGAATCAAAAAAACTCATTTAATGAAACGAACGAACGAATGAACAAACAAGCGAATGAATTGAAAAACAAACGACTGAGTATCGCTATCGATCAAACAAATATATGTATATACAAGTATATATATATATATATATATATATATACGTACGTTATTCTCTCTGTTCTCTCTTGCTCACTTCGTGAAATACTCACTCATTCGCAAACTTAATATTCACTCACTTACTGACTCAGTCATTCACTTAGTGAGTTAGTAATTCATTCATTGATTTGTTTGTTTGTATGTTATTCGGTGCGAATTATTTTTTCGTCAAAATTGAGTCTACCAGATCTCATCTGATCCCATCCAATCTTCTCATTCACTTCAATCGGTTGAATTGTGCGGTCAGATCAATTCTTTTCGGTCTTTTGTTTGTTCGTTCGTTCGCTCAGTCGGTTTTTCTTCTGTTTTCCGTTATGTTCTAACGTTGCTTTAGATGGCTTAATTGATCGATTGGTCCTTCGGTTTCTTTATTCGTTTGCAATTAAATTTAATCAATATTATAAAATTATTTTGTTATTGTTGTTGTTAGTTTTTTGATTAAAAAGAAACATTAAAATCAATTAAAAAGGGAAATGATTCATAACAACAAAATTATTTACAACATTTTATTGTTGATATGATTTCGATGTGATGTCGTCAATTATGTACTAAAAAATAACTTTATAATCTTTAAAAGGTTTGTTTTCGTCCATTCTTCTCTCCAAGTGAATCAGCTTACTAGTTTTCCAGTTACCAGATAGAATTACAGTTGAACAAATTTATATTTAGTACATCGAATGAAAGTTCATCGATTCCTTGAAGGAATCATTCCAAACATTTTAAAACTTTTTCAATTACAGTCAAATAATCATGGAAAGAAAAACAAAGTTATTGAATTTGAAATTTTTTCAAGGAATTGGATTACGTTGGATTACGGAATTACAATGAATTGGATCAATCAGATGAGCTTGAGCAATATACGAGTATATTATATAACATCAGTTATCATTTAGGGATTGTATTTAAATATAAAAACACTGGTAGTATTTCTGAATACATACGATTACACATACAACATAACAACAAATAGTATCAACTTTAGCTAGAATTTGAACAAGTTTTAATAGTTTAAAAACTTATTGAAATGTTCAAATAGATCACTACACGTTGGTCTTGTAACCTCTAAATATTGTAATTTATATAGGCGTACTAGATTGAAATAAAGGGTAAACGGTTGTTTTGAGAAAAGAAGGCAACAGGCAAAGGTGATTAAAGTAAAGTGTTATCAGACTATTATTATCTTTGTTTGACCAAGTAAGCAGAAAAATGAAGGTTATATGGAGCCATACATCTAAATTTCATTTATCAAATTAGTTAGAAATTAAAAACCAAAAAGAAAATCTACGAAATTATTCAAGGGAAAGCTAAAGGTAATTTAAAAATTTTTAGTTTCTAGTTTTCAAGAAAGCACAGTTAAATTGAATTGCATTTGCGTTGTTTTAAAATGCAATTATGTATGAGAGAATAGAAATTCATGCTTGAAGATTGAGCCACCAAAATATCAGATGAACAAAAAGGCTTGTCCTTATAAAATTCCGAATAATTTTACACTAAATACAAGCATCGAATTGTATTCTCAATTACAATTATTGTTAAGTATAGGATGATCTGGTTTGATAAAGTTTATTAATCATTTAGATATGAATGACTAAACAACAACTAAAACTGAAGGCCTCTGTCGCTATTGCTCATATATAATTATAATCTTAGTTTTAATAAATAAATAAATAGAGTTAAAGTTTTTCAATTCTGTAGTTCTAAAATTTTCATTGTTCTGATGGACTGAAACGCTCTCCAGAAAGATTCGAATCTAACAAGTTAAAAATATTAGGTATTATTATTTTTAGGTAAATATTTTGCTTCTTTCAAGAATTCACCTTTATCAGTTTTGAAATTTAATTTTGTCGATCATTTCATTAAGGGCTTCCATTAATCTCATCACTGATACAAAACAAAAAGATAATCTATTAATTATTTATCTCTATTGTGTGAAGAAGTTGACTAAAAATACTGCAACAGTCACTTAAAACTGCAATGCGAGTATTTAAAGAAAACTGTTGTTTTGTATGAAATATATTGTTTTTTTTTTTGTTTTTTTTTTTGTAGAAAGAAGGGAACACAAAATATTCAATGGTCCTGAAGTACATAATTTTTCTCGATTTTTTTTTCTTGGGTTGTTGTTGTTATTTTTATTGGCGTTATTCCCCCTAAAAAAAACGCGCTTTTTACCTTCTCGTAATCAAGTGAATGAGTGCGTTCCGTTGGTTTTTTTTTTGTGGATTCGTTCGCCCGTCGGTTTGTTGATTGTGTGTATGCGATAATCGTTTTTAATGAAGTTTTTTTTTTTTTTTTTTTGTTTGTTTTTGTTTTTGTTCTTCGTCTACTATAATATTTTTTTTGTTTTGTTTTTGTTTTTTCAACTGATAAGCAGTAGCAGAAGAAGAAAAAATTACATGACGCTAATGAGAAAAAAACATTGAAAATAAATAAAAAACAAAAAACAAAAAAAAAAAAAATTATCAACAACAAAATTGCACATAATAAAGGTAAAGATTAGTTTTTGTTGTTTCTGATGACAGCACAAAATATAAACAAACAAAATTAAATATACGACAACAAAACAGAAATGCATTTGTTCAAATCTTATCGGCGAATTTGAGTGTAAGGGCAACAACAATAGAAACAACAGAAATACATTAAAAAAGAAACACAAATCAACATAAAATAAAAAAAGTATTGCGAATGCAGTAGTAAATTTGATCAGCTACGAAGGCACCAAGCCGGCATAAGCTTTTGGCCAGGAAGGTACCAGGAGGAAGGAAGGAAAGAAAACAGTAAAGCAGCAAAACAGCAGAGAGGGAGGAAGTACTTGGCAGAGGTGAGTTAAAAAGGAAGGAAGGCAGTGCTAAAAATGAAATGAAATAAAAATAAAGTTTGGTTAAGTGAGAATGAAATGAACTAAAATAAAGTGAAATGAAGTGTGGTGAAGTTAAGTGAAGTGAATTTAATTATAAAAGAAGCAGATATAGGAAGCGAAAGCAACAAAATGCGCACTCAAAATGAACGATAAAATCACAAAAACAACGGCAATGACAAAAATGAACTTCAAAAGAAATACCGTTATGCTTTCAACAGTTGGTACGGTACAATTTACAATTCGTGATGGCGGCTAGCAATCAGTCACCCAACATATCATCTCCCACTACAACAACAACAAAAGCAGCTGTTTGAAGAGAACAAAAAAAATAAAGAAAAAATTAAATTTGCTTCAAGTCAGTTTTTTTTTTTTTTTTTGTGTAAATTGTCTTTTGTTAGAGCATCAGCATAGCGGGATTAGGAGCTTTAAAAGTGCGAGAGAGACAGGACAATGGAGGAAGGATTGAGGAAGAGGGAACGAAATGAAACCTCAATGTTTTGATATTTCGGCAAATGTGACAAAATGAGATGAGTGGGAAAAGGAATTAAACCGAATTCAACTCATGCAGTGGTAATATAACGGTCAAGAGAGAAAAAAGACAAACCGACAACAAGAAAAAACGAAGGAAATGAGAGAGCGTAAGTAGGACACGATATTACGACAGTCAAAATATTTCCTACATAAGAATAGTAAAGGCAATGGTGAATGATTTTGAGAGTGACCTAAGGAAAGAGAAAGAGAGAGCGAGAGAGAGAGAGAGAGAGGGAGAGTGTGCTGTAATACTAGAACACATTGTTAAGTACGTGAGAAACTGTTAGAGAGAAAGAAAGAAAGAAAGAAAGAGAAAATTACTAAGAATCCATATACGGACTCAGCTCAGAGACAAAAGATGTAACCGACCACGAAAGACACAAAAACCACTAACAACAACAACAACAATGACAATAACAGTATAATTTTACTTACACATTTGCCGATTGGATTGTGGCTAACTAAATCGGTGGTCTTAGCTACCAAGACTTAACCAGAAGACGAAGACGAATGGCATAAAATGTTAACATGGTGGTAAGAAGGAAGTGTAAGGAAATAAAAGTAGAAGTAGAAAACTTAACTGAAATAACGGTAGCTAGTGACAGCATCATCGACATCAGGAAGCAACGGTGACTTCTGCATGCGAGTGAGTAAGTTAGTGATTGAGTCATTGAGTGAGTTTATGAGTGAGCTGAAATTATTTTGTGGTAGGGAATGAAAAATATTGTTAAAAAAAAAATTTAAGCAACACAAAGAGATAGAAAAGGACCTGGAAAGGGAAATGGAGAGGGAGAGACAGAGAGACAGAGAGAAAAGAGAAGGACGGAAATCCAGGCAGAGACAAGTGTAAATGGGCATAAAAATGCTAAAGCAAAACATAGGAAAGCAATAGAAAAACCGAATATATACAATGGAGTTGGGAGGACGAAAGAAAAGCAAAGCTAAGACTTAGAAAAAAAAAAAAAAAAAAACAACAACAAGAATGATGAAGGTGAAGAGCAGGACGACGACGACGATGAGAAGAAGAACAGCCTAAAGTTTGTCATGCGTGCGTGTGTGCTCACGCTCTCATGTAACAGCACCAACAGCAACAGCAACAGCAACAGCAACAAGAGACTATGATTACAGCAAGTGTTTGTTTGCTTAAAATGTGAAATATGCCATTGGCCGCCAAGATGTGTGTTTTAGATTGTGTGGTGGGGGGAGAAGAGGCGAGCTATGTACATTCTACCATGTGATGATGAGAGAAGCAACAACAACTAAACAACAAACAAACAAACAAAAAAGACTCAATTCAACATTCAACATAGTTCAAAATAAACAAAATATATACAATATAAAATGGCTTTTACGAAGGGGTGCTAAAGGAATTACCGGGGAATTAAAGGGGATAAGAGGGACTGGTGATGTGATGTTGGTTATAGCAAAACCCAAACCGAATCAAACCAGCCAAACTAAACTAGACATGAGCAAATAAATGGCGAATACAAACGCGAAAAAAACAACAGCAACGGCAACAACAATATCAAATGTATGCAAGTGTAAGTGTTCACATATGCGTGTTTGTGTGTGTGTGTGTATGTGTGTATGTGACTGTGTGTTTAAGGAAAAAAAAAAGACCAGAAGCAGCACACAACACAAAGAAACGGAAGAAAAAAAAGAAGTTAAATCAGTGCAAAACGAGAATTTCGCGTTTGAAGCCAACGTCTGAAAATGATGACGCGTAGCGCTTTTCTTTAAAACTCAAACATAAAGGGAAAAACTCAATTAAATAAATAAAGAATAAAAAAATAAAATTGTTCATTTATTAAGTAAATGAAAAAAAAAAAAAATAAAAGAAAATTAAGTGGAATTGCTATCAAGAATAAAACGGAAATTGTTAACAAATAGAAAAAAAAAACATTGTGTGTGTGTGTGTTTTTTTTATTTTTTTTTTTTTTTTTTACTGTATTGTCGCAAATTGAAGACAAATCTAAGAGTAAAAACAACAAGAAGACTCAGAAAATGAAAGTAAAAAAAGAAAATAGCAAATATATTCATCGTAAAAGTATATAGCGACACACAGAGTTGATGTTTGATTTTAATAATTTTCAGTTTATTTTCCATTATTTTATATTAATAAAGAAAAATCTAAAAAAAAAAACTAAAATAAATAAAGCAATGAAAACATGTGATAAAATATTGAGTGGCAAGTCAACGTCAACATCAACATCAACATCATCAGCTAAATAGTAAAATTACAACAGAGAAAGAGAACTAGGTAGAGAAGAGAGAGGAAGAGTGGTAAAGTGGGAGCATGAAAACGTGACTGCCAGCGAGAGAAAGTGCGAAAAATTCTAACAACCGCAAAAAGCAAAAATAAAACATCAGCATCAGAGCGCAACATCATGCAAAAAGGACATCAAACAACATAACACATCATACCACACAATGAGTAGCAACCTCAACAAAAGCTCGAACCTTTTGAGCCGAGCCAAAAGTCGGCTCATTTACCATCTCTTATATGCCGAACAGCAACAGTAACAAGTAACAGCAGAAGCAATAATTAACAGTAGCTTCAGTAGCAGTAACAGTGGCACCGGTAGACGTAACAGCAGCAACAGTGCCAACAATAACAGCAGCATCATTAACAGTGTTATCATTTTAACACTCGCAATAGCAGCAATAGGAACAGTAGCAACATCAGTTCCGTTAAACTGTTCGCTACATGAAAAATTTAATATTTTTAACTGAGTGTAAAAATTGAATGAGAAGCTAAAGAAACAGAAGCCGTCAACAACTGAATGAGTGAAATTTCCTCAAAGAGAGTGAGAGAGAGAGAGAGAGAGCAAGGAAGACTTTCTTAGTCCATTGGTGCTGTTTCTTGGATGGATGGATGGATGGATGGATGGATGATGGAACAAGGAGACATGAGGTGAGTACAAAAATGTTATTGTTTGCTTGCAATTTGCGTTAAATTTGTAATTGTTCCCCATGTTTAAGTTAAAACAGAAACAAATGTATGCCTCTGTCGGAGAGTGAGTGTGATTGTGAGTGCGTGATTGCGAAACAAAAACAAAAAAAATACATGAAAAAATAATCATAAAAATGAAAAAGTTAGGTTACATTAAATGGGTTGGATTTGAGTTTACTTACTAATCTTGGCGGATGTTACAGTACGATCAAGTATATAAGCGTGTCTATGACTATATAAGACATAATGCTGATAATGATGAAAGAGAAAAATACCATTTTTATTTAATATTGTGTAAATAAAGAATGTGAAGAGTAGCTGAGAGGAAGAGTGTTGTTTAAAGAAGGATAATATTAAAAGAAAAACAAAAAACCCATCGATTGAAACTTAAATTGTATAAATAATTACATTGCATTTTTTATAGCATACTTTGTGGCGTACTTAATTTAAATATGCTTGAAGGAAGATAAAGAGCGAATGAGTAGTTATTATTTCCAATTTTGCGGCTCGTGGACAGCAAAATTTACTTTATTTTAATATCAAAAATAAACAGAAACAGCTTTCTGTTTTTTAAGTTTTTACACATGTAACAAGAGCCATGATTAAACTAATAAGAACACCCTGATGTGATGTACTCATGTTTGGAATGATGCGGCAATTTTTTCTCAACATTTATCTTTCTATTTTCCAACGTAGAGAGGAGAATCCTTTTAGTAAATTGCACTTTTGACATCGTTTTCGTCATTTCTCGTTATGCCGGTCAAACATCACTTATTTCTTAACCAAATGGGGCCGTGTCTCTTTCAATTCTGCAAAAGATCCATGAGGATTATTACCTCTGAATCCCAAAAAATCGTGGCCATTACCTTTCCGGCCAATGGGACCGTTCTTGCCTTCTTCGGAGAAGTTTCATCCCTTAAAATCCTTTGGTTTGACTGCCGCTTGGCCTCTGGCGTATAATAATGGATCCAGGTTCATCAACGGTGACATTAAAGAGGTCCAAATAAAGCTTTAACATTGAGAGAAGTATCCGATTGTTGTCCACCATAAGCAATCCCAGCAACCATCGGGCCGGCACCTTTTTCATGGTTAACTTATTAGGTAAAATATTAATTGACGTGATCGTTCAGCGACCAGCAATAATCATGTCGTGGACAATATCTTATGGTTGCCATATATCGATATTGTTCTTCTTCCATTTTATTGAGAAATACGAAATACGTGCTGCCGAATAAAAAGTAAAAATGTCGTTGCGAATAAAACTTAAATACTACAATTAAACATTCACTGCGTCAATAGTATTTCATCTTTGGCAAAGTCGAAGAAAACGTTCTTTCTAGTTTCTTTCTAATATCAGATTCCTTCTATATTTCTGCACTGCTTTTAATCCACCTTTCTTCTATAAAAAAAAGAGATTGTCTTAGGTTTGGGAATATGTTCTAGTCTCTTTTTGAAAAGATGCCACTAGCTAGACTCGAGTTATGTTAAATAATATAAATGCCGGTCATAGTTAGTCATACACATTCTTGTACTTTCTAGGTATTTTGTTTTAAATTTGAAAACTTCTGTTTCATCCTAAAATATCATCTTTTGCGGGAAGTATTTCTTCAATACCTTCTACTTAAAAGATGTGTATGCGAAAACGTAGACTTTAATTTTCAAGAAGTACAGTTTTCTTTTGTATGCGTCTCATGTAGAATGCTTGAAGGAATATTAGAATCATTTTGATTTGATATATCGTCATATAAGCAAGTCCTATGCAGTTCAAGTATACTTACATTCTCGCTTTGATGAAATATTTGAAAAGATTAACATTGAATTCATGTGTTTATGGAAATAATGGATGGCATTTTTACTAGTGGTAAAACATTATAATTTACCATCACTAGGATCACTACCACCTGCAATTTAACCAAAATCAATGTTTATTTCCACAGAAAATCGCTTATGCCTTCCCGTAAATCCACAAACACACACAAAAAAAAAGGAAACATAAAATGAAAATACATAAAATATGAAGAAGAACTACAACAACCACAGTAAACAAGAATAATAATAATAGTTGTGGGAACTCCTGTTGCGGTTTCTTGTTGTTGCTGTTGCTTTTGTTGCCTTGGTTTTGTTGTCCTTATTCGTTGGCGCACCCGCTGAATTTGCAGGATTTACTCATTCGTGATGTTGTTATTATTATTATTATTCTTCTTTTAAAACACACACACACACACACACACACAAACACACACACACACACATACACGCACACACATATATATTGTAGATACATAAATAACATTTGCTATTTGTCTGTTGCTGGCATGGATTTTCTTCATTCGTTCGTTCCTTTTTCATTTTCATTTCCATTTCCATTTCAATTTTGCTTGCAACACGATTTGAAGTTAACAACTTTTCTTTTTCTATGCCTTTTTTTCAACCGTGTAGAGCAACAAAAACAACAATCACTGGTACTTCACTGTTCCATATTGAAAATAACGATAAGAAGTACACACCTTTTGCTTTTGTTGCTGTTGTAACAAAACCAGATGCAAAAATGTATTGTATGTACAATAGTTTTCAGTAGTTTATTGTTGTTAATCTCCTTTGATTTAAGTAGGACCAACTAAAATAAATTGCTAAAACAAAAACAACAACACTAAATAACAACCTCTGCTTCACTTTCCATTTCCTCACTCTCCTTTACCTAAGAAATTTGAGGAAAAAATTTTGTTTTTCTCACAGTTTTTGTTTTAAACTTTTTCTGTACTTTTTCGATACTTTACTTTTTCACATTTGCAAGAAGTTTTTCCAAAACAAAACAAGGATTAATAGGGGAATTAAGTTGATGTTCCAAAACATATACATAAATGTACAGTTGAAATTCCATAACTCGCACTTCTGTAACTCAAATTTCTTACAACTCGAAACAGAACACACAGCTTAGCATGTGGACTGAGATTTTCATTAAACTTTTCGTAGATAACACGTGTATTCCTAAGTTGACTATTCCCAGATTAAGAACAACATTTCTTTATTTCTGAAAGCATAAGACATAAAATTCAAGAGTCAAAAAATATTAAATTACTTTAAATAAGCTGAAGGAGGATAATATTCTATATGGCGAAACAAAGATGACAAAGACATGCCTGTATTGTTCTCGAATTATATTGCTAAAGATTGAAACTGGATGAAAGAGATTGCAAAGCATGGATCATTTTTAATCCTAATATTATTTCTAATGTTAATCTTAAATATTATTTATATTGCGTGGAATTGCTCCTTTGCATAGCTTACGAGACATTATTGAACATTATGGTGACGATGGTTTGAATTAAAAATTTATTTTTACATATTTCCCAGAATAATGTATCGGATTCCTTGACAATCATAAATTCATATTAACAAACAAATTATAATAAATCATAGAGTAAATAACAAATTTGAATTCATTGTTTTAATAAACAATTCTATAGCTAGTAGACCCCATAAATCAAACCAGTATAAAACTGATTCTAGTTATGAAAGTTCAATTGTGAATGTTTGTTCTACTTTCATACATATATATAGTTAATTTTTAATTAACGTTTAATTAAATATTAACTATTTTCTTTATGTCATTGTTTATTTATTGGGTGTATGCATATGATTCCGCCCTTTTTTGTGAAAACAAAACAAATTTGCTTGTTTAGAAAAAGGAAAATTTATTTATTCAAAGTATGCCCCATCTGCAGCTACAACCTTTGCCCATCTTTCAGGCAATTTACGGATTCCTTGCATAAAGAAGTCCTGGTCTTTTGAGGCAATCCAATTATGAAGCTAAATTTTGATATCTTCATAAGAAGTGAATCGCTCTCCCGTAAGATCAGACTGCATCCTTCGAAATAAATGAAAATCTGAAGGGGCTATATCTGGTGAATATGGCGGGTGGGGTAGCACTTCCCAGTCTTGTCCATTTAAATATGTTTTCACAACATTTGCCGTATGCGGTCTGGCGTTGTCATGTTGAAGAATTAATTTGTCATGCCTATTCACCCATTCCGGTCGTTTTTCTTCTATAGCTACCTTCAACCGCATTAGTTGTCGTCTGTAAACATCGCCAGTGATAGTATCAGACGGTTTCAGCAACTCATAGTGCACAACACCTTTCTGATCCCACCAAATACAGAGCATAACCTTGGTACAATGAATATTTTTCTTTGGCTGTGATGGGCCGGCCTCACCTGGCTTCAGCCAAGATTTTTTGCGTTTAGGATTCTCGTAATATATCCATTTTTCATCTCCCGTGATTATCCGATGCAAAAAACCTTTTCTTTTTGTCTTTGAAGCAGCATTTCACAAATGGTTTTGCGACGTTCGATGTCTCGGTCTTTCAATTCATGTGGCACCCAGTTATTGACTTTTTGAACCATTCCCATTGCTTGCAAACGTCTTGAAATAGTTGATTGATCAACATTTAATGTTGTTGCCAATTCTGATTGTGTTTGACAACAATCTTCGGTCAATAAATCTTCCAATTCAGCATCTTCAAATTTTTTGGGTGGTTTTCCATGTTCTCTGTCCTCAATGTCAAAATCATCATTTTTAAATCGTCGAAACCATTCTTTGCAAGTTGTATTCGATGGAGCATGCTCACCGTAAACATCAGCAAGCAAACGATAAGTTTCCGCTGCACTTTTCTTTGCAACAAAATAGTGCAATAAAACCTCCCGCAAATGATGTTTACTTGGGATAAAACTCGACATTTTCAATGAATTAGAAATATTTGTTGTTTATGCTTCTATCAGCTGTTATACACTGTGTTTAACAGCTGATAGAAGGCACTATCGAATGCAAGTATTAGTATTTTAGTGTGCAAGTGTAAGCGGCGATACTAGCGAAACTATCGGAAAGGGCGGAATCATATGCATACACCCAATATCTGTATACAACAGATATTCTGTTGTACTAAAATATAATACTTAAGAACAACAACATTGGCATGTTGCATTTCAATTGATTATTTGTTTACAATAACTTTTCCTTTTCTTTGTTATTAAATTTGAAACTTTTTAAAGTTTTATTGTATTTTCGAAATATGTACAAGAAAAGAAGAAAGAAATGCTTTGAGATTCATCCTAATGTCAAGAATAATAACAATAATAAAAATAACAACATTAAGAAGAACAGGAACACAAATAATAACATTGAAGCCACTTAAAGTGAGCTGAACTTAGATGGAAGTTTGAGTTGGGTTCGATTTTGTTGGTTATACGAGTAGGCAAATCTTTAACGAAAAGAACTTTATGTACATAAATGCTTTGTCGTTGAGAAATTAAAGAAGGCAACAGTAATAAATATGCAGACGAAAGATGATGCTAATCAAGAAAGAAAAGCTGAAGGTTATAGATGTAATAAGAATAAACTCAAGAAGAGGAAACTTAGCACGGTGTACAAAACTAAAAGAGAACTCGGAAAAACTAAGAAAAATACGAGTAATTGCAGGAGAAAACATAAAAAGAATTTGAAGATAAAAAAGTGGCGAAATTAGAAGCTTAAGGAAATTTTAAAGAAATAGGTGGAAGAGGATGCTTGTATAAATTACAGCCCTTCATTGCATAGACTCATACTGTGGTGAAGAAAAACAGTTTTTAAAAGAGTAATAATAATTTTCAGAAGATCCCAAACAAGAATCTGATTTAGAGTAGTTGAAAGAAGCCGCATAAGGAAATATTAAGGAGCGAGATTTAAAAGGAACCTAACTAAGTAAGTAAGGAATTTTAATGTTTGGAAAAACTGACAAAGGAAAAGTCTAAAGATAAATAGATTGAAATATTGACTGTAGAAGAGGGAAATACTCTTGACGTATGAGATGATAAAAAAAGTTACTAGAGAAAATAGTACACATGATACTAATCAAAGTAATTCAGAAGAACTGTTAAAAACTTCAAGCTTTCGAGACTCATTTAAAAATAAGAGCACTATTAAAAAGAAACTAAAAAGAGAAAATGATGCTATAGAAAAATCGAAGATATACTATTGGAAGATGATATTTATAAAAGTCAGAGTTAAGAGGTGTTTGGAGAAACATCTAAAGAAGAAATGGAAGAAGAGCGTATAGCGAATGATGAAGCTAACAAAATATTGGAAAAACCAAACCAAACCAAAGGGGAAAATGACTGTAAGATAAGATTGTGACGGATTAAAGAAAATACCAATAGGAGACCGTGACAAGGACTCTTCAGAATTGAAGGTCAATGGAGAAGTTGGATAAAGTATTAAATTAATTTTATTCCAATATTTTGAATATTTTGAAAGAAATGAGAAAGAAATCTTAAGAAGAAATAACAAAAAAAAAAAAAATCTTTTGAAAGTTTAAAACATAAAGGTATAGAAGAGGCCAAAGAAAAAGTAACAATCACCACTTACCAAAAGACAATTTAAAAGAAGACCAATAAAAATATTTCTACTTGGTTTTTGTGGCACAAAAACAGCAACAAAAGAAAAATCAAGCGAAATAAATATCATAATTCTTTCTAAGTCAGATAACAAAGAGATAAATCTGATAAAAATGTAAAGAATTTCATGCGTCGTCCTTTTCATTTTCACCCTCATTGTCGTTCTCGTTGTTATCATCGTCGTTGTCCTTTTGCCCAATCAACATACATAATTATTTGTTATGAAATAATACAATATACACATAATATAATAACATGTTTGCAATGAGAAATGAATGTGAAAGATATGTGGAATAAAAAAGGAAGAAAGCAGAGAGGGAGGTAAGAGTTGGTGTACTAAGTCAATTTTGTGGATGTCAGCAAATTGAAGTGGAAAAGAAAGCAAAGGCATTTCATAAAATTTCCCTTGTGGTTTCTAAGTATATTTCCCAGCAACGAAACCCAAGAAGTAAAGTCTTGACTATGACTGGATCACCAGTAATAACGTTGTCCGCATGACTTTCGCAAAGAAGGAGTAATTTTAAATTCCAGTCCCTGTGTAAGTTTGTTATTGGAATATCCTTGTAAGTTTAATACAATACTTATGTAGATGCCCAAAATCATTGATTATATACAATCCACTCGCAACCCAAACAATATATTTGCATATATTGGAAAATATATATAATTTTCATTATTGGAGACTGTAAAAAAATGTCTAAAACCATATATGTAATATTGGTCTAAGTATAACAAACTTTCAATTTGCATGAGTAAAACTACTTCTTCAGTAATCAGCGAACTATAGATGTGTCTGTTACAGACATTTTTAATACACATACTACTAGCTCGAAACCCACATAGTAGACACCTAGGAATAGTCTGTTAAATGGACAGATGCAACTGGATCTATTCTCATTGTCACATGTTTTAATATTTTGTACATAGTCATTTTTTAAGGGGAATTCCGATGACACAGTGATAACCAAATCTTCTTAATAAACATGGAATATTTCAAATCAACTAAATGCGAAATCTATGGCACGGTGGATTGCAAAGGGGTTGAAAATGAGGCGAAAGAGAAATCCATGACACAGCTGTATGACGGAACCGTTAAAAAAAACTAACATGACTCGTGCAGAGCTCTAATAAGTGTACATATATAATTTTATTTCTTGTATCTCGGAAACGACACTAACGATTTGCTTGACAACAGAAGTATCTGATCCATATTTTATCATGTAAATTTCAAGACCATGAGACTAACTTCCATACAAACCCCATTGAAATTTATGTTCTTATGAGACTAATTTTGTGTTTTGTATTATCAAACTGAAATTTTTACATTATAAATGCATGTAAGTAACTTTCAAAATTATACGGCTACTGGATCGTACAGCTTCCATACAATCCCCGAGCAAAGCTCGTTCGTTGTGTTGTTCCGTGACTGATTAAGGAAAAGATTTTTTAAAATAAATGAAAGTAAAGAGGAAAAGAAGAAGGAAGGAAGGAAGTGTTTGAATATAAGCAAGAAATAAAGTGATTGTAAGTGCGTTCTTTTTACGGTATTTACAACCATAATATTTTTTCATATGTCAGGAAAAAGGCAATCTTTCAAAAATCATTATAACCGGGTATGTTAGAATGCAAGATTCACTGGCTTTCCACCCCCGCTATGACTGCTGTTATCAATTCAGGCAATACTTCGCACAGATGGTGAGAGATGGTAGGTGAAAAAGGACTCAGTTGGGGGTAGATGATGGTTTAAGATGAATTAGAAAAAAAAAAATATGAAATAAAAAAGAACTGAAGTCCCGTGTGGCCACATACCAAGTACTTAATGGCATAATACCATTATCAATTACAATAACAACAACAAATCTAGCAAAAATGATACCAAGAACAATACGTTAACAAAGGTTATAATAAAGAAATGTATTCTTCATACACAAAGAGTGAATAAAGAAAGTATTCGTTTAAAGTATTGTAAAATGAGTATTTACAGGGTGTGTCCCACAAGTATTCAGTAAGACCAGAATTATTACTGATAACTTTAACTTTGTGCACCAATACGCCACGTTCTATCTTCATCTAGGATGCTTAAACTGAGTTGGATTATTTTATATATATCTAAAAAAACAGTACCTTCACCTTCTACTTACTTCTCTTGAATCTTGGGTTGCTCTAGTCCTTTCTAGTGGAAACCTGTCTCCTGTTATTTTCCTAAAGTGTCTGTTTGTTTTTTCAGCTGTAGTTGTGCGTATCGAACAATGGTTCGCGGTGCGCACAAAACGGGTGCGAGACATATTTACATCAAAATCAACAGTTTCTTAGTCTTCTCTTCATATACAAGAATTCAAAATGCTTTATGACAGGGTTGGGGGTTAACCGAAGTGGAATTCTTTCAATGTATACATGAGGATCTAGTACAGTTTATGGTACCTAAATTCAAAATTGAACAATGAATGTAATGAATGTACTCAGAAATATAATTTTCACGGTTGTGTTACACATAAGAAATCATTCATTTATGCAGTTAACAGTGCAGCATCGGGTCGATCAGTATCCAATTTGTTGACTTCTGGGAGTAAGGTCTATTTATATGTATGTTAGAATCTGACGAGTGGCATTTGGTGTAGTGCTTCCGCACTCTTAGAATTCACAACAAAAAAAAAAAAAAATAAATAAAAAATAATAATATTGTAATAAGAAAGCAAATGGATTTTCTGTTATGAAATTCAGTCCAAAGAACTTACAATTAGTCAATTTATATTTCAAAGCCGTTGAAATTTATTTTAAAGCTACGGTCTTCTTGTGTCAATATGTTAATGTTGAATGGGAATGTATAATTTTTTGAATCACTAGTTATTAGTATGAAACTGTGTGCCCACTTCATCTGATCGTTTAGTTTGTTTGGGTGTTATTTCTTTGTTTGCTTGTTTCTTTATAATTCTAAAAATGATTGCCATCTGTCATCTGTCATGATGCCAACTTCTTTGACAGAAATAAACGCCATTTTTGTTTGTTTGTTTGTATTTCTTTATGCCTCCTCTTTTCACCATTCACCATTCACCATTAAACATCATAAGGACATTGATAAAAGCAAAATGACACAACTCATGATCATCATGACAAAGAAAAACTGAGAAGCACAAAAGAAAAGAAAAAAAGTCATAAAATAAATGTAAAAATCAACAGATGAAGAAATGATGAGTAAACAGAGGATATCAACATAAATTTCAATTTCAGAACTCCCATCATGAGCGGTTGTCCATAATTTGTTCCAATTATATTAGTCGTATTTTATTCAGACAAATAAATGTTAATTTTTAGGCTGCACATCTGAAATTCAATTGTTAATAGACTTTTCACTAAATTCTACAAGTAAAATAAATATATGATATCTTACAAAACGGACTAGTGGTCAAATCGGTTTTGTGAATTCTCTTTTATTGTTGGGGTTTCTAAATTACCTTTTCCATTAAGTTATCATACCATTCGCATTCTACAATAATAAGTAGCATGTTTACAGTGCGAGTTCAGTTCCTAGTTTTGGTGCGGTGTTCACAGTGCCGTTTGCGAGTTCTGAACAGTTGCGTTTGTTTTGGTTATACAGACAAATGGATCGTTGCGCTAAGTTCAATCATAAAATTTGTGGAAAATAAAAAATAATTGAAAACAATTTGCAGTGCATGGTCAGAATTCTTGCAGCCCTCTTTTTCATTTGTGCTAAGTATTTTTGGTAAAATTTTTACTAAAATCAACACGAGCTGTTTTATGTTGACGCTAAACAAAAGAAAAGAGAAAAAGAGAAAGACAGTCGAAAGTCACCTAATAAAATATCAACAATTTCAAAAAATTTACCAACCGCCACACAATTTGCATATTTCACAGAGTCACCATCACTGAACTCCAATATCTGGCCAAACTTCGAGTTATCATCAACAACAAAATGTTTTTCACTTCCTCTATTGTTGTTGTTGTCGATTTCACCAGAACTCCGAGTTCAATTCACTGTAAACACTCTATAAGTAAAAGATACAAGTAAAAACTACTGAAACAATCGGATTTCATTGCGAGTTGTGGAAAAGTTTCACCTAAATTCTGGTGTGTAATGCAATTAGTGAGACTGTGTGCTATGCCTATATTGCAAACTGATAGTGTCCAAGTTTCAGTTCGATAGGACAAAAAACAAAAAAGTTTTTCTAATAAGAACATGAATTCAAATAGGTGGTTTGTATGGGAGTGGTCCGATTGGACCCGATTGCTTCCGACAAATGTACTGCGTAAGTAAAAAGAAAGGTTCGTGCAAAATTTCAGCTCTCTAGCTCAAAAACTGAGGGACTAGTTTGCATACATACAGACGCGCAGACGGACATGGCTTAATAAATACGCCTAATCGAGTTGATCAAGAATATATATACTTTATGTGATTTTTTTTTCGCCTTCATGACAAATTTGTAATACTATTCACTCCGGTGAAGAGTATAATAAGAAGGACTTTGATGTTAATGTTTTGCTTTCTATAAATTTTTTTCTTTTTGGTTGCTTTCGATTTTTTCGCTTCATTTCATTTGCCATTTAAGCAATGATTTTCCATTGCGCTATTGTCTGTCTATGCTCATTAATAATGCTTAACGTAATTTTGATATTTACTAAAGTAACTGACTAGATCCATGGAATAAATGGGAGTCATGGATTATGAGGGATAGATGAAATACAGAATAAGGGAGTGAATGTGATGGTGTTAAATTTTTTATCATCATCTTTTTTTTATTGGCACCCTCCTCCTTTCCGTTAATATGAAAACAATCTCAGTCATTCCTTATTTCTTCCTTTCTTTGGATTTGTGTCATGACAGAAGATAAATGTGTTTTGTTAAAATGTTTGCTTGTTGTTGGTGGTCTTTTACAAGGACACTGAAGGAATATGGGAATAGAAGGTACTGTTGTTGGTTGGTTAAAAATATTGGAAGTGTTAATAATTGTGAATCATATTAAAATAAAAAGATTTCGGTTTCCTTTTCAAAGAACAAATTTTATGATTCGAAAAATTTACGAATATCAATCAATAATCGTGACAGTAAATGAATCATGCTATGGTTTAGACTGAAGTTCAAGAAAGCTACATTTAAAATGAAATTTATATATATTTTAAATTATTGGATACTCCAATGACGAGGAAATCTTTATAGATAATAATAGTCCATCATATTTTAATGTACAATTCGCCAACTAGTCATTAGTTCACTGACCCAAATATGTATTTCAATACGCCAAGGCGAGGATTTTAGCTGTTGCTTTGAATAATTAAATTTTGCGGTGGCGATGCCTTTCAGCGGTCAAATAATAAAGATTAAAGCATCATATTTCTTTAGTTGAATAACATAAAGATTGTTTGTAAAATTATAGGGTTTGTTCTTTTACAAAATTCTCGATGAACGAGAAAGGAAGCGGAGATGCATTGTAAAAATACCAGTAAAAATCAGTAAAAAAGGAGAGTAACCAATTTTCCATTTCCAATTTAGTTTTAAGCCGTGTCTTTTATCGTTTGAATATTTACAAGTTTAAACACCTTGATTCATTCAATGTTTGACTTATTCACGAGAATTCGTCCATTATGTCGGGTATCCTGACCAGCCAAGCTTTCATTTACACAATACATAAATAATTTTTATTATTTATATTTTTTTTATAGATTTTCATCGTCTCATTTCTTGTCAGGTTCACTTCGAAAACTCTTTAAAATCGTTAACATTAACATGACACAATTCTGTTATATCGCCTTCATTTAGATTTTGCCTTGGGCTTTTTTTTATGTTCTTAGCTAACTTTTTATTGACATTGTCGATATTAGTTTGTTGTTAACTTGCTCCCTCCGATCGTCTGACTACTTTCATTTCAGTTTCCATCAATATTGATCCATTAATTAATATATTGATTGATTGGATGGATTGAAGGGAAGAATGAAAAGATACCTCTGTGCGTGTAGTAATCCTGTACCATACACCAATGAGTAAATAAATTCAAATATTTTCGATTTGTGCATTTGGTTTTTTTCTTTCCTATACATTTATCTTCTCTTCAGTGAAGAAATTTACTTTTTTACCTCTTTACAAAGTGTTTTCAAAGAATTTTGAGCAGGATTTTTCAAATGTTTTCATACAATTTTATTCATATTTTCAAGAGATTTCTCCTACAATTTTTTTTGTACAATATTTCGGTTGTTGTTTTGAGTTTTCTTGGTAAAAAATGATTAACTCGTTAAGAGATACTCGTATGAATCGATAGAGATCCTTTGGTTAGTTTTAGGAACTACAAAAATTAACGTTAAGGTTGATGATTTTCGGCCGATTTAGATTTAATGTCTACAAAATACTTCTCTCAAATAAAACTAATTTTTAGAAAATATCAAAGGTTTCTTTTTTAGAAATTACAAATCTTTAAAGAACATCATAATTCTTTTATAGATCAAATAGTAAATGTGGCCACTAACAAATCTGAAAGTAAAAACTGAAGGTAATATTTTTTATTCATCACTTTATATTTTTTGTGAAGAATTTTCTTCTGGGTTTTCATTCATTTCTTTTAATGTAAGTTTTACTATCGTATTTTATTTTATCTTATTTTATTTATTTTTTGTTATTTTTTTACAAAATCATTTCATTTTTCTGAATTTTTTGAATCTAAGTATATTTTATAATTTTCTTTTGAGAAATTTAATAATTATGAGTGTATTTAAGAGAATTTCTATTGAGACTTTTTCCTAATTTCTGATTTCAATGAGATTTCCTGCTGATGTTAATTGCCTTTATTTTATGGTACATTCTTTTACTTTATGTACTTTGCTTGAACTTAAAGTTTACTTAGTCCTTACACACTCAGTAATTCATTCACTTTCATTCACTTCCATTTCCATTTCCGTTTTCTTTTTTTCTTTTTTTATATTTACTGACTTCATTGTTCTTATTTAACTTCTTGGCTAAGAACAAAGCAAATCAGGAGAAAAGCAACGCAATGAAGAATACATTGATAAAGGAAAGGAGCAACAGTATAATAAAATGTATTTTGTTTTCTCCAAAATTTTAATAAAGGAAATTCTTATTTTGTTTGTTGGAGGGTGAGGAGAAGATAATGAAAGGAATGGAAGAGGGAACTTAATATTTGTTGTTATTGTATGCCTTCTTGTCTCCTTGTTATTAGAGAGGGAAAGTAGGCAAGGATCATTGAGGAATTTTTTTAAGTCAAATACACATTTTCAATTAATTGGATTTTTTGCTTTTATTATTGTTTTATTTTATCCTCTTAATGATTTTTTGTTGTTCTTCCGTTCCGTTCCGTTTCGAATCCTTTATCAAGTGAACACGTTATTTTATTGTAGCGTTTGCCTTCAAGAAGAGGAAAATGCCAAGTCAAAATTCTTGGCTTCTTGGACTCTCAGGGGAGGCCAAATAATAATTTGGGAAAAGGCAGGAAAAAGGGAACAGCAAAAGGAATAAACAAGCAAAAAAGGGATTACATTTTCCACTTCCACTTCCACTTCCACTTTCTTCTTCTTCTTCTTATTCATTTTGTTGTAATTGTACTTGATATTGTTGTTGTTGGTTGTACATATTTTCTTTTTGTTTGTATGAATTCTGCTGAAAGGACAATTTCCGACTTTATTACTTAGACACACACAAACACATACTAGAATCATACTACACTACACAGACACACACACAAACACATACACAAACACACACATACACACTCATAGATAGACAGACAGACACACATTTATGAAGAAATTGAGTTTTTGGACTTGAATAAAATTTGAAATTTCTGTCACTTGTTTGGCTGGTAGTATGATAGTATTGTCCTTTTTAATCCTGTTTCTTATTTGCCTGCTTCCTGGTACTTTTTTGTTTCCTTCTTTGTTGGTTTGCTTGCTTAGTCATGAAATTGTGTTGCTGTTGCTGTTGCTGTTGCTGCTGTTTCTGTTACTGTTTTCGTTGTACGTGCAATCAACAAGTGAAAATGTAAATTTGATTATTTATGAAGCGTTTTAAATAAATTTGCTTACTCGCTCAATGACAACTTTAAAGGCAAAAACATGGACGACGAGGATTCTTTCGTTTCGGTTTGTTTTCCTCCTTTGATTATTCTACATTTTCCCTTGTTCTGTTGTTATGTTGTTGTCGGTTTGGTTGGTGGTTTGGTTAGTTCGGTCTTTTGTTTGGCTTTGTGGGATTATTTTGCAATATTTATGAACAGGTAACACAAATACAGCAATTCTTTTGTCTTTGTCGAAGTGACCTATCAACTTAAGTATACCGTAGAAGTCATCAGATCAGCAAAGCGTTGTGAATCAATTATTTATAAGTACCTTATAACCATTTCTATTTATGTATGTAAATTAATCTTCAATTTAAAAGATATTTCACACAAAATGTTATGGCAAGTAATGTTAGTAGAGTAGTAGGAGAAATACTCGTATATTATATTTCATTTAAATTGGTTCTTTGATTGTTATGAGAATTGAATTCCATACCAAACTAAAGACCAAAATAAAAAGTATCTACATATGATAAGTTAAAAACAATGAAATAAGATACTTCGTAACAATGTACACGTGATACACTTAAATTCAGATGACAAAAATTATGGAACATATTGTACTATCAAATTCTGAGAATTTTAAACTCCAGAATTGTGAGAATGGTGTGTGATTTTACATTGTTTTGCACAACAAGCAATTTTATAATTAAGTGAGATATGATTAGGGGCATAGGATATAATAAAATATAATCTTACTGTCGAATCTCGTAAAACACGGTTAATTCGTTCAGGGACTCCGTAATAGAAGTTTCAAAACCAATATAAACTGAAATGTCATTTTACACAAATTCAACATTTTTCTCTAACGATGAATTCGCTTTCAGCTCTTATCCATATCTCCATAATTGCAAGGTATATAAAAAACCAATTATTCTTTTTTTAATATTTGTTGCTTAACACTCACCTTAATTTTGCTTTTAGTTTATTGAGAACTACGAACTACGAACTGCGTACAAATCAAAATTTAAAGAAATTAGGGGAATCACAGAAATCCATTTTATAATATTATAATTAGCATTATAGCGTCACAATTATTTCCAACAATAGATACATTGCATGATTTACATTCTAGTTAAATTTAAATAACATTATTTTGATTTGAATCAGAATGTGGGTAAAGTGGCAGCATTTTATTCTTCTCTTAATTCGGTGAATGCATAGACATATATGAGCCTAACAAGGGCAGACCCTTCTCTCAATGATTACTGATCTGGTCTTGATTCAAGAATGTTTTAGGATTTCATATTTGTACAACCAACTGAGACTATTCAAAAAGAACTGCGTGTCAGAAACAACTTTATTTGAATTATTTTTCTTGTGTCTTATTACTATGAATTTGGTTTTACTCTCTTGGATGACTATTTAGTATTTCAATAAGCCTCAGTGTAATAGTTTGGTGTTGATGATTGTTTGGTCGGTCAGTCGGTCTGGGAATCATAAATATTTCTCTGTATCATCATGAAGCCACTTAAAAGAATTCATTCTTGGAGCTCAAAATCATTACATTACTTCTGCTTCTTGTGGCTTCGCTTTATCTTATTTCTTCAATGACTCCATAGCATATCGTATACATTAAGTTTTATTCTTATGCTTATCTTTCCTCATTGGAATTTTCCCATTATTTTTCATCTTCAATATGCACCTCCTACTCCTTGGTGGTAGTTTTCTTTATGAAAGTGTACTACTGTTCATGTTCTATCCTTGTGCTCATCTTTATGGTCCTCCATTCTGTTCTAATTTCAATATGCACCTCAACAATTTCTTCATCATCCTTCAGTTCCATCATTTCCACTTTTCCTTACTCCTTTCTTATTGTTCTATTTTATGTTCTTCTTTATCATGTTCCTCCTTTGAGTTTCCGCCAATAAAACTTTAGCATAAAGTCCATGCCATCCATATAGTTTTTCTTTCTTAAAAACCTTTAGCTTCTACTTTATTACACCACCTTTTGATGGTTATTTCTCGTTCTTCCTTCACCCGCTTTTTTTTTGCTTTTCATTACCTCAAGATGTCCTTCTTTGTGTTCATTTATATTTCTCATTCTTTTCGCCGTTTATCATTCTTTTTATTCTTGTGCTTTGCTGGATGTTGTCATTTTAATTCTTTGTTTTTGATGCTCGTTGCTGTTCCGCTTCCTCCGCTTTTCTTTGGGTTTATTTGATTATATTATTTGTTTTCGTCGTCTTAGCTTCTCGCTTTCGATACTTGATGATTTTTGGTTTTACCTTATTTATTTGGCTTTCCTTTTCTTATTCTTATTATTTTTGCTTGATTAAAATTCAATAGGATTAAAGCGAATTTATTTGAATGAAATGATTTTCTGCTTTCTTTGCTTTGACTTTTACTTTGCCAACAACTTGCCTTGTTTCCTTCTTTCTTTCCCTCGCTTACTTACGTTCTCCGTGTATTTTTTTTTTTTTTTTTTTATGACTTTCATTTCGGTTACACGGTCTTTGATTTCCCCTTTTGTGCCTAAGTAATTGTAATTCTCCTTGGCAGAGATTTTGTTGTTGTTTTCATACATTTTGCTTTGTCGCAGACACTCGATTTGTGCTTCCTTTTAGTTTTCAGTTGCTATGCCAAATTTTCTTCATCTTTCTGTATGTGCACATTCCTGTATCTGTGTGCGAATGTGCAATAGTGTGTGAGTGTGTGTGTGTGAAAATGTCAAGTAAATATTTTTACATATTCGTTGTTAGAGTTTCTGCTCAAACATACAGTGCGTATGCGTAATTTAAGTTTTTCTCTTGCTGTAATTACCTTACCCTACGACAATATAAAAAAAAAGAAAAGAAACGAAGAAATTGAATGGAAAGCAACGAGAACAATAAGAACATAACTCTGCCTGACTGTGACTGACTTAATGAATAAATGAATGAATGAGACTCTGAGTGACTGAGCAACTGAGTGAGTAAGTAATTAAGTGACTGTTACCTGCTGCTTGGATGGAGGATGCTGATATATGTAATTTGTGTTCCTTAGGCTTTACACTTAATACGTGGTGCTTTATTTATTTAAAAAGATTTCTGCGTAATAAATTAATTTCAAAATAATTGTAGAGTTCTTTATGTATTTGAGTAGAAGTGAGTTGCGCGAACTTTCACGCAATAGTCTGGCCCAGGTCACAGTTAAAACTGAATAAATAAAACTTAGGCACGAGCACAAATTACCAGGAGAGAAAAATGAAAAGAAAACAAACAAACAAAAAAAAAGTTACCTTCGGCTATTGCGAATCTGTTATCACGCTTCACGTTTTTGACTAACCTTCTATATTGAGAAACACATAATACATTATTGATTTGGCTTATGTGTGGGGTAGAGTCAGCATTGTATGGTCAGACGCTTATAGTTTCCAAATCTTAGTTCATGAATTTGAATTTGATACCCCTTCTAGTAGTCTGACTAGGCTGATTCCAGCAAATGTACAGCGTTTGGTTAAAAGAAAAGTGAGGAACTAGTTTGCATATATACAGAGAGATAGCGATAATGCCTAAGCCAACACATCTCGTCGAGCTGATCAAAAATATATATAGGTACAAACATTAAGCGGTCTCCGATGTCTCCTTCTGTTCGTTACAAACTTCATGACAAACATATAATACAATACATACATTCACTGCCTGAAGAGGGTAAAAAACCAATAGAATCGAATAGAATAGAGATTGAAAATTTGATACAAATAAAAAAAAAAAATTAAGATGGACTAACTTTATCTACGAAATTGATCAAAAAGAGAGTTTAAGTTGAATATCATCATAGAGTAGAAAAGACATAGGGTCTGCACAGCGACTTAGAACAAATGTTACTTTCAAGGGAGATAATGATAGATGGATATAACAGAACAGGTACTTTCAAGGTTTCGGTTTTAAAATCATATTTTTCCTCTTGTTGATACATAGTTGAGCTTGGAAATCTCATGCTTGGCTAGAAATATCTTAACAGAAAATTTATGTGTGGACGATACGTAATTCAATAGTTTTCGAAGGTCTGATTGAATTATCAATATTTTAATATTTATTTTAATTTTTTGAATTAATAAGTCAAGCTATTCATATTGGTAACGATTTAATATAGTTTAAGTATAGTGATGATTCGAAACATTTAAGAAACTAATGTGTCTATAAAATCGGGTTATGCACACATATTTGCCTATTCAAATTTGTTTTTCTTTTTCGTCATAAACTTTTTTCGTTAATTACGAATATAACTGTTGGTAACTTTTAAGGATTTATTACTGTTTTTCCTTGACAAAGTCACAAAATTGAGTTGGAATAGGGACAGAGGTGATAACTTTAGTTTACGACTAATTATGTGTGCTGCAGATCACGGGGAAGCCTTTACGTCGAAGGAAAGGGGCAATATATTGATTTCTGTTGGGCTAAGTATATTAAAATCAGAATGCAGAAAACGATTTAAAAAAGCAATACTTTTATGCCAATATTTCTTACACATTCAGTTACTGCTTTTGAAGGTCAACGACTCTTCAACTCACACTCTTCTGCATCAAGGATTCTTTCTAACTCTACTAATGTGCTGTGTAATAATACTCGTCACGTTTTTGCTAGCAATCATAAGACATGGAGTAGCAAATTGAAGTATCACAATTTGAACCATGAACTGCAAACAGAAGCATTGCTTTTGTATTGACTCAATGTGGTCTTGTTTGTATATTGGGGGCTCCGACGCATTTGCGGACTAGGGAGATGAAAAGCTTGGTAGTGAAGGGATCATCTTTAGACCATCTTTTAATAAAGCCAAAAATACTCTTAGCTTTGAAGAAATATGATGGTCGAAACTCAGTTTAATACTTTGGAAATATTTTCGGATCATTATCATGAACTTTCCCATATGATAATGCCCCAATACATATCGATTGTGTGGTAATGAGCTGGGTTAACATTTAAAACGCAACCATTTTGGAGTGGATTCCTTATTCACCTAATCTCAATGTAATTGAGAATATGTGGGATAGCTTACAAGTAAAATGAATAGTTCTAGCAGACAGTTTCAAGATATAGGATAATTGGCAGAGCCGAAATAACATTGCACCTTATAAATTTATGTAATTCCCTTCATAACCGAATTTAAAAAGTAACTTTAAATATTATCAATTAAGCTTTAGTATGTGACTATAAACAAAGTTCCTGAAATATTTAGTTAGTAGAATAAAGTTCAGGTTTTCTCACTAAAAACTAACAACTAAAAACAGAGAGCAATTCTCTAAAGAAACGTTTACAACAAAAAAAAAAAAAACCTAGAAAACAACAATAATTTTCTGCTTGTGTAATAAAGAATTTAATATTGAATATTAAACAAATATTCTTTGTTTCTATTGTTTTTGTTTGCTTTTCGATATAGAAAACTAAAAACTCCACTCGATGTACGTTTTTGGTGCGTGCCAATGTAGTAATGTTGTTGTTGTTGATTGTACAATTTGTTTTCAAAACAAAAATACAAAAATGAAAACAAGTTAAAAATGCCTTTTGAAATACGCAAATTACTAATGAACGAATTTAGGAATGAAAAGATATAAAACGACAAATGCTTAATATGCCACAGTTTCTGTGTATCTGTTGCTTTCATGTTTTGGAAAAGTTGAAAAGCTAAACAAAAAAAAAAAATAAAATAAAATATCTGTGTGCTTAGCACTTACAAGCCCTTGATGTGAAACATCTTTGATTTCGGTAGAATAAAATTTTACATATGCGTAACCGTGTTCGCATCATATTGCAGTCGTTGGTTCATTGCGTTAAGCATCGGCTCACGGTGCCTGCACCAAAGGGAAACATACATTTGAACCTCTCTATAACGAAGTCATATATAGCCAATTTTCAAAAAAAAAAGTAACCATTCATTAATTTTATTTCATATTTTATTAAGCTTATTGAGCTTTGTTCTTCTGGCAATTAATTGTTATAGTTATAAACAGTTTATAAAAGAATTAAAAAAAAAAAATGTGAAAGCGATCCAGCTCTGAAATGGCTTTAAACCTTTGAAATATGCACCATGAGCTGATGCTTAACATATTGAACAAACGGCTGAGTTTTCCAATAAAATCCTAAAAGGTACAAAACGCGGATGCCTGTTACAAAGGTGCACATTGATATGCCTATGACTAATGAAAAATTCATGAATTTTATTTCATATTCATGGTGTGGCCAGCCACCTGGTACCCACGCACGATGAAACCATATGATGCGAAGTAAATGACGAAACTCTTTACTCTACCGAAAGCAAAGCTGTTTCACACAAAAAAAAAAATAAAAAAAAATCTACAAATGGAAATGTTTTATTAAATTACTTGATTTGCATATTTCACTTTCCGTGTGAATTTTCTTGTTTACAATTTAGCAATTTTCAGTAGCAGCAGGAGAGTAGCAACAAATTTGCATACATGAAAATATGAAAACAGATACGCTCACATATTAGGACAGACCAAATATAACCTACACACATATGGCGGCACAGTATTTGTCTTTAACATTTTTGGCATAAATATTTCTAAGTATCAAAGAAATTAATTTAACTTCTAGAAAATAAAGTTTCTGGATATTTGAAATGGAAAATTGAACTTTTAATTGATTATTTTCTTTATCTTGAATAATTAGTCAAGGCCACGTAGGTATTAGACAGGGTTCAGTTAATAGTGTCTGTATTCAAGTTAATTCAAAGAAATCTTACAATTCTTTTTAAGTAATACTAATGAAAGTCTTTAAATTTTAGTAAACACATTTTATATGTATTTATCATATCATTTATGTTTATAAATCGATTATTTTGTCCATTAACTTCGTAGTTCATGTTTAATTTTGTTTCTGTTTGTATGTACGAGTATGTGTTGCAAGTGAAATATTTGAATAAATACAATACAAGAAAACATGTGTGTGTAGGGTGTTAAATGTTTAGTAAAACTGTTGCAAATTTTATAAGTTCTTCTTTTATTTTTACATTACGCATCAACAGATTGCTGCTTAAGATACAAGTGAACAATCAAACGAACAACAAACGTACGAAAGAAGGAATAAACTCAATAAAAACTATAAAAAAAAAAAAAAATGAAAGAAAGAAATATCTATCATAAGATATAGTTTTCTCTATGCTTATGATTGTATCTATCTATCTATTGTATATAATATACAATATGTTTGTGCATATGAGTACGTATGCATTGCTTTCCTTACTATTTTAAATACAAATGTGCTTACGTTGACAGTTTATAAATTGTTGTTGTTGTTGTAATAACAAAAAAAAAAATAAATAAATAAAACAACAGCATCATCATCATCACCATCATCATCATCATCACCATCATCATAAGTATGTTATTATTAAAAGAAGTGTGACTATATAATAATGGGACTGATGCTTCTAAAGTAAAACAACGCATACGCCGAATGACGTGACACAATTATCACAATTGTTAAATAGAGTTGAAAATCTTCATAAGAAGCTTATACAATATAAATTGCTACCGCAAAATAATATTTCATTCGGAAAAGTACAAACAAATGACAATGAATGTCCACTTGATTGGTTGAAGGATGAAGCACCAAGATGCAAGGCAGTGGATGCATTCCCAAATCAGTCATTGATGCAATTTGATCTGCTCATCGATTAGCGGCTATTCATGTGATTGATGATATTGTAAGATTTTAGAAAGGATATAAGGGAAATTTTATAAAACAACGGAAAGCAAAACATCACCTGATCTAATACCATGTGTATGTAAGTTTATTAAAATAAGTATAAAATGTAAGTCAATGATGATATGACAAAGGTAATAGTAATATAAAAAAAAAAAAAAAATATAAAATAAAATGTCCAAGACTCACTAAATATTTCGAATGGATTGGAATTCCAAAACATTATTTTTGGTATAATGAAGTGTATAATAACTAAATATGTTTAAATTAAAAAATACAAAAGAAAAATCTTTACATAATTTGTTTCGTTATTTTATAGCCACACCTTATCTCATATTATAAGTACATACATACAAATATTAGATTTTCTATTTTCTCCATCGCCAACATTTTTTTCTATTTTATGCTTGTTAGATACTCACATAGATGCACACATAGAAAAACAGAACTATTCCACTAACATGATATCATTCGCCAGTTGCCGCTTATGTTTTTGTTGGTAGTATAAAGTTGCTCTGCTTTTGAGGTTCAGTAAAGTAAAGTTCATGTTCTTCATACATGTAGTTAAGATCTTACTATTCTAAGTATTATTTTATTGTTGTTTAGGGGATATGAAAAGGTTTACTCAAAACAAGAAGAACAAAATGATGGTAATGGTGATGATGTTGATGATGATGATGATGATGAAAGATGAAGTCATTACTACAATTCCAATTTATTTTGCACACACACACAGAGAGATACACAAAGAAAAAAGTTGTTGCTTCGAATTTCAAACATATTTCCATTTTTCGATTTTATATTTTCTCTTTCTTCTCGCATTTGTCACATGCAACAGCTGCTGTTGTTGTTGCTGCTGCTGCAAGAGAAAGACAGGCGGACACGCGCACAAACAGACAGATAGACAGACAGATAGACAGACAGACAGGTTGCCATTGCCATTGGCATTTTGGCGTTTGTTCAACTTCAATTTAGATTACAAAGTCTTAGAATAACAGCAACATGCGACAATAAGAGCAACAATATCAACATGAATCTTGGTTGATCAATTTGTCAGTTTAATGTTTTCTTCGTTATTCGATTTCTTTTTTAATGGTTCTTCGCGTTGTTATTCTTGAAAATTGTCTCCTTCGAAAATGCGTTGGCTTATGCTTGGATGAGTCTTGTACTACTACTTATGTATTTGTATTTTTGTCTTTTTTAATATCAGTATCATTTTACACAGACTTATATGTTAAACTCAATGGAAATCCACTCAAAATTGGATAGATACACAGACTCGAGTATCACAATACTATAAAGTTCACACACATTTACTCATTTGGATGAAGTTTCCAATTCAAAAAGAGTATAAAAATTTAGCACCATTTTACTGATTCTTTTATATGAGTGAATTTTCAGTTTTCTTGGGTTCCAATACAAACATACCCATGCACGATATCCTGATAAATTACTAGATTTGTATACATGTTTATATTTATGTATATTTTCACTTTAATTTCCATTTTACAATAAATGAAAAAGATGAACTAAATAAATGAAAATAAAATTCAAGAACAATACGTGTGAACGGAAAGCAATTTATTTTCTATTTTAATGCAACTCAAGGGCCAAGTTGAAGTCGTCAAAATGAACTTATCTGCATACAAATAGATACATATATTCAAATTTACTGATCTATAGAGATTATTAAATGCATCAGATGCATATAATTGCACTCTATCAGATATAAATTAAAGTCGAAAGTTGTTTGATTAATGAAAAAATTTTAAATTCAATTGACATTTTTCTATATTTACTTGCTCTTGCTTCTTTTCATTTTAATATGTCTTTTATTTGATAAGATATAGATTTCTGTATATGTATTTATCATTCTATATTTTCTATGTCAAAATCTCAATGTTATAAGTTAAGGCAGACCTGTGTTATAACAGTAATAATATAATAATAATAATAATAATAATGTTTATGTTAAAGGTCATGACTGCGACGATTTGTCCTTTGTGGTGACTTGACTTCAGATTTCATTGTTATCCATTCAAGTTACGACGATGACGTCTTCTTGTAATTCTAATGATTTAATCATTTAAACTGCACACGCACAACTGAGCCTTTTGTACCTACACAATACCAATTCCCAGTAATACACCCAATCATCCTAACCCGAACGCCATCTTCAAACCCCCTTACCCAACCTTACCAAATCGAATAACTTACTGTGGTGTATACTCGTAGACATCATCATATTGCTGTATTGTCGTTGTTGCGTAATTGCATTGCAGCATGTAATTAGCTGAAAGTCACTATGGGAATGAAACTAAGTACTGTGAATTATACTATGGGGATATACTTAAACATTGGAGAGGAAAAGTACTACAATAGCATTATATCCTAATCGAGTTGATTTCATCAGCAGAGGCAACAAATGAAATTATTTTTCAAATTAAAATGCTCTTCAAATAAATTGAAAAATGCATTAGAAAATGACCCTTAATACTTACTAAATGAAAAAAAGAGACACTTTTGACTTTGAAAGGGCAACAGAAAGAAAGAGAAAAGGAAAAGCCAAAATTGATTTTATTATAAGGCTAAGAATTATACAGTTGTACATGGAGTTATGCAGGTTATACTATACTCATTCAACTCTGCTAAGTTAAATTGAAATTCAATTCAATTTGTATGACGACATCCAAATGTCAGGCGATGCATTGCGCAGACATCCAAAGGAATTCATGATTCAAGAGAATCATACTCGTCGAATATAGAAAAGAGACAAAGTCATCCTATGGTTAAGAATAGAAAAGATAGGAGGAATGGATGGATAAATGGATTAATGGATTAGTACTATGTTGGTTGTCCTACATATTTTAAAATTACTGTCAAGACAATCGCAGGCATTCGTGTGCTGCATGGCTAACTTGGATCACAAGTAAAGGGAGACCTCCCATATTTGAAAATTTTATTATATATCTAGACACTTTTCTTTTATATCTTGTATGTATCTTCTATGTACATATTTATTATGAAATACAATATCTTCTAACACCTAGAAGCAATAACAAAATTCATTATTACTTTTATTTACGTGATAAATTCTCATGGAAGCTTATGAACTTGTAACTCAATCTGTTTATACATTGCCAAATATTTGTGGATATAGTATTTTAATACATTGTAGCAGTAGTAGTAGTAGTCGTACGTATGTATGTGTGTATATACATATGTAGAAAAAATATTTATAGGTAGCTATAATGTCTGTGCACACGTTACGTATGAGTGATTTTAATTGGGGCCGCTTTAATGCATAATTTAGAATGTCGCTGCATATTTTCAATGTACTCATACATACAATACATACATTTAAAGTATTTACATTTATAAGAAATATATAAATATACACATATATGTATATAAAATATAAATTTATACACACACACAGAAATTCATATGCATATGGCTCATTTGAAAAGTTCTTGGCCTAAAAAAACTTCAAAAACTCAATATTCTTCTCTTAGTAGTCAACAATTACGGCTTTCATAATTGATCGTTATCTACAATATAAAAATTTGATCATTAAACCACTCACTATATACCATAATATCCTCAGATATTAATCAATTTATGCATTCTGACTTTAAACTGGATATTTTGTATCTTCTCCTAAATCTATTGAACAAAATTAAATAAACAAAAAGAAAAAAAAAAAAAAAAAATTTGAACCATCTTTCCTAGCATTTGCTTATTGCAAGCTTAAAATGTTTTAGGAAATTCAGGTGAATTCAAGAATTTACATTATCATGATAAAAATGAAAATGAAAATCTTCATTTTGCTTTATTTTATTCATTCTCATGGAGATTACAGGAGATACTAATCACACTTACCTCGTTTATTTATTGACTGTGTAGTATAAAGAAGAGTTCCAATTAGTGTTTAAATATTTCATAAACGAATATTTTATGTCATTTTATTTTTATATCTAAATCCTATTGCCGTCGTTGCTATTTAGTTTCATTCTTATTTTGTTTTCATACAATGATTTCTTCCAATTTGCGCAAAAGAGCATCAACAACAACAAAAAATAAAGAAATAATTATGAATGCCATTTTTTTTTTTTGATTCTTTTTATTTTCTTTCTATTATTAATTTAATAATAAAATGTTAAAGAAATTTTTTTTTGAAAATTAAAAACGAAATGGAAAAGATATTTTAACAATTTTCTGCAAGAAATTCAAATTAAAATTTGTTTGAAGAAAATTTCACCCACGACCGAAATTTGTTTGTTTGTTTTCTTATTCTAAGTCTTTTGCAGATATTTTGTGCAAATGATTGAATGAAATGAGTGAGTGACTGACTGAGTGAATGGGATGTGATACTTGCCGTGGTCGTTTGATCTACATTTGAATATCTTTAAAGAAAACTATTAAAAATATCCATAAAAGATAATTTCACTTTATTAATAGTCAGTCATCAGTAAAATAAACGACAAATCGTAAGGAAGGTCGCATTTAAAATTTCATTTGCACAATTATGATTCTTTTTTTTTTTTTTTTTGTTTTTTTGGCAAGAATTTGTATTTCCTACAAGAATATGTATAGGATATAGGATGGGATAGACAGGTTGCTCTCTAGAATATTTAAAGATCATAATTTTGCGGTCGTTAGACCTATGGAGCTTCTTTACTATGACATGGTGCCATTTCTTATACGTAGTAAATAAAATTTGAGTAGCCACAACTTTTGGTAATAAAAATCTAATTTCTTGTGTTATATTTCATTTTTAATTTGTGTGGCAAATAAAAAAAAAAAAAAAAATGCAACAAAGTTCAGACCAATGTATGTACGAGTATGTGCATGTCAAACCAACAATAATAGAGTGCTCAAAATTATGGCAATTACAATTAATTTTAATGTTTATTAGTGTGTTGAAACACTTGACATTAAATTGAAAATAGTATGATTGCGCCACATTTATTTTTTCTCCTTTGAAGATGGCGACATGCACATCAGTAAATTTAATGATCACTCCAAAGTAATTGTATTTTTTTTGTTTAGAAACAAACTCATGAAAAGGAAATGTTTAACTAAGAATAGAAACATTGTTGGAAGACAAAACTTGGCTGAATGGATACAAGAATATGATCATATTTAATATTAATAATGTCATTGTTTTGACATCATTTTACTGCTGCACATGATCACTATTTTGATATAACAAAAATAAATTCAGTCAGTACATGATCAATCCAAATGATTGTTAAAACAATTATGCATTTAAGAAATATCCCTGCATCATTCATTGACCAAAATAGTCAGTTATTATTTTGGATTTTATTTGTCATAGCTGAAGATAATAAGTATGCAAATATTTTCTTATAAAATATACAGAAATATATAGCACTGATCAACATTGATTTGATTTAACAATAATTTTAATTAAGAATAACCAGGAGGGAGGGGTCTGGGGCAGGCAAATGCAGCCTCGATATGTCTAATCCGCTTCTATGTTGAAATAATTTTCTTAATGTTCGTGTCATTTGATTTATGCCTCAGACGTCATAAATAAATTTTCCTTTATGAAGAACGACGACAGCACACCGCACGTCGAAATAACAACAACAAGAATGACGAAAATTCTGATGTCTCAAGTCTTCAGAAATGAAACGACGCCAACTACATAAATACGTAGCGCGAGTATATATATGCATATGATGAGTAGACTATACTATAAAGAACAAGACCTCGAAGATTATCCAAATAAAAAGTAAAGAAAGAAAAAAAAAAAAACAAAAAAAAAACACAAATTTAATTTAAAAAGATAATCATGACTACGTCAATGTAATGATAATGATAATCATCATGATGATGTGTCTGTTTATTTGAATGAAACAAAATCTTGCGACTATAACGGTACAACAACAAAAACGTTTAAGGTATCTTTATATAGAATCTCGAATGAAAATAATTCAAATAAAATATATAAATGCAATAAAAGTCAAAATTATTCGTTCTTACTATGTACAAAATGGAATAATGAATAAAACGACAAAATATTAACTTCAATTCACTGAATCCTATACATTTTGTACATCTCACATATCATACTTGTGATAATTGTCATTCATTAATTTGTGAAATTCGGTTTGAATATCTTAAGAACATTTTCTAATTTATAGGCTAGGCTTAATAACCCCTGAAAGATCAATTAGCAATAACACATATAGTTAAATAAACATGTCGAGGCATTTAGAAATTCTGTCAGCTCTATTCAGAGACCTGAGAGTATGTAAACTTTCGGAGCTGGAGTGCCCCAGGAGTTTAAAGCGTGTTCGTGTTCTATGTTTCGTTCAAAGTTGTATGTTTTCAGAGATTTTGATATAAATACTACATACTATTTGTCTCAATTGAGCTCTGACTGAAACTTATGTTAAGTCAAATTAATCATAGAACTAAGCCCATTTGAGGCTAGTACGAGTTGCGTCAAATGAAAAGGGAAACAAATTTTTGCCAAATCAAGTACTGACTTTTTGCAAAGAATACACTACATCAAAATACCTTCTAACTTCTAAGTCTCAATTGTTCCGGATTGAAACCAAAATTTCAACAGTGTTGTTATTTATATTTTTTATTTTAAATTTGGACTTATTTATTTGGATTTTTTTTTTTGTTTTGTTAAAGAAGAAGAAGATTTTCATAAATCACTATTCCAACCCAGTTGCTTTTATGACAGTAAAGTGTTTATTTTTTTTTTTAAATTTTTCAATTAAAATATTGTTCATGTATTCAACATATCTTCATCTCTTTGATGTCCTGTATTTTCCAGCTGTTTTAGTATTTTCGTTAATATTAATTTTATTTCTTTCCTTATAATTCATTGGTTCCTGTGGTGGTATAAAATTCTTTACATGTATTGTAATTTTGTTGTTCGCCGATATTGGTTTTTATATTGTAGTTTAGTCTCTGTATATTTTACATATTTTTGTTTATTTTTATTTTACGAATAATTTCTTTGGCATTTTTTATGGTTTCAGCCTTTCCATGGGCAGGAATGTCACTCAGCTGTGATGGAGAGAAATTCTGTTTCCTTCTTAATAAAAATGCATTATCCAAGTTTAACTTTAATGCATTTTCTCTTTCTAGACTTTATACGAGTTGCAAGAATAATCTTCAGACAATCGAAATAATTTTCCTTAGAATATTATAGTCAGGCAAGCTGCTCGCCACGAGGTTGAGTCATTGACACTGACATCGTACTTAAGATTCTTACACCTATAGGTCAAAAGCGAGAGACTGGGACACTTGTGATGGGATGTTCGTCCAAAAAACCTATTAAATTTAATAACATTGGATTTTGGAAAAAACTTAGTCATGCAATCAAAAATCAAACCCAAAATAAAGAGAACTCTTAAGCAAATTATAAATTGATTAGATTTGAATGATAGAAATGTTGCTATCGTAATGGTCTTCATTTTCATCACCTTCTTAAGACGGGATCGTTTCACTGGTCTTAGTGGTTGATATATCCACTTCTTTATATTCTTCACGGAAGTGAATAGTATTATAAGTTTGTCATGAAGTTTGTAACAGGCAGAAGGAGACAAAAAAAAAAAACACATGAAGTATATATGTATATTCTTGATCAGCTCAATTAGATGAATGTAAGTATGCAAACTAGTTTTGCGCTAGAGAGCTGAAATTTTGCACGAACCTTTCTTTTTACTATACGCAAAAACTAGCGCAATCGGACTACTAAGGGGGAACCCCCGTACAAACCACCCATTTGAATTCATGTTCTCATTAGAAAAACTTTTTGTTTTTTGTCCTTTTGAACTGAAACTTGGACACTAGGGAGGGCACCTCCCATACGAATCCCGTGCATAGTCGAAGATAACCTTCTTTCTAGTTTTTATTTGTCAATCAACCTAAGCTTCTGTCAAATTATGAATGAATGAAAAAGAAAAGATTCAACAATGTTTGTACTAAATGAGGAACATTGCAATAAACCATTTCGGTTTTACTTGTAGTGCAAAACATTGGTCGCTCAAAATTTGTAACGTTTCCACCAAACGTTAGAACTTTTCTTCTTGGTTTTGGTGAAATTTCTTTATTTATTGAAAATTTTAATGATTTGTAATGGAAGTGAATTTGAAGTTATAATGAAGTTCCAAACTAAGTTAATCTATCCAATAAATTGAAGATTTTAATTTTCTTGCTCAGTTAATTAAAATGTTTGGTAACGTAATTTGTAAGCACACAAACCTTTTGTTGTCCTATTTATCTATCTTTAGGCATCTACAAAACAATCTTCTGCGAACTTGTTGTTATCGACAATAAAAGTAGTGTACATATTTTCTTATATGCCTCCTACTTAATACAACCAACCAAATAAGCAACGAACTAAAAACTCTTTAAGAAAGAAATTGGGATTAAAAGTGATGAGCAAAAACAAACCTCATTTATATAATGACTTTGGATGAGTGTAGGAGGTGATTGAGTAGAACCAAACAGCACCAAAAAGAATAAAAACAAGACTTATTCTTTTTATTATATAAAGCGGGCAGAAATTGCCGATGGATGTCATAGAATAATAAACCTAACATAATGGAAGAGAACAAAACAGAACAGAACAGAACAGAACAGAACAGAACAGAACAGATGATTGAAGGAAGCATCTAGTACCAAAATTAAAGTTAGTTGGGAAACAGGGAGAACTTTTAAATAAGATACTACGTGTCATGGTTTATTCTTAGGAGGCAACCATTATTTGCAGTCAACTTATAAGCGGACGCGTTTTAAGCTTACATAAGCTGATGGGATTCTTTTTTGCCGGTTCAATGTGCACGGGGGTCATACTTACATTCTGGAAGTGTGTGTGTGTGTGTGTGTGTGTTTGATGAGAGAAAAATTATATGAGAGAAGGATAAGTTAAGAAAATACTGGGTGGGCAGAGGTTAGGGTTAAAATAAGTATAAACATTGTTCGCTCTCTGAATTTCACTCTCATTTCAGCAAATTCATGTGAGAGTTTGCAATCTTTTTTTATTTATTGATGACAATCACAATGCCCCCATATACCTTAGATCATACGGCAAAATTTTGTAATCCTTCAAGGAGTGAAATTTCTTTTAAAAGTCGAGAGAGCAAAGACATAAATGAATGACCATAAAACATCTGTGTTGCACTGTTTTGAGTTGAATTATACTAAGTATAGAATGAGTATTCTTTGCAAACGAGTGAAAACAGAAATACTCTCAAATTCTAGTTGATGGTGATGATGATGATAGTGCGCAAGCGTCATTCATACAGATATGAGTGAGTTCTACAATTGAGAGAACTCAACTCGTATGTGCCTTTATCAGGTGAATGATTTCACCTGGTTGAGGCAATGTGTATGCACTTTTTTACTTTAAAAGTACTTATGTACTTGAATCTTAAATTCTATTATATTTAAGTTCATTTAGTACAATGCAACAATAATTTTCAAAGCATCAAATATATATACCTATTTGTGTTTGTGTGTGTGTGTGTGTGTGTGTATGTTTAGTTTAAAGTTTCTCTAATGATTGCTAAGAGTATCTTCACATTATGCATATGAAAAGTACTTGTGAAAATTTAACGAACATTAATCATAAACGTACTTACAAATTGCAGACAATTTCAATCTTTACAATATTTTAAAAGGCTGATATTATATTGTACTAGTACGAACTTATATGACTAATGTATTAGAAAAGAATGCAGACTTGTTGAATTTGTATTTGCTTTTGTATTCTAAATAAGTTGATATACTTTTCAGAGTTGCAGATTGATTCATTGTATTCAAAGTTTATCAAGTAAATTTATCATAATAGTTTGAATATATTTATATTTATGTTGACACTTTGAATGTATGCAATGTATGAGACAAAATCAAAATAAAAACAAATGTTGGACCATTTATTTAAAAGATTATTGTTTTGTTGAAATTGGCTTTTTTTTTTCATTCTCTGACAAATCACAAGCCACAAAAGCCAGTACATAAAGATGTGTCCTATTCAAGAAACTTTTCAATAGTTTGAGCTTTTCCAAAGCCAACAATTTTTTAATAATTCGGATCTTGTGAGGTAAATTATCGTCTACGTCATTCACAAGAGGGATTTAAGTCTTCAGTGCACAGATGAACACTCATATGTAAAAGAAAATTTATTTATATCTTTGCATTCTGAACAATCTGGAATGAATAGAAATTATAACATGTTATGACAACTTGTTGTAGATATTATATTATTATTTAGTTTTAAAAGTACCGATAACTAGACGGTTCACCTGTTACTTTCTATTGGTAGTCAGTCGCCTATGCTTAAATCGTTGCAGTCTCCCTTACTTTTGAAGTTGAAGTGTCCTAAGACTTGTGGAAAATCATAGTTTTTGTTTTTTATAATCAATATTCAAAGATTATTTACGTATTTTTGTGTGAGTTCAGGATTTGTCATTTTAATTGCAATTTTTTTGTCCTTAGTAATACGAGTGATTTAAGAAATGAGTGAATATAATGATGTCCACATTGATTAGTTGAGTGACTTTCGATTGGTATTTATCGTATGAGATCATATTTTATCGAATGTGGAAAACTGTCAACACTTCTGAAAATAATTGTGATTGACATAATGAGGGAAATCGAGATGAGCTTAGTTTCTTACTAGTTTCATAAACTCTTAAGTTAACCAAATTAACCAAAATGAGTTCACGAACCATGTACAAAAGTTAAGCACCGGCTTAATCAATATTTCATAAATTTGCTGTATATAGAAGAAGTTCTAGAAATATAATTTCAAAATTGGTAAATTCTTAGTTTTCCTAGCTAAATTGTGTATCCATGAACAAAAGTCAAAGTTTTTAAAAAAAAAAATGTTAGTCTCTTCTCGTACTTCATAGAATACCATAGATAAACCGAGTGAAATTTCGAGATTTGGAATGGCTTATTGGGAAAATTGGTTTCTTTTGCTGTGCAACTGATACATATGTGCATATATGGTAAATATCTATTCCATACATCGAATATATTTGAAACATATATAGTCTTGTTCCTGACACCCTTGATTTTGTTTTTGGTTGGCTTATGTTTGTGTTGTTGTTGTTGTTGTTTGCTCTCATTGTTATTATTTGTTTCCTTTTCCTATTCTCCCATTTTTGTTTCTTTTATTGAAACAAATGATGAATGAATGAAATTTGTGCAACCACGACACAAATCGAAGTTAAAGCAAAATCAGTTAGGGTTAGCCATACGATAAAATGGAAACAAACATAGTAGAATGTGGAACTAGAAAAGCAAATGCATATCACATCACACACATGTGTATATACTATGACAAGTTAATTGAATAAATCGGCATTGAATGCAAGTTGTAGCGAAACACTATGAAAAAAGTTGATTATTATTTTTTTTTTTTTTGGAATTGTTCTTGTTTTTTTTTTTTTGTGTGATTTATATTTCTTGCCACCAAACTACAAACAAATCAAATAAAATCAAATAAAATATGGCAAGCAAATAGAATTGTGGCAATACAATAAATAAATACATTCATATATTTGTAGATACATTTGTATTTTATTAGGTTTCATACGAAATTGAAATATCAAAAATACTATAATATTGTATTTCTGTTTGTTATTTACTTTAGTTAAAGTTATTACTCATACGCAAGGCGTAACTGAATTCATTAGGTTAATCTACTGCCTGCTTGTTTTGCTTGTCTGATTCCTTAACTATGCAATTTAAGGAATGAATTAATTTATTTGGCTAACTCGTAATCGGTATCGTATCGATATCTAACAACGCCTTAGAGTCATTTAAGTCACTATTTCAATCTCATACGTATTCGTTAGGAATGAGTTTGAAACAAACTTTTTATATTCGATTTTCGTTACTTTTTACCTTCAAGCCGCCGCCAAAGGCTTGAAACTACTCAGACCGACAGACAGACAGACAGCAAGCCAAGCAGACTGGGATTTTATAATGTTTGATTAGAAGCTCTGCTGATTATTCCCGTTTTCTATAGATGTTAATAAAAAAAAGTATCATTCTGAAAGCTGATAGATGTTGGGTTAGACAATACGAGTTTCATTTTTGGTTCTCAGTTCTTGGCTGCTGGTTTTATTGTAGAGCACTTTATGAATAATTTTTTGTTTGACATTGCTTGGTTTTGGGTCAAATGTTTTACAAGGCAAACACACAAAAAATAAAGGCAAAAAATCTAGAAAAAAAAAAAACACAACGACCAATATTTCAAGGAGCAAAACCCAAAGAAAAGTAGCATGCAAACTTAGTCAAATAACAATTTTTTTCCCATTTGTTTTATGCCGTTTGCCTTGTTTTCTTCTTATTTTAGGTTTATTTTTTTGTAAAGAAGGAACACCTGAACTTTTTTATATATTTTTGTGTATATACATATATTAATATACATATACACATATATACATATTTTATATATACTTGTGGGTGTGTCTGATAAGGAACAAAAACTGGCATCTGGTAGACAGTTTAGTCAAAAGATGCTATTCAAGGAAAGTGTAGTATAGTGAAAGCAACAAGCAACGTCAAGTTATTGTCCTTTGTCTCTGCCTGTCAGTTTGTTGTCTTGTCTTTATGTCGTTTGTGATTGTTCACACTCTTGGTCCTCTATCACCATTCTTCATTTACTCTACGGTAAATGTAGCACAACCATATGCTCATCCAGAAATGTCTGCACCTTCGTTCTGTCATGTAACATGTCATCATCCCATTGCTTATCCAATTCGTTTTACTGTATTGTATTTTTTTTTTTTTATTCACTTGTGTATTTTTTCGTATTTCATTTTCATTTCACCTTTTCCTTATTGTTACTGGAATTGTTTTATGCAATTTCCTTCCTCTTTTGCTTTGTTGTTATATTCAGTTTAATAAGAAACGCAAATATTGGAAAATATCATTATTTTACTGTCACTTTGTCACGTTATAGTCTTTAGTCTAATTTGTTGTACAATTTTTCTTTTTCTGCCTAAAGTACTCTTCAACATTCTCTCTCTCTATGTCTCCCTCACCCTCACCCTCACCCTCATCCATCAATCCATCTGTATATGTATTCATCCATCTATTGGTTTATCCATTCATTCATCAATCTATTGATCCATCCTAGTCTGTGTTGCTGTTTATATAAAGGCTAACTATGTTTGCTTTATGTTCTTCGTTTCATTGCTTTCTTATTCAGTCCAGCCCAGTCCAGACCAGTTTAGTCATAGTTATTTATGAAAAACAACTCCACAAAATGAGAATGTTTTTATTTTAATGGATTGTCTTAGCCAAGAACGTGGTGCTTCATTCGTTGTTCGTCGTTCATCGTTCGTCGTTCATCATCAGCGGCAGTAACAGCAACAGCAGCATCATCAGTAACAGCAATCAGACAAGAACCATTTATGATAGTAAAAGGACGCAGCAATATGTTTCTTGAAACGTTTATCTTTTGCTTTCATGGTTTTACATGCTGCTTATATATCATTCTTTCTCTTTATCCCAGAAGGACATTTGGTTCAAATTTTAATCGAATTGCTTTGAATTGAGGATCTTAGCCATCTTGACATCTTCATTTCCATCATCATTATCATTATTTGCTTTTATTAGGATTTGAATCTACTTTTTATTGTTCATGCTTCCCTTCTGTACACAATAAATCCATAATATCATTACAAAAAGGGTTCATCGTTGTGATGCTTAAAGTAAATGAACAATCTTAGGAGCATTTGAGTCAACATCTGACGGATATCGAGCAACAACAATTTCCGTTTGACAAAACGTAAAAGATAAAAAAGGAGCAAAGAATTGAATGCAATAGTAAGAAATATACTTAGATTCATAGAATAATAGTGTGCAAAAAGCAAAAAGCAAAAAGCTTTATTTTAGTTAAAATTCAAACGAAAATATTCAACCATTGGCATAAACACATTATAATAAATACAATAACTCAGCTCAGCGTTAACGTTGGTTTTATACCAGCAAAAGTTTCATTTTTCTCTGCTTTTTTTATACTAAACGCAATTCCTATGTTAACTAATTTGTTCTCATCAAATGTGTTTTCATCAAATAGAAAACTGCTAAGCATTGTAAATTTCTATTGTAAATCCTCAGTAAATCGAAAATAGCATTCTCAATGTCATCATAGTACATGATTTGTAAGTAATGTATTTTTTGTGTGGTGAAAAGTGTCGTGGGCCATAGAAACACATACAACTGAACATTCATGAACTGGATTCAAAAATCATTAAAGATTTTTATATAGACTATATTTTATAGTCAAAACAATCAATCAGATATGTTAAATATGTTAAATGGAGAAAAGGACGCAAAAGTGAACAGCAATTATTTCTATTTCTGGGACACACTTGTTATCATTCGATTTACTTGAAATTCTACTTGGATAAAACAAACATCCAAAATTTATAATTACTGAGTGGATAATGAAAATAATTGTAATAAGTTTGTTACATAATATACTATTGTAAATATATTAATAAATAATATAGAAGAAATTCGCTATCCTCGTCTGTGTCTCTGTGTCTTCCAAACCACGCAAAGGATTTTGATACGGTTTTCACTATCTTTTAATGAATTTCTTACAGAATTTTGAAAGTTAGACAATTGATTTAATAATAAAAAATGTATATATTTACATTTCTAATGAGTAGTTGAAAGAAGAAGAGAAGAGTTATTTAAAAATGTATTCAGTGGCACTAAAGGCGCTAAAGCGCAGAGATGCATGATGGAAATGAAGTAAATTTTTGGAATTTTACAATTTGTGGTAAAAAATTTGTATCAATTCTTGTCCATTACTACAATATTGTTGTGATTTTGAATCACACCACCATTTAAGACAATCACACCATCATGGCCATTGATATACATCCCAGAATATTTTCTTTTTTTGAAACCAAGAATCCTCCATTGAATGTGAAGTTCGTCTTAGTTGTAACAGGAATAGATATAGATCTCAGAGAACCAGATCCATGAGGGCTTTGTTTTTTTTTTGTTGTTGTAAAATAACATTATCCTTTCGCTTTTATAGTTTCAATGTCTGTTGTCTGCAAAAATTGCTCTATTTTAAAATGGAAGGATAAATCTAAAGAAGGGAAAGTACGTTTAGAAGATATTCTTCCGCACTCGAACCTCTCTTTATCGTGTGAAGATAAGCGAGACGTTAATATTAATTAAAGAGTAGTTTTAACCTTAGATAAATAAATAAACTAAATATTAAAAATGCTCAACAGAGTTTAGTATATTTTTCCTAATCTACACTTATTGCGCCTATTGATTTATCATCATCTATCGATTCTTTCATTCATACATTCACTGATTCAGTGAAAAATCTAAAGTTCAAACCTGAGGGTTAAAATAAAAGCAACGCTGCAAACCAACTTTAAGTAGAAACAATATTTTGACTATGAAATATAAGGATTATTTTACATATTTATTGAGCGTTCCAAATAACAGGATTTCAAGAGGGTTGTGCCAAATACTTATAGAAAATGAAATGTTTGAAACATGAGAGGGATGATATAAAATAAGAGAAAATAGAGGAAAAGTAAAAAAACAAAATTTAAATGGAACATCATCATATTCTTTGAACATACAATTATATTTTATATATTGTAAAACGAGGTCTGTTTAAAAAGTAGGTTTTTTTTTTTGCAATTATAAATGTGCAACGTATTTTATATTTGTGTGCTTAGCGATGAGGGAAAAATTAATCAAAGAATCTGTAATAATTTTTTTGTGAAAAATAAAATTAATTGCTCCAAAGCCCTTTAAATTGCCTGTGATATCTTCCGAGTCTGCCTTGAGTACACAACAAACTCTTTACAGAAGGGAAAAAAGATGTTAATGGCGATGCCCGACCTGAACTCAACAACCGTTGAAAACGTTGAAGCAGTGAAGAATATTGATATTAGCGAAGTTGGTAAGGATGTCAGCATATCGCTTGGCTGTTGCCATGCAATTTTTTCTGAAGTTTTGGACATGAAACGTGTACCAGCAAAGTTTTTTCTGAATTGGCTAAATCTTGACCAAAAGAAACGTTGCATAAGCATTGATTTAACAAACCTTAACTAAGACATAGCATATAGTAAATATCTAATCGGTTGAATATTCATAATTATTGTTAGACTCATATAGTTTGAAACTAAATGACAAAGTGATTCCATTATAATACAATACTCATATAGTAGGGATTAATTAAAAATCATCCACTGACGCAGATATTGCTGTTCTAATGGGCTTCCAAAGTTTAATGCATTCTATTACATGGTTTTAAATAAAATTAATTTAGCATAAATTTTGTGAAATGTAAATACGTATATGTGAAATATATTATTCACTCGCATTTAAAATAAACCATGAAATGAACATCATATTTAAGGAGCTTTAAATTAACTAAAATATGTTTGTTGTTGAAGTTGTTTCTACAATTTTCTAATATACCAAAGTTGGAAAACATAAACAAATAAAAACTGAAATGAAAATGAAAATAAAATAAAATATTTAAATGCATGAATAAACAAACACAAAATGCATTAAACGAAAATATGGAAAATATTGTACAGAAGAGGCCAAAATCAGTAACAAAATAAAAAAAAATAAGGTTTGTGTAAAATATAAACGACCCAAATTTCAAGTTCCAGTTGCGCGAAATAATACACACACTTTTAATACCTGTAGTAGTTTTTTGTTGTATTCATGGCTTTCTCACTTTAAGGTAATAAATTTGTATCTGTAAATTATTTTAAATATTACATATTATTTTGGCAATTGAATTTTCTTGTTTCTCAATGTTAAAACATACATAATTTATTTTTATCTCACTCATGGATTCCTAGGTACATGTATCTTAGTTCTTTGTTTTATATGAGTGGTATTTCGTACGTATTGCGGTTAGAAAGAAGTAGAACTTCAGAGAAGAAATTTTGAAACATAAATGTTAAAATAATAAAACTAGAAATAAGTAAATAAATTAGCAAAAATGTGAATCCATAACATGTCAAGAAATTTGTATTATCAATGCTTGTAACTGACCAATTTTGTCCCATTCCACCATTTATTTAAGTTGTTTAATGGTCTCGTACTGTACTCAATGGATTCCCCACAAGTCCACAGTCCACAAAACCAAATAGCAGCAACAACAACACCGACAAAGCATCAACAACACAAGTAATTCGCGCACTTCCCTTCTCTACAGACGCTCCTCGGTCTTCAGCCACTTGGTCGCGCTCTTTGTAAAAACATACACCAACAAAGCATTTTTTATCTCTCTCTTACTCATGCATAGACATTCATTCTCTACTCTGCATTGTCTTGTGCGTCTCCACACTATGTCTCTGAAGCATCATCACATTTTGATTGCTGTCACATTTCAGTTTCATATTTTTTTGCGTTTACTTCCCTTCACTAAAGAAGTTTCACTTAAAAAAAAATATTGTACACAAATGTCCTGTTTGCTTATATTCTTAAATTATTCGCTAGTCGAGCTCAAAATGAATCAAAATGAAATTTCGAAAGTATAAGTGTCTGATGTATAGCCATTAAACTTAATTTTATTCAAATTCTTTGATCCATTTTTTTGGAGTATGCAAAAATCGAAGACGAGCCAAATTACGTGCAAGCAAAGCAGCTTACAAAAATAAACTAAACATTCAAAATCAGCATAAGTGAGGGACATCAGTACCAACATATTGCCATAAAAAACAAAAAAAAAATTGAATACACGTAGGCCGCGTAGATTCAAAATTCGCGATATGATTTGAACAGGCCTCGTAATATGTATTTTATTATCAGTTGACTTGGGGTTTCATCATTATTCTTTTGGAATCTGTAATTACAGTTTGAGACAATACCCATCTTAATCAAGTGGTAACTTAGTTTACAGTGACCACCGAAATGTCCGTAATGATCCAGGATCATTTTGTTTCTTACCTCTTTTGTGATAAACATTTTCCAGAAGAGCTTCCTGCAGTTGTGGTTAGGTTAGGTTACGTAGGCTGTAGTGGCTATTTCGCGAAATGGCCCAAATCATTGAAAACCTTTTCCCCGAGTGGCAGCAGGACAGATGAATACTAAGTGTTGAATACGTTCTGATTCTTCCTCATACCCACAGCTGCGACAGAAGTTCATGATGTGGAACATGCATCCTTTGGTCTATTAACCTAATTGCGCAGGAGGAGCTCAGAGGTCCATTTCGATTGGTAGCAAGGCCATTGTGTCCGGGCGACAATAGAGTCTGGATCGTTTGCCTACTGCATGCACTATAGCTCCCTATTTTTACATGTTCTTCAAGTATAAAATACTGTCGTGTAAAGATGTGCCATTATTTATAAATGCTGGTTTAATGAATTCTACAGATAAACATTCTATGAGGTTTCCGATGTCACTTTCAATACTTGACAAGCATGACGACATGTTTATAAAAACCGATTCACAACTCTATAAAATTGTGTCACACTACTTGTAATACTTGATTCCAACCAAAAAGAAAAAAGATATGAAATAATTTAAAAAGAAAACTAATTGAAACACATTTATTGGCTCATTTATTACGTAAAATGGTTCACTACTTTAAATTTAGAAGTCGAAATCGGACGATTAAAAAAAATATAAAACTACAAAGTATAAAAATATTATGATCGCGATGACAATTTCAGTGTTCCATCCATTGTTTTCTAATTCTTCAGACGAACGATTTTCTATATTAGCCTTGTTTTCACTATGGGGATGACATCGTTCAAGACAGAGAGTTGCTTTGTCATTTTTGTCAAAAATTTTGCGAAGGTCTATAATGCGTTGACGACCATTGTCACTCAAAATAACTTGTTGCTTCCCGGCACGACCACAGATTCTTGTCCCAACATTGTTTTCTTACTCTTCATACACCCGGCAAAGTTCGCGTACGCGGCTACGTCCAATGTGGATTATATCATTTTTTTTCTTGTTTGCGCCAACGTACTCCATCACTGCCAACTGCTCGCCACCATTAACACGCCCTCCATCGAAAAAACTCTCACAGCAATTAGCTCCTGCCTGACCACGCCGAATTTCCGAGTTTGGCATATGAGTCTCGTTATTACAACCATCTCCAATTTGTTTAACCTCCCAGGTAAAATCGCACTGGCGATCATATTCTGGCTGCAACGCATTATTGGTACGACTCCCGTTGTGTGTTTCTTGGTTACACATAACCTCTATGTCTTGCTTCTGGTCACAACCCGAGCCAATGTTACGATCGGGCTGTTCGTTTTCATTATCTTGTTTAGCCAATTTAATTTGGTCTGGCTGGGTATGTTCTATACCCCCAAGAAAATTATGTCCAGCATTGTGTTTTTTTAACATTCCATTGTGCCCATTAGCATCGTTCATTTTTTCTTCCAATGGACTTTTTTAAAGCCTTTGTAACGACACAAAAGATTAAATTTTATTTTCCTGAGATCTATGACTGTTTCTGTTCTATAAAAATATTGTAGATAAACCTAAACTAAAATTTGACATTAAATTAATGTTTCAGACTCAGGAACGCCTCCTTAAACTGATAATTTAAATAACGAATAGATTCAGCTTAACTCTAGGTTGGCATTCCCAAATTAGGATATAACTTTTATTTTTCTAGCAGCCCGCTTCGGTTTCTATCTTTATACAGAATTGATTATAATAATAGTTTTTTGAAAAACAAATGAATAGTAATGAACCAAGTTGCATATTTTTTAAAAAATACTATATTAGGTTTTGGTTATGCGGCAGATAATCGAATCGAATCAAAACAAGAAAGAACGTTATCTTCGACTATGCATAAGATGAAATACTCTTCACGGGACGCAGAGAATGTTTCATTGTAGTATTCAAATGGGTTCTGGTTCCGACAAATGTCCTGCGCCTGTGTTAGAAACTGATAGTGTCCAAGTTTTAGTCCGATAAGGCAAAAATCAAAAAGTTTTTCACATAAGAACTTGAATTTTAATGGGGGTTTGTATGGGAAGTACCCTCCCTGGTATTCCGAACAAACTGAAATTTCGTCAGTGCCCCCAACCACCCAAATTTCAAGAGCGTGGGATTACTGGATCGTAAAGCTGCAATACAAACCAAAATGTTCTTCTATGAATACCCCTTTAAGTTTTCAAAAATATTTCAGTTTTAATATTTCTTGCCGATGCCCAGATAGAGCTACATATTCTGTGAAAATTCTTCTTTCTAGCTTAGACGGTTCATGAGATATGAGCCGAGGACGGACGGACGGACAACGAAGTCTCTGCAATAGAGTTTCCGTTTGGTACCCTTTTGGTACGGAACCCTAAAAATGACGTGGCACATGGATTAAGCATGAGTAAATTAGATGCTGACTGAGAACATGTATTTAACGAAGAACTGTGTTAGGAACAGATCAAGTACTTGATAAGGAGTGAAGGTCTGATGTATTTCTATCCTTCTTTAAAATGAACTTACAGTGTGGTCCCAAAATTACTCGACGTAGCCCAAAAACACTTATCAGTTTTTTAAAAATATCTTCTTCTCTCTACATAGTCTCCTTTTAGTTCGATGTGCTTTTCACAAGTTCAATACGTTGGGATCATCAAAATTACCATGAATCGGTTATCCTACCTTTTCATTTTTGGCAAATCTTTTAGCATCGAACCATTTGTTTAAATTTGGAAATAGGAAATAAGCTAAGGGAACAATATCTGGCGAATTGGGTAAGTGAGGAAGCAATTCGAACTATTATTTCGTTGATTTTAGCCAATGTGACAAAATTTACATATTACACGCCGTTGATTGTTTTTTCCTTTGAAAATATTGTAAATGTAAATTATTCCTCGATCATCCCATCCCCAAGGTGACACCAACACTTTGCCTGCTGGTGGAACTGTCTTTGCCTTTTTTCATCAATTTTTGCCTATCAGTCCATTGTTTTGTCTGTTCCTTCGTGTCAGGTGTGAAGTGATGTTTATGAATCGACATAGATTTATTACCGTAAAACTTCGCCAAACCCTTGATTGAGACACCCTCACGACGCTGTTTGTGACAGGGTCCACCTTTGCAATCACAAGGCGTTAACTCAAGCAAATCTTGCTTCAAAATTAGGGATGCGCCGAGTAACACTTTTGCCGAGTAACGAGTACCGAGTTTTACTCGGCTCAATTTTTTTTCAACCGAGTACTCGGCCGAGTAACTCGGTTCTATCAAATTCCCATATCGCGCGCGTAAGCAAGTACAAGCAGGTTCGCGAGGGGAAGAGCGGAACTTGCAAAAGGTAAAGCTATATCAATAACTACTGATATTTGGACCTGCATGAATAACTTACTCGAATTCTTAAGCTACACCGCTCACTGGCTAGAATAGGAAATTGAGCTTCAGAGTGTTGCAGATATCACATTTTAGAGGACCCCACACGGCGGACAATATTCGATCAGTGCTTTCAGATTTATTCGTGAACTGGGATATTAATACTCGCATTCATCTTGTCTTGAGAGACAAAGGCCCCATGTGGTGAAAGCCATAATTGATAGTCAATATGTTGGCAAAGGATGCTATATACATACGCTGCAATTAGCCGTAAAAGCTTCGTTGAAGGAACAAAATGTAATCAACGTTATTGCCTCAGCTAGAAAAATTGTAGGCCACTTTAACCATTCTGCACTGGCACAAGAAAAACTGACCCTGATACAAAAAGAACTAAAACTGTCAGTGCACAAACTCGTGCAAGATGTTACCACAAGATGGAACAGTATAGCCAATCTACAACAATTAACTGAACGTCAATGGGAGATCCTACGGGAGTGCATTACATTACTCAAACCGTTCGAAAAAATTACTAAAATTACCGAAAAGAGACAAATATTATAGTTTGGCAACAAAATATATTGCTTTTCTTAAACAAAGTATACTCGGCATTCAAACCGAGTTATTCGGCCGAGTACGAGTATCAAAAAACCCACCGAGTACGCCGAGTACCGAGTATCAACCGAGTACTCGGCCTATCTCTATTCAAAATCATACAATTAGAAGCTGGTAGAAAGGTAAACCAGGGAATACTGAACTTTTCTTATTACATTATTATATATAAAATAGCTTCTAGGCTCTTGTCATTATGAAATTTTTTTTATAAAATAATTTAAAACATAAAATTTATAATATTAAAACTTTCATATAAATAAATATTAAAAATTTATAAAATCAAAAAAATAAGAGAATAAGTTAATAATAATAAACTTTATTAATTTATAAATTAATATTAAATAAATAATTTTTAAATTATAATAAAAAATTAAAATATTAATTTATATATTTTTCATATTTATTAATATAAATTTTCAAAAATAATAAATAATTCATTAAAAAACAAAAATAAAATAATAATTTTATAATTCAATATTAAATAAATAATTTTCAAATTACAATAAAAAATTAAAATATTAATTAATATATTATGTTTGAGCTGAACGCCATGGCAGCTATTGCTCTAATTTTTTTTCTAAGTAGTTTAAGAATTTATTTGTTAAACTACTTCTAATAATAAATAAATAAATATATTATGTTTACTAAATCAATGAGGTGGCAGGTTTTCTGGAAGCAGAATATCTCTTCTATATTGTATATTATTCTATAACGTTTACCATTGAACAAAAAAAATGGAAATGGATAGATAATACATAGTTTTCACGAAAACGCAGCATATAGAGTGTTACTATTGTATATGAGGGGCATGCAGATTCCATATTAAATTCGAACAAATATTTGGGTATGATATTCGATTGCAAACGTCCATGCAAGGAACACGTCAAGAAAATATACGAAGCAAATTACTAATATATAATCAAATATTGAAATCAGTAAGGAATTATGACGCCCAGCTATGATGGTGTCAAAGCACCAAAAACACAATCCAACAATATCAAATGAAAGTACTTAAAGGTATTGTTAAAGCACTATGGCATTGCAGAAGTGCTGATATTGAGCGCGACCTTGGAGTGAAATCTGTCAACGCAGAGATAACAAAAATTCCAGCGACACGTAAAAACAGGCAAATAATCATATATGTAAATGAATAAGCTTCCACTGTAACTGAAATCGCCGGGCTAATTAGGATGGCTCAAGCGCATCAAACACCGCGATAAAAACTTTACGAATTAGTTTATAATTAATTAATTATTGTTATAATATTAACTGTTTGTTAGACATTTGAAAAATATTGTATATGAAATAACTACAGTGAAAAACATGGAAACTGTATAATGAATAATGCATGATGACGATGGTTTGGAATACGTAAAAAATTCATTTTTGGCAACATTTGCTATGAAGATTATAGTCGTATGCGAGCATTTGTTTGATGGCTTTTCGAGGTAGGGGCTATTCTGATCCATCATCTTCATTTAAACATAACTTTTCTTTATTTTTTTTATCACAAGTCAAGTTAGCAAAGTTGCAGAAATAATACAAGTATATAGAGCAGCCCATTAACATAATATACGAGTATGTTATACTAGAATATAATATACCGTGCATGTATCTATATATTTAATCTGTGTGTGTATGGTATCATAAAACATGTCTGTGTATAGAGAAATGTGAGGGTATGTATGTGTTGTTTTGCCTCCTCTTCTTCTTATTTTTCATCTCACTCAATTTATTGTAAAATGTTAAAATTCACGAAGCGGAAATGTTTATTAGAGCGGAAATTGTTATTTTTAGTGTTTCATATATTGTTGTTGTTCTCGTTGCTGTTGTTGTTGTTTCTGTTTCAATATTTTATTGTTGTTTTTGTTTTTAAATACTGTTTTTATATTTTGGTATTGTTCATTAGTGTTTCGTTTTTGTTCAAGTTATTTATTTTTTTTATTTATAAAAATAAAGAAAATAAATTACCTCAAATCAAGTCAAACTTAAAATGTTCATCAAAATTGAGAAAAAAAAAAAAAAACAGAAAATGACCCAGCAAACTTTCGAAGACCCAACTTTAATCAGGACAAGTGAAAGATGGTTGCGGGAGGTATAAGGTTAAATAAGGGGCAAAGGGGCTGAATGATGATAAAAGAAGTTACATAATTTAGTAACTAAAGCAGGGATCGGCAAACTCTAACCAATCACTGCGAAATCATTACTTCGAGGAGTCCAGATGGATCAGTGTTTATTTTTTTTTTCTTTCAAATTTTAAACAAACATGCAAAGATTTTCATTTTTATAAAGGTACAAAACAATATTTTTATTGAAAATATCAATGGATGGATTATTGAAAGATATAAAGCTTCCATCTACAATAGAAATTCACGGAAAAAAGAAACAGTCACAAATATCAATTGTTGTTCATTAGGAATGATAAGATTTCTCATTACTTAAGTTATTTCTTGCTTGTTCATAATTATATTCTTGATTTCAATAAGAAATACGATATTAAATATCCACTTGAAATAGTCTAGAAGAACTGCTGCTGCTGCTGCTGCTGCATTTCGGAATCTCTAAAGAGACCGGCAGCTGCAATTTTAGAGTGAAATATAACCTTTGGATTACCCAAAGGCTTGTACAAAGGCTTACGTTATACAAGAATAAATTGAAGGAAAAAACGAAAGAATGAAAGAAAGTTGGTGGTGGTGAGCAGAAGAATGAAAAAGGTAAAAACACAACATTTTGCCTTATTTTGCTTATGTTTGCTTATTTGCTTGTATGTGCGGGTATCTATCTGTATGCGGGTATTTCAGCAAAGTAAACAATTAATTCCTAAATATTTAATGCGGCTTTTAATATGTGCCCGTATGTGTATGTGTATGCGCACGTATGTGTCAGTTTTAAGGGTAGTTAGGTAAATATGTAGGCGTGAGTATTTGTATTTATACTTAATAAAGGTGCAACTATAAACTGTAAAGAGATTTATTTCAACACGCACACACAGTCGCATAAGGACACACACAAACACATTATCAAAATAGTAAGATACTTACATACATGAAGTTGACTTGTACATATGTAGTAGCCAAGTCTGTCATCGCAATGTTAAGTGTTTTTAAGTATCATCGTCATCAACTTAATCGTTGTTATATTCTTTTTTTCTTTTATGAAAGAAATTCGAAATAAAATGTGAAATTTGAATAAAATCAAATAAATATACAATACAATAGATTAAAGAAAAACTCAAAAAGTTTTACACCTTTGCAATATATTTGATTGATAATTTGCCATTAAAATAAACTTCAATAGGCACATAGATACAACGCATTGTTGATTGTAGTGGTAAAAGCTCCGTGCGTTGGCAAATTGTATCGATTGCAGAAGACATCAAGGATTTCTGTAATCTTTTCACTAAGAACGTTGCTTCATTTTACCACTTGAATTATTTAAGTCAAGTCAAGTTGAATTCTGAAACATTTTGTTTTGCAAATCTTCAATTATATCATCTCCAGATCAAAGAGTTTTCACATATATTCATAACTTTCTGCATCCTTTCTTGATTCTCCTCTGTTTCTGAATTCATTTAGAATAGCTGATAACTTTATGAAATATCGACTGAAATTGCATGTCTATGAAGTCGAAAAGATTGTAATGTTATGATAAGAGCTTGTTGGATTATGTTCCAATCATTATAACACTACAAAGTGAAACACTAATGAGTTTAATTGATTGATTCATTTTATCTTAAAAAAATATAAGGCAAAAATTTCACATAAAATCTTCTTGGAATATGAAGTTCCAAATGGTAATTTGGAGATCTTGAAATAAAGTAGTTAAATTGCACATTTCAATTAAATTTTAAATTCTAATTCCAAAGCCGTTTTATTACAATTTTCTTGTTACACTTAATTTAAATGATCTATTTTATATTTTAAGAAGGAATAACATTGAATGGAATGAAAGACATAAATGTAAAAAGAAAATGTTACCATATAACATATGCTTTTATTTCGTAGTACTGCATTAATAATTTGGGATCCTTTCATCAGGATTCAAATTACTAGAACGTAAATTCATTTTGTCTAATGATTGATGTATTTCCAATCATCTGCGTTTCACCTTTTGAGAAACTAAAAGCTCCATGCCAAAAAGATTCTTAAAATATAGTTGATTATATAATGACGGATACAAAGAGGTGACGATACTAAATTACTACAGCTACAACAGCTTCCTCGTTCACGAAAAACGTCTACCATGAACAAATTGTTTCAAGTTTCTGAACAGATAGTAAGTAGTCGGTGAGTGTTCAAACAATGCGTAGGTACTTTAATTCATTGAATTTAGTTATTGTCAAAACACTTGTGTGAATATGTACGTGCATTGTCTTGATGAAAAGTTTTTGTTTTCTTCTGTAAAACAGGTATTTTTTTGTGAATTTTTTCCTCCAACTGATCCAACAGGTTACAATAATGTTCAGAGTTCATTGTTTTAACTTTGACAAGATAATCAATCAACAAAATCTCTTTTGCATTCCAAAAAAAAAAAAAAAACTAATGCCATAACCATTTTTGCCGATGGTTCTGACTTTATTTCTTTTCATTTCTTTTGGAGCTGAACAACCAGCTTCAGTTCACTGTAAAAATTCTTGTTTTAGTTTCAGCACATGGTGGTATGTATACCTAAGTCTCTTCTATAAATATAATACGACGCACAAAATATGTTTTATCTTGCATAAAATGCTTCAAATTGCGCTGAGAAATTTGTTTTCGATTTAGTTTTTCTTGAATTATTAATGAATGTGGCACTAACTTTCCCAACAGTTATTGCATATATAATTCCTCATGTAAAATATAGAGTCCTAGTTCATCTGAGATGCCTATGGTATCAGCAAATTTCCTGTTTAGTCAAACTTGGATATTTTTGAACAATATTGTACAGTTGCTCAATAATTTCAGGATTTCTTTTTGCACTTTTCCGACATCTACTCCGTGGTACATTTGCAATGCTTGTACGACCACGTATAAATTCTAAAATCAATCGATGCACAGTTGGAAATGAAGGAGCAGATTCCCTTAATACTGAAACAATTTTTTTTTTTTTGTGTATGAATTTCTGTTGTATGTTTCTGTTGTCACTGCACGATACTTGGTCCTTCCAAAAATAGACTGAACCATTCATTAAGTTCAAGTGGCTTGTAAACAGTCAATGAATTGATCAATCAAACTGTGTATTGAAATGATAGATGAAACGTTAAAGTGGCGTATAAATTTTGAATCCCCCCTACTGGTTAACAGGTGTCGCTTTCAATACTTCAAACCAACCTAAGTATTAGTTTAGTCAAAATTCGATAAAGTAATTGAAAATTTTGTAAAATATCTTAATTTTTTAAATTTTTCTTTATTTGCATTGATTCATTTGAGCTCCATTGATTTATAAATTAGTAAAATTTTTTACTGACTTGGAAATTATTTTATTTTAGAATAGGTTTTTTTTTTGTTTTGTTTTAATTATTGTATATAAGCAATACATTTTACACAACAAGTAGATGCTGACATATTTTTTCTCTAGACATGGTTTTCTTTTACTTTATTTATTGGTTATTATTGCAAATTAATGAGATTTTAAATGAGATTCAACGATTCATGAACCCCCCTAAGACTATGCGGTCTTTTCATTTTGCCGTAATAAAGACTCTTTGCTACTTAGGCCAACATCCTAGTTGAATTTCGAAAATCACTGAAATAAATCAATTCTTGACTTATTATCAGTACTGCGTTTGTGTAATAGTAGTGTGTATCTGCGCGTCTATTTTCAGTTCATTTTCAGACATTTAATGTTCATTAACATCAACACCAACACCAACATAATATTCCATTAATGCCATTAAATTGTTGATGGGCTCAATAAAACTTCTTGTTTAATGCTATTAAAATGTTTAAAATAAAATAAACAAAAACAAAAAAAAAAAAAAAAATGAAAATTAAAATGAAAATATTGAAAGATTTGCTGGTTGAATTTGGTTTTCGTTTTAGTTTATTGTTGTATTTTTGTTGTTGTCGTAAATTTGTATTATTATATCTGTTGCTGTTGCTGCTGATCTGTAAGGAATTTAAATTATTGTGGTGTTCATGGGTATCACTAAAACTCACTCCATAGAGTGAGTGGATGAGATACATTTCCCTAAGTTGGGAATTGGGGTGGTTTCGAAGAGGCGTTTAACTTTTGCTTTTCTTCATTCGTCGATGTTGACTTGGTTGTTTTAGGCAATTTTGTTTTTTGTTTTTGTGTAGCCTCCGGTTGTTTGCCAATTCATAATCATTCTTCTGCTCCCCTCCCTCCTCGCTTATCGCTTTTGCTTTTTGCACTTATTGCCTAGAGTCATTGTGTCAAAAATTTACTTTGCTTTGCTTAACTTGGTTGGGCTTTGTTTTTTATTTTTTTTTCCGTTTTCGTTATGTTGCAGTCACCGCCATGGAACACGAACTCAATTTGTTTGCTTTTATTAATGTTCAACTGAAATTTATCTTGTATCTGCTTCGGCAACGTGACGCATATCTAATAGCCAGAAAGTAGCATTTTCAATGCTACGACCGTCGTCCATAGATACATTTACATACAAATTAAATATGAAAGTAAAGGCAAATTTTCTCGCAAATAATGTGAGCAAAAAAAAAAATAAAGAAATGGAAATACAGCAACAAGAACTCAGCGAACATAGCATACCCTTCAAAAACATCCAAATCTAACATAATCCTTACACACATCATTATGATAATTTTCTGCATATTTTATTATAAAGTCTTGTTTTCGTAAATCATAAATATTGATATATTGAATGAATCTTTCTGGATAGATTCCATTTTTAAATTGCTATTGAGGGCAGATTCCATGTTACCAACTAAAGAGACCCTACCCCAGGGCTCCAATCCCCCTTTCATTCAGACATTTGAGTAGGCCTGTGTATTCTATCCTAACACAGAGAAAATGATGATCGATCTGAGTGTTGTTTAAATTTTGAATTATGCAAAAAGAAGTAACTGTGCAGCACATCAACCTGAGGTTCATGTTGGCGACTGATTCGACAGTTTGACTTATATGATGAATAGATTATGAAGGTTGCAAGAAATGATCTAATAGTAAAATACAAATCAATTTATCGCAAGACCTCAAAAATTAAGGGACTATTTCCTCAGGCAAAAAAAAAAAGAAAAACAAAAACAAAAAAAAAAAATAATCAAATACTCAAGAGAAATCAATTGATTGATTGATTACGTCCACAATGTTGGATCCCATATGAAGGGTTGGTTCTTTAATATTATATTATACATATTATGAGTTTCAAACGTGAGATAAAAGTTATGATATAACATTGTTTGCGAACGTTGGGAACTGTATACAACTGAAACTTGAAACTTCTAACAAACAATGGAGTTCATAAGGTAAAATAAGCATTTAATGACGACTATGATGACGATGACGAGCATGATAATAAGGATCATGATTATGAAGATGATGATGATTATGTATCGCCGAAAAGCGCAAAGGCGGAAGCTAAAATGGTTAAGAAGTTACGCTTAACTTTTGCTTTATTTCTTCTCTTCATTTCTTGTTTATTTAAAGTATAAAACTTTATTTACTTTTACAAGTTTCAAAGAAGAAAAACTTTCTTATTTTGTTTTAAAAAAGCAAAAAAGAAAAAAAAAACCCAAAAAAATCAAATGGAGAAAATATCTCAAAACTAATTTACATAAATCACACCTGTTCATGAAGACTCAATTTTTCCACTTTTCCATTCCGTTTTTCTTCTTCTTTTTTCTTTTCTTTTGTATTTTTAGGGTTCCGGACCCAAAGGGTACCAAAGGGAACCTTATTGCAGAGACTTCGTTGTCCGTCCGTATGGCAGCTATACGATCCAAAAATCTCACGATCTTAAAATTTGTGTGGTTGGTGACTATACATCAGAAACTTATACTGCCAAAATAGAAGTTTGATCGGAGCACTAGGGAGGGTACTTCCCATACAAACCCCCATTAAAATTTAGCTTCTTATTAGAAAAACTTTTTTGTTTTTTGTCCTATCGAATTGAAATTTAGACACTATAAGTTTCTGATATAGTCACGGTTCACTAGGGGGAGTAGCTCCCCTACAAACCCCAATCTGGTACGGAACCCACTATGTACGAGTCTGACTTGCACTTGGCACTTTTTGTTTTTTTTTTTTTGTTTTGTGCATCTTTCGCCTACCGTTTCCGTTTCCGTTTCCGCTACTGTTTTCGTTTCGTTGCTTCTGTTTTTATCATCATCTGTTTCTGTTATAGCATTGTCGTCCCATTTTCTCTTTCTTTCGCGTTATCGTTGTCCATTTTCTAAGCATTTTATGTATATTTTATTTAAAAAAGAAAATAAATGGTAGGAATGACCAACATCATCATCATAAAAGTATTACCAGCACCAGCACCAGCACCAACACCAACACCATCGAATTGGATGAAGAAGCGGAGCGAAGCAAAAGTGTGACATAACAATGAAGATAGATTAACCTTTAGTTCTCTTAGTGCCATTTACAAAAGTATTGGAAATTGAAATTTTTGTGAAGTTTTGGTTTTGAATCAAAATTATGAAATCAAATAGAAATGAAAATCATGGACATGTATCAAAGTCATATTGATATTCGCATTTCTTATTGTTAAGTGTAAAAAATCTTTCTAAAATAGTTTGAAATCTTAATTCGTTTGTTGCCACTCTTTACCTATGTAAGTAAATTCGTTATACATATATTTTGAAGTGAAACTTCTTTAGCGAAAATGAAATGTGACGAATATCAAAATATGACGATGTTATTATTATATTGGAGATTTTTAGGCAACTACAGTTAAAATGTCTCCGTGGCATAGTGGTTAGAGAGTAGGACTTGCAAACCAATGGTGGAGGTTCAAGTCCTGCACTGGGAATAATCTTTTTTTTTTTTGTAAGTGAAACTTTTTTAGCGAAGGGGAGTAAATCCAAAAAATATGAAACTGAAATGTGACGAAAATCAAAATTTGACGATGTTATTATGATATTGGAGCTATTTGGGCAAATACAATATGGACGTGAAACTTCTAAAGTAGATGGTCAAGCAATAATACAGATTATTGTAGTGTTTATATTGTTTCAATACAATACTTGTTCGTACGTTCTTTCGTAAAGTAAACACAACACATTTTGTATCTCTCTCTTACTCTTGCATAACCATTCTTTCGCTACGCTGCAGATGAGCCCACTTCCATATTATTGTGCTTATGAGAGTGAGGCGCACTACGTAAGGTTTTTTAAAACAGTTATAATTTAATTTACAAATTATTTCACTTTATTCTCTTACGCTCATAATATACAACATTTTAGTTAGACTTAGGACCTCTGGACTGGAAGAAATATGGTACCATTATAAGTATTTTCGTATTTATGGTACAAAACGCATAAAGTTCTAAAATAAGAGCGAAAAAGAAAAAAAAAAAAGAAGAAGAAAAGTGATCATTCAAGTCTATCACAAAGAAGAGAGAAAGAAGAAAGATGACTTTTTAAACATCTGGTCAGCGATGCCAAACATGCACCCCCATGTCATAATTTAAGGTAAATGATTTACGGTGCAAAACAGCAGTTTTCAGATTAACATTCCCTTTTTTTACGGCCAATGAGGTTAAATTTGGACTGAAGCGATTTTTTTTTTATTATATTTTTTATAACCTTTTTTTTATTTAGCCACCGTTGAATTGTTCGAGCCGGAATAATTCTTCCAAAATGTATTTTAATATGACTTAAATTACACTGGTCAACAAAAATCCAGTTTCTCTATGTAACAAGAAAACTTTTAACTTATTATATTTCAAACAAGATTAATTTTATAGAAGTGAGAAAATATCATAAATATACAAACAGTTATACAGTTTTTATGAACAAAATCAATTTACATAGAGCATTGACTCTGAAAATATTCATTTGTTAAACTTGAATGAAACCAAATTGTCGAAACAATATAAATAAGGTCTTTTAATAGAAATAGGTAAATACAATATTTTTAAATTGGTTATCATTTTTATTGTTGCAAAGATTTGTTCATCAGTGTTATCGCTCTCCAAACTAAATTATAGATGAAACAAATATGAAATATTGTATATAAGTTGGTCGCATTTTTAACTTTGGCCATGATTCCACTAAAGACCTATTTTATTATATATATAATTCATACACTCGGTTGATATTCACTTTTTGAAATGGCGGCTTTGAAATTGACCCTAAAAAGGAGAGTCTTTTCATGGCCTGTAATCGCTAGAATTTCCAATGAATATAGGTAAAATGGTATTTCAACATTCAGTTGAGAGAATTTTGAGGTTAAGGATACAGTTCGATGTACCCCGTTTCCTCATTGCATCTATTGTATTAAAGGGGGCTTTGGTTAGCCAAACGAACCTGAGACCAAAGAAGGGTTGCCTTGATCTTTTATCTTCTTTTCATACAATAAAAATTGCATGTCTAAGTGCCATTTTCCATAAATAAATATATTTATTTTCTTTTATTCTTTGCTTACTTCATAAAATTGAAGAATACTAAAATTTTGTTATAATGAATTGAAATGAATTATTTCTTTCATATCCAATTAAAAGCCATGGACAACCAAGGATATGAAATGGAAAATATTTTATGTTTCGATTTTGTCAAAATTTAATTGTAAAGATTAAAGTCTAATGATATTCTGTTAAATTTACTTAATGATGATAATCTAAACATTTTCAATTAAGTTATATTTATTATCGATTTAATGTGAATAATGAACGAAAAATGAATAGAATAAATGAATATTATGTGTATCTATGTACGGAAAATATAAACAAAAATATTACAAGTCTATTTATACTTCAATTATAATGTTTGATGATATGACTATTTAAAGAACTAACAATGAAATGAAGAACTTATTTTTGAACAGTTTAAATTACTTATAATTCTAATCGATCCAATTTTTGGATGCGGTATAACGAAGCAAATGTTACGAATGATTTTCAATAAATATTGTATAAATGTTTTCTGATTGTTAAGGAAATGATTGCAAGTACATAATCAGAACCAGAAAGTCAAGAACAGAACTTGAATATAATTTTTATCGATTTTTGTAATGACGTTCACTATCAGATGCATGATACTTTGCTTTACAAAGAATGACGTCAAAGTGATACCATCTTTTCTGTACTGTATTAACATTATATCTAAGTGGTATAAAAAAAGAAATGAAGAACAAGTCGCGAATGAAAAACGCGATAAGAAGTAACTAACATTCACCTTAAACTATATTGACTGAACACTGACGCCATAAAACTGGTGACTTTAAGCTAACTAACTTTGCTCTAACACGTATATATGTGTGTATATATATATATATATATACACATATATATAAACTCACACATACACCTTAACTTTTGTCTACTTGGAATATTTCATTCTGTTCTCTAAATATTTATAATTATTGTATTAGAGCTATTTAGGCAAAGGCAATTAAAATGTCTGCGTAGTGTAGTGGATAGAGAGTTGGACTGCCAGACCGGGGGCATGGGGTTCGAATCCTGCGTTGGGTTTTTTTTTTTTGTTCTTACTTAATTCTGTCATAATTGAACTCTCATTCTCTCAGTAATGCAGTCATGAGCGAAAATATCCTGGGTCCTCACGAAGTTTGCATAAACCTCAAAAATGCAATATTTTACTACTCAGTGAGACGTGATACGGTAACGATCAAAAGTTTCATATTCCGAATTTCGTTTGCATTGTAAAATACACAAGACCAGATGTTTGTACTGGAGGAGTAGCAATTTATAAAAATCACAGTGATACAATCAGCATTCTTACACCAAGTATGCATATAATGACGGAATCAATGATACAAAGGTCAACTATTGGCGACATTTCTTCCGCAACATGTAGGATGGAGAACGGTATTCAAATAATAATGGCATTTATTTACTTATCACCGGCTAGTTCAGTTCAAGACATAACGTTGTATTACGTCCATACATTATTTTTGGAGTTTAGTGACGGGGTTCTGGTCTACTCGGACAAAATTACCACAAACTTTCACTTATTTTGGCTGGTGATTTCAATGTAAATTTTACTGACCAACATACGTCTTCACACCAACGAGCTCCAGAGATTTAAAAAACCTGGTAACTCGTCATCTGCATATGAAGAAGTTAACAGGATGGGGACAGTTCCTCCACGGGTACTCTTCCATCAACCCAAATTGCGACAAAATCGATCTTCCTACAAACTCATCCAGACGGGCATGCACAGTTTTCATTCGTCTGCGTATTGGACACACTCAAATCACGCACCAACATCTCCTCAAAGCTTCAGATCGTCCACCATGCCCGTTTTGCGGAACTGATCTCACCGCAAAACATCTACTTGACTCCTGCCAACATTTGGAGAGCCTAAGGGTCTCCCTTTTTGGTTCCATATCCCCATCCCAACTTTTAAATACTCCTTCACCATTAAATATCTCCAACATACATAATTTCTGTAAAAAATCCAACCTTACAATTTAATCATTACATTATTACATTATTATTTTACATTAAATCCCTTACAAACTATTATGAAATCGCGAGTCGTAGGCCCCAGCAGCTAGTTACTCGTTAAAATTAGTATTAAGTTTAGTATTATATATTAGATTTAATTATGATAAAAAATAAATAAAATAAAATAAAAAATTTTACTGAAGAATAATCAGAACCATTAAAAACTTTTCTTTTCGAAAAGTTTCATCTTACAATCAACAATAGACCTTCACAATCCACAACAAGATATCACACGAAAATTGATGCAGTTTTTCCCTGATTTTTGAATAACATCGAATCAAAAGTATTTATTTCTTACTTTATTTACCATAAACCAATCGTGTCTATGATACAATACGGGACATAAAACTTAAAATTACACATATTTGGTTTTGTTACATTTTTGTTTTTTTACATCATATTACATTATTGAATTTATTATTTTAAGAAATTGTATACGTAAGTTTGTAATGAATATTAAATAAAATAATAATAAAAATGAATCAAAAAAGAAAATTAAAACATAAAATTTTAAATAAATAAAAATATCAATTCAAAATTTTGTTCTGAATGGAGCTGTTCTCTACATGGGTGTTTTACGACACATCTTTTTCTTTTTCTTTCTTATTCCATCATATTAAATTCTCATTTATTTTTCCTTTTTCATTGTTCTCTTTATTGTTATTCAATTATTGATTTATTTTTACTTTTGAGATCCATGTAATTTAAATTTTGCTTTATTAGACTAGACTTTCTCATTCGATTAATTTTTTTTAATGTTTAAACCCATGTCTGGTTCACCTCCTAATCATCTGCAGCTTGTATTATACCAACATTTTTTGTACGTACCAAATATGTAGCATCTTCCGAACAATGGTTATTCGGTTTCGTAGTGGAATTTGGTGGATGTCTAGGACTTATATGATTTTTCGAGTCGAGGACTATCATAAGAAATCCATTTTCGGCCACAAGTAATGATTAAATGCATACTTTTCCTTTATATAGTTGAATCCAAATTTTCTTTGAAATGAACATAGTTTAAACGCTGTTCTATGCGAGTAGAAAATCATATATGACTTACTTATGTACCCAGCATCTGGACAAACACCAGCAACCAACAAGTCTGAAAAATAAATATAATCAAACGTTACCTGCCAGTTTAGAGAGGATAGAGCCAGCAGTGCTGCTGAAATGTTAACTCTCAGTTTAAGGAGGATAGAGCTAACAGTGCTACTCAAATGCTGTTTTTTTTAAATCTTATACCATGTTACTGAACTCTTCGGGTGCGAGTCCGATTCGCACTAAACCATTTTTGTTTTTTCTCTATAGTTTGAGCCTTGAAGTGAAGAGTACGAAAGTAAGCTTGTTTTTCATAATATTTTTGTTTTTTTAATTTTTGCATAAATAATAAACTAAGAGATGTTTTTTAACAGTTTAATATCAGGAATGCTTACTTCTACTATACACTTTCTAACTTTTGAGATTTAAGTTTATTTTAGAGAAAGTATGTATTATTTTTTTTAAATTTATTTCACAGTGACAAGTTAAATGATTTCTCTCTTTTAGATAAGTTCAAAAAGGAAAATCAGTTAAGTTAAAGCAATTAATCTATGTACATAAAACCAAAGAGTGCGAATAAGCTTAAAATTTTATCTGAATAAAGCTGAGAGTTCTATATGTGAAAGGTATATTCAAGAAGGTTATCAGACACCAATCAATTAATTATGTAATAAATCTTAATTTGGATAAAAATGTAATTAAAATTTATTTCCTCAAAAGAAAAGGAGAAATGAAACACTAAATATGAAATTGTAATAAATGAGATTAGTAAATTATTCCTATTTAGATAGACTTCGAACCGCAGAATAAAACAGTGACGCTTTGTTGGCCACTTGTTGGACACGTTGCAGATCGCAAAATGCATTTGCTGACTCTATGTATTTTCTTTTCCTGTTTAAAGCAACCTTAGCGTGCAACGAAATGGACGACATAGCTGAGATTTCAGTTACTAGGAAAAAAGATTCAAAGTATCATTTGTCACTTTTAGTTGCCATAAAGCTGGGAACGTCATACGAAAAGAGGCAAATCCCTATGAATAGTTCCTACCTGAGTCTTTGTATATAGTCTAATAACTTTCTTTGCAGTCACCCAGCGAATCCCTCACACAATATTGTTGTACTATTTGCCTATTTGTTAATTAATTTGCTATTAAAAATAGAAAGGATTTCAATTATATGTAGATTTCCTATTTTTATCTTATTTGTGTGGGTATCCTTTTAAAATTCAATTCACTTGTTACAAGAGTAAAACTCCAACTTTGAGGCATTTGTGGCTTTCAATTGAATAAAAATTGATGATTTTATTCTATTTTCTATTCTTTAATTTAATTGAATTTAATTCACTTTGCTTTTACTTAGCTCTTTATGGCATAACATAGTACATACAAACATATCCATGTTTGCATATGAATGAATGGATATGTACTACAAGTATGTATGTATATATGGTATACTACTATACATATGTATACCGTTTTCCACTCTTTTTTCTCCCCCCCTTCTTATTATTGATTTGTTGTTTGCTTTTGCAAAAGCCAGAAGAAAACACAGTTACGTACATATCCTTATGGTATCAGTGTATGTATGTAGTAGTAGTACAATAGGACGTGTAAAAAAGTATTTAAGCAATGGTGGATGTTAATGAAGTATAGAGAAAATGAATTAAGAGAAAAGTGGAAAGAAAAAAAAGAAGTTGAGAAAGAGAGAGAGAGAGAGGTAGAGAGTGTGACGAAGAAATAAGGGAGAATGAAAGAATGAACTCCTGTAATTTTCTGCTAAACACGTCAACAATGTGTCATTTGTGTCAATTCATTGACTTCATTGACTATTTGTTGTATCCTTGTTGCGCTTTATATGTATAAGCACCCACACACACACACACACACACACATGTGTATGTTCCTTTTTTGCTTTACTTTTTCCTTTTGGTTGTTCTTATTTGCTTATTTTGTTCTATTTGTAGGGTTACTCTGACTGCCAATCTGACTGACTGACTAAGTTATAAATATGAAGTAGCCACCGCGCGATTTGCTCTGGAAATTTTTATAATTTTTTTTTTTTGTGTAAATTTTAAGTCAAAAAGGAAACTTCTCACGTCACTCGTGCGCTTTTAGTTAATTAATTTTTTTTTTTTATTTTGTTTCTTTTATTATCCTTATTATGATTATCTTTCTTTTTATTTTGGATTTTTTTTTTATTCTTAAGAGAGAGAGAGAGAGAGAGAGAGAGAGAGAGAGAGAGAGTAAAAAGAAGTTTAACTTCGCCTATGCCGAAGTTGATATACTCTTCACGCACCCCCTCACTCCGTGATAGAGCATTCAGAAATATTTGATTATTGATTTGAATTATGTTTAGGGCATAGTCAGTCAGTACACATAGATCATTTCAACACTGAGATCGAAATATCTGTATGGGAGTTTAAAGATCCAGTAATCCTAGGGTCTAGAAATCTATGCGGTTGTTGAATATGAGTCAGATACTAGTAGAGTTAAAACTTCAGTTCGATACCACAAAAAATAAAAAAGTTTTTCTATTGAAAACTTAAATTTGTGTTTGGGTTTGTATGGGAGATATCCGATCCAGTGTTTCTACGGTTTTGAAATTTACGCATTTTATGGACATTTTTATGGGTTTGTATGGGAGGTACCCCCTCTAGTGGTTCAATTCGGTTGGTTCCGACAAATGTTCGTGCAAAATTTCAGCTCTCTAGCTCAAAAACTAAGGATCTACTTTGCCTTCTGCCTGTTACAAACTTCATAACAAACTTATAATACTATTCACTCCCGTGAAGAGTATTAAAAGCGAACAAAACAAAAAAAAAATTTTAAAGTTAAAAAGGAAAAGAAGCTGCGCAATTTCCCTTGGGCTTCCTGTATTGACTTTGAATACAAAATAAGGACTCTTTGTATTCGGTGAGTGACTTAAAAATCAATATTTATTAAAATTTTACCTTTGACTGCCTTCCAACTGAGTTCTTTGCCGCCTACAGCTTAATAATATTTAGCTAAGAAGTTTTCTCTTTGATTCATTGACATTAATTTTGAGGTTTCACTTTGACATTACCCATTACCAGCAGGCGAAGTATGACTATTGACTTTGATTTTGACTGTGTTTGGCATGAATTCAAGCGCAGCTTTATTAAATTTATTACAAAAAGGTATACAAAATATCATAATGCCCTTATTTTATATTGTATGAATTCGTACATTTGTCACTAGTTTCTTTCAACAGACGCCAATGTGTGCATTTATGAATGTAAAAAGTTTGAACGCATTTTGTTCTTCTAAATGCTTAAGTCAATTTTTGTACTTGCAATTACATACATATGTATGTAAAATTGTACGAGTATTTTCCTTATTTCTTTTTGTTGCTTGATAAAGAGAAGAACGAAAATTAGAACAAGACATACATAGTTGTGTAAGGTTTAATCACCAATATTTAGTATTGCTGACAATGAAGTGCAATGAAGTACCGGAGTTTTACGTGCTCGCCTGTCTGTAAGAAGACTCAAGAACACGGTGCCGAGCACATGGATTGAACGTCAATCAACGTCCCCTTGGATATATATCCGCAGGTACCAAATTAGAGTCATATTAAATTTGGAATATGACTCCCTCCTTGGTGGGGAGCGAGGCCCACCTTAAACCTCTGCTGCTCTCTAGGTCACAGCACCCGGTTGTATAACGCAACTCCACGTCGAGTTATTACTCTACCCGCATTTGGGTATTAAACCATAACCAGCACGATACTCCCACAAGGGGGCCGTACCCGCTGGCCAGGACGGAACAAGTTCCGTGGGCTCCTGACCACCCGTGGTACCAGAAAAAGCCTCTGGTCAGACGTCGTACCGAAAGGTACTACAAATTCGAACCCCAAAAAGTCCATGGGTTGGTGCCCCATTATGTTTTCATTCATGTAGTAGCCAAGAAATCCAATTTATAGAGGATAACCTGGATCACAAATTATAAATGAAAATAATGTTCCCTCCAGGAATATGAGTTCTATACATAAAGATATAAAACTCAGAAGAATTTCCCGGAGGGGGAACAATGAAGTGCAGTTAGAAGGAAGAAACCAGTCTCATACGAGCTGTTTTCAAAGAACAATATGGAACTGAAAACAGCATCAGTACTTGGTATGTGAGGCCGTCACACCTCTGCGTGAGATCATATACAAATTTGGTCACACCGCAAAACTTTCAACCTGGTGGAACGTATGCGTAGGAGGGTTTACAGGCCTTTTGAAAAGTTGTTCGCAGAAAAAGATTTATAATTTTATAAGCAAGTTGTCCGAAATATAACAAAAGTCATCGAACAAAGCAATCGATATTCATTTAAAAATTTCTGTTTGGCCTTAAATCTAATCAAATTTGGTAGAAGGTTACTACTATGGATACCGTTAACAGTCTATGGTACGAATGTTCCCTTCTAAAGTGGCTCACAACATTGTGGCTTCTCTTTCTTTTCTCGCTTAAATGGATGTTCTATCATTTCAATTTCTATTTTTTGTTTAGCTGCTTTCAAATGATGAAAAAATAATAATCATGATAATACTGATACTGATGATGGTGATGGTGATGGTGATGATGATGTAGTCAGTATTGATAGTGTTTGCTATAGAGAACATTACACTGTGGGTGGTCCAATTTCTGAAGCTATTGATATTGAGATTTTGTTGGCATGATGTTTATGTTGGACTAATATTTTTTCATCACTCTAAATCCAAGTGGATTAATGACATAGAAGTAGGAAATAGACAGAATCATGATGATGTTGATGACAAGAACACGACGGGTGTCATTTCTGTCTTATAACTCTTGCTGTGACTTATATCGTATATGGATGGCGTCTGTAAGATTGTGTGTTTCTAAAAATGTTTCTTTCTCTGTAGTTTCTATTTTTGTTGTCGTTTTTGTAGCTGCTACTTTCACCACATGTGTGTGGATCTATGGTTTTGACGTTGATGGTTGATGTTATTGCATTTAGCTATTATTATTTTGTTGTTATTCTCTATCCGCTGCGCTATTGTTTTATCACTCAATTGACAGCGGTCGGTCGTGATTGATGTCAGTATACACACAGATGAACACATATACTTACATAGCCACACGCACAGCTTGAGGTTGCACAATTATAATTCTGAATTTGATAAATTAGTGAATCTAGTGATTATGACGAATACCAAACAAACACAAGGGGCAGAGAAAAAGGAAAACAATGCTTTAATTAAAAGGTTTTGATTTTTGTATTTGATTCAGTTTAGATTTGTTATTGTGGTTCAAATGAATCGCGTGCCATTTCCAATTGTGACTTATTATATTTGAAAAATTACTGTTCACGTGCAAAAAAAAATTATTTTTCAATTTTCATTTCAATGACATTTCCGGATTTATACGCACATACCTATAATATGCGCATATAGGAGATCAATTTCAATTTAAAAATAATTACTTCATTCCGACAGCAAAATTCAATCAATAACTAAAATTGTGTGAATGCATTTTTGTCAAAACATTTATACGTGTATATATATTTTGCTATCAAATAATGATTATAATATATTAAGTAGAACATCAGTTCTCTATTCTATTCCTCAACACTCTATGCGAGCTCCATAATTACACGTTCGCTTTCAGCTCTTTAGCAAGCTGAAAGGACTGTTGGATCTTGTTCCCTTTAAAAGAGATTAGAAGACATTCCATGACAAGAAATAGAACTAAGGCCACTGTCTCACTAATATGTCTACAGACACTGGAGAAGTGGCAAATGGATATGACTTTGGCATATACATTATTCTTCCATAGAAGCGCCAATCTTGTGATTTAATATTGGGCCTATTCCTATGAAACTACCGTTTCCCAATAGATGGCGTTAGCTTCTTTGTTTGTGGGTGCTTGTGTTTGAAGCGTCTATGTGTCAGTTGTTAAACATAGTACTTATATTTGTAAGTCATTCGATTGCCGCTTCAATACACACATTTGTTTTTTGTTGTTGGGCATTTGCGGGAAGTTTTGCTTTTCGCATTTCATTGGAAGATAATTGCTGCCGAAGCTCATTGAATGCTTTTGGAAGCCTACGACAAACATACACTTTCAGAAAGAATATTCAGAGACTGGTTTCAACGATTCAAAACGGGTGTGATAGACCTGAGTGTGTGTTCATGTCAAACGCAACAACAGCATGCAGACACATTAGAAGTTGGTGAAGCAACAATGTTCAAACGTCTACGAGCCATGGGATAGATTCAAACGAAGGAACGAAAGTCGAAAAACCACTTGTGAAATTTTGTTTGCCACATGAAACAGAAAGAGTTTTTTTTATCGAATAGTCACTGGTGATGGAAAATGGATGCAAAAAATCTTGGGTTATTGCAGGGCAACCATCAACATAGCAAGCAAAACGGAAAAGAAGGGTTTGCTCTGCATCTAGTGGGATCAAAAGGATGTCGTGTATTTTTAGTTCCTAGAACCTGGTCAATTGGTTACAGCTCATCGCTATGGGCAAGTAGACATGAGAAATTGATTTTGTTTTATGACAATGCCAAGCCGGATGTGGCTAAACCAGTCCAGGAAACGTTGCAAGCAATTGGGTGGAAAGTTTTACTCCACCGCGTGTACTCAACAGACCTAGCCTTTTCAGAATACCATTTGATTCGTTCGATGCAGGACTGACTGTTGGAACAGCAATTCCTTTCTTACGAAATAGCCGTAAATTGGGTGATGCAATGGATGGGATGGAATTTGTGCTTTGCCCGACAGATGGGCGAACCTCATAACCAGCTATGACAATTATTTTGATGGACGTTTTCTATGTACATAGATTCATAGTTACAACATTCCAACTATTCTTCATGTAAATAAACTAATGAATACGCAAAATTATCTCCTCAATCTCGTAGAAACCAAATTACTACAATATATTATATTCAAATAAATTGTTACACAGAGATATCGGCGGATCGGATGGATCAAATGATTCCCCATTGCCAATATTCTTAAATTATGAAAACTATGGTATATTAAAACTTTCTTCTTTCCCAAGACCATTTTCCTATCATTTCCTTCATTTCAAAAAACTAATGTAGAAAGTTTCATATCATTGATATCCCATTGGATACATCATAATTTGACAACTGAATGAAATTTATCTAATGCTCTAATGACAGAGAGACAAACAAACAAAGAGACAAAAAACAAAACCCATAGACAAAAAGACAATGCAAACAACATCATCGTCATCGTCATTGTGAATGTAACCTCTTTATAAACATCAACAAATTCAACATTGGTAGACTCTTCTTTTTATTCATTAACACCAATTATTACCGGTATGTTGGCAACGGAAGGACTCTCTCACTTTCTGTTTTCTATCTCTCTCTCTCTCTCTCTCTCTCTCTCTTTCTCTTTCTCTCTTTTCTTTCTTCTTGCCACTCAAATCTAACAACGAAAGCAGAAGTAAATACAAGACAAAACAACAACAAACAGAAAATGATGATAATAATGTGGTGGCAACACCAACAACAACAACAACAACAACAATAATAATAACTACAACAATGAGTGACAATAGCAACAACAATATGAACAGATACAAGTAACAACTGTTGCTTGTTCTTAAGCTTAAAGTAAACTTTACTTTTCTGTTATGTTCTTTTATTTCATTTCAATTCATTTTTGTGGGATTTTCTATAGAGACATAGATACTTATTGCGGTTTAATAAAATGACATTTATTATTTGTTATTTTGAAAATAAAATCTCAAGTACTTAATGCGTAACATGAATGACAGAATGGGGATGGTGATGGTGATGGTGATGGTGATGAGGATGGTGATGGTGAGGGTGATGGTGATGAGGATGGGGATGGGGATGGGAATGAGGATGGCAAGATGCATAAATGAATGCATGGATGGATCAATGAATAAATCATTGGATAGATGAATGATACAGAACATTATGAAATGAATCAATTCTCTCTAACAATTGATTCATGTGATTTCAAAGGTTGGGTAGTTGTTATTTGGTTGGCTGGCGCTTGGTTCGGTAGTAAAAGTTATAATTCTTGTTGGATATAGATTCAATTCAATTGAATTCAATTCAATTGACTTTGTTCTGTTGCGATGATGTATTAAGAGGATTGAAGCATCAAGGAAAAAAATAAAGTAGAAAACAGCAGCTGTTACTTATTGAAATCTTATCCTTATATACTCACACACAAGTGTGTGTACCAATACCAACATAATAACAACAAACAAGAACAGAAAAAATCAATAGTAGAAAAAAGATCGCAAAACACACTTCAATTGGTATCAAGTTCAATTGAATTGAATTGTGTTTAACTGTTGAGTTCAACTAGGCGCACTCAAAGTTTTGAAGTTTTGATAAGGAAAAGATGAGAAGGATTTTCATAGTTTAAAAACAAAAAAAAAAAAAAAATAATAATAATAATAATAGTATGACATAAAATAAAAAAGAAACAACAGATGCAATGATGAAAGTGTTAGAAAGAGTGACATCAAGAGAGAGACATGATATCTTTTCCTGGCAGCAATTGGAACAACAAATAGTTTTATTCTTCGTACATATGTTTTGTGAGTGATGTCAGTTGATGGTGTCATTGTCATTTTCACTGTCACTTGTTGGATATTGTCGTCTCTTTTCTGTTTCGTTCTGTTTTTCGTTTTGTTCCTTTCCATTGTCAGCATCAGCATCAGCATCCTCAGCATCACAATCAACATCAGCTTCATCACCGCAATCACATAACTTCTTCTAACAACTAAAGTGATGTGTTGAAGTTTTATATATTTCCTTGTAATTCATTTCCTTCTTTTTTTTTTTTTATCTATAACCAGAAAGAATAACCTTGCGTCATTGGCAATGTAAATGTAAATGTGGATGTCGATGTGGATGGTTGGTTGATGATAATGATAATGATAATGATGATGTTGACGATGACGATGACTGTGTCTATAACTGTATGACAACGTTTTTCATTTTCGTTTTCATCAAATTAAATTAATTCATATGCGTTTATTTGTCTGTCAGTGTGTGTGTGTTTAGAAAATAATGTGCATGAAATGAGTTTTAAGATTGAAGCATGAAAATTGCTTTAAAATACACCGCATGTCACTTGCAGAAAGATACTCACATTGGTTGTTCTTGGTGTCTTGATTTCTTCTTCTTTAAAATGAAGATGGGTGGGGGAGTAATAGAAAGGTTTTCATTTGGTTTCACTTGGTTTGGTTTAAGTTGAGTTGCCTTGGTTTGGCTTAGGATGAGTTGGTTTAGTTGCCAATGGCCTTTGGCTGACAATGACAAGTTTAAATGGTGTGAAATGAGAATTGAAAACTCACACACACACACACACACACACAGTGAGAAAGAGGCAGAGAGTAAGAAATTTAATGGAATTGAAAAATAAACTCAAAGGATACACGGAATATTAGCAAGTGCATGACTAAGAATGAAAGAAAATAAATTGCGTAGAAAACAGAAAAAGGACAAATAAACAGTTTTCCACGAGTAGCCAGAACGATGACCTGGAAAATCATCCAATAGCCAAGGAAGTCGTTCACTGCTACTCTACTACAACACCAACAGGACAACAAACAATTTTTAGTTACCTAATAAAAAAATAAAAAAATTGTTATTAAGGGGCCCCCAAAAGCAGACATTAACATCTACTTCATAAAGTTTAAATTAGAAAATATTAAATTAGTATTAAGTTTAGTATTATATATTAGATAAAGTTTTTATTGAAATTTCTTTAATAATTTTCATAAATTCTTTAAACTGTTTTATGTTTTCTTTTCTTTTTTTCATCGTTTTCGAGTTTTTGAGTTGAGTTTTTAATCAACTCTTCTGGTTCTTAACAGTCTCCATGTTCATATCTATGTTAAAGTTGTTGTTGTTGAGTATTTTCACCTGATTAACACATCAACGCAACTGAAAAGTTGGCCTGTGCTGAACATGCCCTGGCGAGACCATAGTTTGGCATGGCTTGGCTTGAACTCATCACGATTCGACCGACCTAAACGAAACCTTTTCTTTAAACCAAACCAAACCCAAGCAAACTAAAACGAACTAAATCAAAAGCGGTCTACTCTGTCCTGTCCTGTCCTGGCCTGACTTGCTTTGTTTTGACTTGGCTTGGTTGGGCTTAGCCATGCCCTATAGCAGGTTTATTATTAGCAACAAATCAGTTATTGATTTTCAGTTCCAACATTCTCTCTTCAGTTCTCGATTCATGAATATGGAGAAAAAGAACGGATAAAAAAATAGAAAATGAAGCAGCTAAAAAATAGCAACAAAAATTTGTAAAGAGACAATGTGGTCGACGTTTGCATGATAAACTGACTGAGTGACTGATTGGCTGGCTGGCTGACTGACTGTCTATCTGACAAACTGACTGATTTTAATGAGCATGAAGTATTGGGGGGAGGGTGGATGTGATATGAAATGCTCTTGAAATGAACGAACCCCGAAGAATCGCTTCAAGATTCGCAAAAGCGAATGTTTTTTAAAGGGACTTCGTTATCACACGTTAAAGTGAGTGAGTGGTGCGAAGGGACTTAAGCATTAAATAAAAGAAGGACCGTGATAGTGTTGAATGGATGAATTGTGGAAAATGGGATTTAAGGGTTCAGGGGTTTAAGGATGAGGGGCATGTGTGGTTTGTGGTTTTGTCAGAAGGCGATAAATGAAACGTAAATACAAGCAACAGCAACAGCAACATTTCCTCTTTTCTTTTTTGTTTTTTGTTTGCATCTTTGAATAAGTATCTTATGCTCGTGGGTGTGTGTGTTTTTGATTGTGCTTCAACAGAAGCCTTAATTTATTGTACAGAGTATAAAATTTTATTTCTTTTGATGAAATTAAAAAGTACAAAACTGTTGTGAAAGCAACTGGAAATGGACCCAAGGGGATGCAACAGCATACAGTATATATATATATATACTGTGTATATGTATTTAGGTAAAGTTGATATAAAATTTCCTTACGAAAGCTAAATAAACGAACAACAAATGAATTTTAAAGTTGCTTAGGTTGTAATAGATCATTCAAATATATTGTTTATTGACTTAAATTATTAATTACATACTTAACAAAAAAATCTGTTTAGAAGAAACACCCAATTAAGGCATTGCGGGTAGCGCTAGTATTTGGTTCTCGTATAAGTAAGATATAATTTTATTAGAGATGCCTTTCTCCTAAATTGTTTTGTTTAATTAACATTACGGTTCTTTAGGTGGAATCAGGTTTAGTTTTTATGTGTACAAATATTTTACAATTTCTGATTATAATCGATTCATGTTTGTAGTCAATATAGTAAACAAAGATTCGTCTACACACTTTCTACCTTTGAATCAGTAAACAAAATAGTCAAGTACTTTGAATAATCGGTTTCAACTCTTAACTTTAATAATTATGATGGCCATCATGGTCATCCCAAAGATGACTCATAATCTCACAAAATATTCGAATAGATACCTCGAAATAAAATAGAAATTCAATTAGTCAGATTACCTTCACAATTCTGATCGTGTCAGTATTTAGTATTTTGGGTCTCTGAGTTACAATCATCCTCTTTTAGTGGTAATACCCCATTATAATTGTGTGAAGTGAATGAAAAGAAATGCAATAAATAAAAAGAACAGAAAACGAAAAACAATGACACCTTGTAAATGTCACAATTTGTTGTCAAATTGTTGTTGTTGTTTGTTGTTTGTTGTTATTGTGTTACTCTAGTGACAAGATTAAGAATATATGGTATAAATATAAATAAAATAGAAAGTATTGACAAAGTTTGAACGTAACAAAGTGTCAAAGTTGTTCGTGCATCAACAAACAACAAAAGACATGTAACAAGAAAGTGAAAAAAATCAATTAAGTGTGAGATCCCAAGTGTGTGGCGGATTGAAGTTGGGGAGGTGTAAAAATGAATCCAAGAACTTTTCATACTTCAAATTGAAAAATGGAAACTAAAATACACAAACGAAAAAAAAAAACTTTCATGCATTAAAAATGTTCACACATCATAAAAATGAAAAGATTAAGGCACCATATCAAATGATTGATGACGTTAGTTTAGCATTGAAATTTACATGGGATGTATGTGGAATTATTAGCTTTCATATTCATTATTATGTACATCAATAAACAGAGGTACATTTGTTATATTTTTTCTCCATTTACTTACACTATGTCAGTTCAAATAACAAGATTTGTCAAGGTCCTCAAAATATAACTATGTGCTGCTCTCATTCCTTTCAATGATTTCTTGAAATTTGAAAATCGTTTTAGGGTATCAAATTTGGCGAATATGCGAAATCGGTAGGCCTTTCTTTGCTACATTCCTTTAAGTTACATATATTGAGACAGATTTATTGAGTAAAATATTATAATGATGCTGCGTGCAGGTCAGAACCTGTAATCCATCCCTAAGAACTTCATTAAAATCCATTTTATTTTGTTTTACTGTTCGATATTCAATTTGTCTCATTGCTAGAGAAACACAACAATTCCTGACTGTCAATATCAAACTGATCGATACCGTATCGACTTGAAATTATGAGCCTCTTACAATGAATAAAATGAATACATTAGTTATTAGTTGAGTATGTATGCAGAGTGTATTTGTATCTGTGTGATTGAGTGCAAAAATATCAATCACACAAATGAATAAATGGGAAGAATGCAATGTTAGTGAAGATAACAAGTTAATAAAATAATAATAGAATTAATTAGAATAGAAGCGCAAAAAATAACAAATTTGAGCTTAATTTTGTATGCACTTCATATATTTGTACTTATATGTGGTATATATGTATATATTTATACATTTCTATATGTCCATATGGTACATGGTACTCGTATATGAAGTTTCGTGCAGCTCACCATTATTATTTCTCACTCCAAAATTCTTGTTTAAAGGCTTCTGCATTTTTGTTTTACGAAATAAAAGTTATGGAAATAATGAGGTTTTCTTTTATTTTGCTAAAAACATAATTTAATTTGCCTATTTGATTGATTGAATATTGACTATTGACTGATTAATCTATTTTTTACCATTTTTGAAATGATTGCTTAATTTTAAGCAAACAAGTAAATGACTTTTTTACTCTTTTCTTTTATTCCATTCAACACATGAAGCCAAATTTTAGTTTGCTTATAGTTGAATAATTTTTATAGAGTTTTAATTACTTATAACTTGTCTTCTAAAAATACAGAGTATAAATTATAAAGGTTTTGCAAAAATATCTTACCTTTATAAGGAGAATGGGGAAAAAGCTTACACTTCATCATATTTCTAGAATATTTAATAAATAATTTAATGATGGATTGATTCTTTAAATGAGTAAAAAGTTTATTAATTGAAATAAAACAAGCAAAAGGATATTTAAATTTTTGCCTATGCCGAGATATACTCCACATTCAAGCCCTAGAAAACGTTTTTGCCAACCCTCTGTGATAGATCGTTCGGAAATATTTGATTATTGATTTGACTTAAATATGTCAGTACAACAATATTCATTCACCTTGACCGAAATATTTGTATGGGAGCTTTACAATCCAGTAATCCTAGGGTGTTGAAATCCGCACGATTGTTGAATATGGTTGAGACATACTTATACTGTTTTAATTTCAGTTCGATAACACAAAAAAAAAAGTTTCAAATAGGAACATAAACTTCAATTTGGGGTTGAATGGTAGCTATACTAACGAATAATTCTAGAATTTGGAAATTTATGCATTTCATGAATAATAATTAGAAAATTATAGCGCCCAAGTTTCAGTTCAATAGAACAAAAAATATATAAATAAATTCCTGATATTTAAAGGGTGGTTTGTATGGGAAGTACCTCGATTCGTCTGATGGGTTCTGTTGTCTCCTTCCGCTTGTTACAAACTTTATGACAAACTGTTGGAACGATAACGAATCAAAGGTTCATATAACAATCGATTCTTCTATCGGATTCCTTACCGATAAACATCTAAGTTAAGCTTAGTTTCTGGAACATAGTCTTCGATTTAACTTGGTTGCGATCGGTGGTATCGAAACGCTATCTCCTAAAGCGCCCCCGAGATAATCATGCATTTAGCATCAGTCATTTCGTATACGTGTGTTCACAATGCTGCATGGAAGCATGATGATAGTTCATTTCTTATTTTTTTTTGAAGTGAGCACTTGCCTATCTTTGCCTCTTTCACACGTACTTACTTCGTAAAGGCGTAAATGAGATAGCATGGTCAAAGATATTTCATCATGCTGTTTATTCTCTCGGGATGACTACTTACCAACGCCGGACATATTGCATGTTAAAATTTTAGAAGAGTCAGAAACGTGGAAAGGCAATGAAGTGTGGTATCATGCAAAGAGATATGGAAACTTGTGCTATGTGAAGAATGAAGCATCATCATGTAAACAGCATTGTGCAACGAGACAAGACCAATATCGATACGTGGCACTATCGCATGGGGCACTTGAATGAGACCGACTTAAAAGCTGTTGCCATAAGTGGAAAGACGTATGGCATGGAAACAAAGAATGGAAAATTGTCCAAATATGAAGTCAAAAACAAACTGCAAACTGTAGCTAAAAAGCACAAAGAAAAAGCGAACGGGGGGTCTATTGGAAATTGTACACAGCGACGTGTGCGGCCCAATGAGGAACGAATTCTTTGAGTGGCTGTGAATATTTCGTCACTTTTACGGACGATTACTCTCGTCATTGTGAAGTTCCTCAAAAAGAAATCAGACGTATGATATTTAAGGCTGCGGCAGAAAACTTTATAGAAAAAAGATAAAGTATCAACAAGGAGTTTGACAACTTTATAAACATACATGGCATTTGACGTTGGTTGACTACACCAAACTACTGAGATGCAAAATTGTACATTAATCGAGATGGCCCAATGATGATGAAACAATCTGGAGCACCACCATCATTTTCGGCAGAAGCAATTCACACATTCGAAGCAGATGTGCCGCAAAGGGGTTATCCGGAGAGGTACCACACACATACTGGACGCAGAAAATTCCAACATTGATTCATTTGCGCATATAGTTGGCTCACGATCAAGGCATATGCGAACAATCAGTTAGGGGGAAGAAGGTATGATCACAAAAGAGCTCCTGTTGGTCTACAAAAATAGCAATAATGTCTGCGCACGACGCAAGGTGAGGATCCAAAAATGAAAGTCTAAGCAGTTTCAAAAGCGAATATAAGAACTTTTATAATGCTGAGCAACACATAAATCTAGAAGACACTGAAAAAACGGCGAAAGGCATGCCACAAGTGAAGCATCCAGTGAAGAAGAAAAACAAGAAGATGTATTAAACAACAGAAGTCCAGCAAGGACATGAAAGGTAAGCACGGGTTGGCAGACCACACTGCAACTAAGGAAGATAACAGTAGCTGGAACATAGAATCATCAGATGATTCAGTCGATGAATGTGGAATGTGCCGACACTCAATGAGGATCAAATGATGCCATGGGACGAAACCGGTTGTACTTTATGTTCACACGGCATACTGGAAAACAGAATGTCCTACAAAGCGGAAAACGATTGGTAGTAAGATTTTGTACAAAAGATGACGGCAGCTCTCATGCGACAAAAAGTGCGATTTGGTCGCTAGTCGGCAGAGCGAGGTTCCATAGGACGTCGATTGACTGAACAGTGAGCTCTGAAGCAAGCGTCGGAGCTTCAGAAGAGAGCATATACATGAACATCCCACTTACGTACTTGTTCAACGAAACTGCAGCAAATGAAAAGCAGCTAGAATGGGAAATGAAATTGATAGGGAGATCCAGTTTGTTTGTAAAAGGCGTTGTATGGCCTGCTATTCATTTGCGTACTGCAAACTAACAACGAAGCTACAACTGGACTTGAGCCTACTAAGCAGGATCCAGTGTTGGCAAAGAAGAAAAAATCATACTTGTCACACTCGGACTTATTGGCAGCAAATCATCCGGGAGAAGACATCCCTTCAAGAAGCATTTGAGATGATAGACTTCGGCCCAGTGAGGATGTGTCTGGGTTAGAGTTCAGCAAAACTTAAAGAAGCTGCAGATCTTCATTTAGCCAGTTCAACTCGAGTTACAACATTGAATACTGGAAGGCATCAAAACAAGTACTACGGTACCTAAACGGTATGAAACATCTTGGACTGTTGTATGAACATAGAGTGTGGTTGATGAACTGGGGGGAACCTGAATGATATGCGCTCATATTCTGGCCAGGCATTTATCCTTGCTGGAGCAGCTATAAGCTGGGAGGTCGGAAACATCGCACAGTTGCATTATCAAGTACTGAGTCAGAGTACTTGGCGATGTCCGAAGCTGTTAAGGAGGCACTTTATCTAATGGCGCTCCTCAATGCAACTGGGCGTGAATGCAGATCATTGACACTTCATAACGACAATCAGAGCGCCCAAAAACTAATCAAAGACCTTGGGTTTCATCCACGCACAAAACACATCGACGTGTGCTACCACTAGGTTTGCCAACTTTTCTACGCCGAAGTATAGTATTTGTCGTAATAAGCTAAAAAAATATAGTACACTTCAAAAAAATATTGTATTTTTTGGACAAAAAAAGATATTTTTGTTACTTATTAATTTTTAAAAAAATTATATTTTTTTACTCTTCTTGCATTTTTTAACCATTTTTTATCTAAAATAAAAGTGTCATATGCAATTACATTCAATTTTTAAATTTATGTAAATCAAAAGCTCATTTTTTATTAACGATATAGTACTTCTGTTTCTCTCTTCTCTCCATTTCGAATTCATAACCGAAAATATCCTTTCTGTGAATGCCGAAATGGCGGGAATAGAGAATAAGAAAGAAATAACTTTATATAAATTGGGTAAGTTATTTTCTGTTCTTTTTAGAATATGTTGCAATTTTTGGCCAGTAGTTTTGTTAGTAAATTCACTGCAATCTTTAACTTTTGGCTATATTTCATTTAATATTGTTATTTCGGAGTAAAGGTCGTCCATTTCGATACTCAATTTTTCTTTTAAATTAAGAATTTCTAATATTGTCTCACATTCATTAAATTAAACCTCCTGTCTTAAATTAAATTTTTGGATTTTGTATTACCAATTGCTTTCATCAAAATCAAACCATTTATTAAGATAGTCTAAACATTTATCAACAAATCCCAAAAAATTCTTTTGAATTTCATTACTTAATGTGGGGGATTTTACTTTTAAACATTGCAACATTTTTTTGGTTTCATAACCAAAAAAAAGTATCTTTTTTCGTTGTTCTAGCGCCGATTTTATAGTTGACATAATATTATACACGTCTAAGACTGTGATCTGTGAACTATGTGTGCGTGACAATTACCCTTAACCAAATTGGAAACTACTTGTCCAATATTTCTATAAAGAGAATGGTGAATACCAAAATTCGCATTGGTGTTGTCTGCACTCAGACCAGAAACTTTGTCAAAGGAAAGGTTGTGGCAAGATAATGAATTGTTTATAGCATCAAACATTCCATTTGCAGATTCATCACAA